>VZRE01012317.1:17867-107670 GCA_013396775.1 Cephalopterus ornatus | reverse complement strand
TCCCGCTCCGGGCGGGCGGTACTCACTTGCTGCGGGAGCCCGGCCGGGAGTACGGCAGGTGCGGGGTGCCGTGGCTGAGCCCGGCGCCTAGGGCGAGGAGGAGCGGCAGTGCCCATCCCCAGGGCACGGCGGGCCCCGGGTACAGCTCCATGGGGCGGCGGGCAGCGGCGGCGGGCGAGCGGGGCGGGCCGGTGCCTCTCCGAGGGCTCCCTCCGTCCGTCTGTCCCTCCGTCCGTCCCGTCCGTCCCGCCCGCCCTCGCCCGCTCCCAGCTCCCTCACTGACGCAAATCCCCCCACCCCGTTTCCGCCCTCCACAGCGGCTCCGCACACCCCTCCGGCCGAGGCGCCGCTCCCCTCCACTCGTCCCGCCGGCCCCCGCCCGGCTCCAGTCCCCCGGCCGAGCAGCAGCGGGAGCCGCCGGCCCCGCGTGGCGCCCGCCGCCATCAGCGGGTCCCCTCGGGGCAGCCCTCGCTCCCCGTCCCCTGCCCGAGTCGGCCGGCGGCCGCTCCCGAGCCGACTGTTCCCACGGGATGGGAGAAGGGGGCCGGGCCCCTGAGAAAGAGCTCCCCCTCTCCCGGTGACCAGAGCGCAGCTCCGCGAACGGCGGGCAAGAGGGGCACTGGGTTCTTCTTCAGGTGGGGCCGGTGCAGACGCAGTGCATTCCAGGTGTGCTGGTGATGCTCCCTGTGTGCGTGAGGGAGGCTGAGGAGGGCTTGCTGCCCTGTCGTCCTGCTTGACACCAGTGTCATGGCATAGCGTGGTCCAATGGCTCATTCCAACCAATTGGCATGGGAAGGGTGCTGGTGGCTACCTCTGCGAGCGATAAGCCTTTATTTGTGAGGAGGAGTGTTCAGTGGTTGGAGAGAGCCATGAGCATTCAGATTGACCTGGCTGTTAAAATCCAACTCAAGCACCTTGACTGAGTGGCCTGCCCAGGTGAGGCCATCCGCAATGGGTCCCACCGCTGTCAGGACCACACAGAGGTTCCTCTATCCTCAGCTCCTGCTCTTTTGCAGGTTGGATCTTTGGATTGAGGCGAAACTGAACAAAGGATCAAGGCTGGGCCAGGGCAGGCTGCTCCCACGAGAGGGAAGGAGGGAAAGGGAAGCAGCGATGCTTGGGTGGAGAAGAGTTTGGGTGGGAGTTTTAGGAGCAACGCCTGCTGCTACTGCTGAGCCTGACCAGCCCCAACCCTGTCCACATGGTTCCAGGCCTCCCATGGCCAGAGCAGCTGCTCAGGGTTTCCTAGGTCTCACAGGCAGGCAAAGACAGCAGCGGGGCTGGGCCCTTTCTTGTGCTGTAGGCAGCAGCCTGATGTCCTCATCATTTGCCTTAACCTGCTGAAACAGGAAGGTTTCATCTGCCAGTCTTACAGTCCTTTCTCACCTGAAAACTTCACTTGGCCTCTGAGTCTGCAGGGAAATAACCTTTCAATGCTGAGGTCAAAATTATGCATTCAGACTATTTTATAGAAATTGTTTCATTGGAAATATACACTAAAGCTTCCTGTCCTCTAGAGAAATGTAAGCTGTTACAGACACATAGGAATGCTTCATTGGCAATAAATAGCAGTGGAAAAAGATGAGATGATGACTGTTGCTTCAGTCTGTCCCCTTTCATTTGAAACCCTTCTAATTGTCTGAAGCTGCTTTGAAGAGGATAGCACCTGTCTGTCTTAAGAAATTGTGCTTCAGACAAGGGTTAAACAATTTGCCGTGCCACTCTTTAGATTTGCAGAAGCATATCGTTCATATTTGTGCCAGCAGAAATTATCTGGAGTTTCTCCAACCTGAAGAAAGCAAGACTAGAGTTCAGTACCTAAAAAACAATGAAGAAGGCTTTTTTTTTCCTTTTTCCCCCCTCTTCATTCAGTCAAGGAACTCATGAAGTTGGTCCTTTTCCAAGTGATGAGCAACATAGAAGAGCTGTATGTTGTCCCACAAAGGGAAAGTCATTGAATAATAAAAGACTGAGGTCATGCCTGTCTTGAGAATGACTGCATAGTACAAAAATTAATAGGCTGATTTAAACAAAATGAGCATGAAGCAACAGTATATTTCCATATGCAAACCACTTATATTTTGGTGAAGGAAGACAAAGCAAATGTTACCTGATTTGCCATGAGGGCCCCCTACTAACCTGTGAACCGCAGACTCAATTGTGACCAAACATAACATGGGGCACCATTAGAAGTAGAGTTGTTACAGCCCTTGCTTCCTCATGGGTATGACAGATAATGAATCAAGAGTTTCCTGTAACTTCAGGGCTTTGTGAATGTTCACTCAATAACTGTGCAAGAAAGTCTCTCGCCTGATTTTTTATATGGAGTCATCCCCTTACTGTCTGGATCAACTACTTTGTAAATATTATGAAACAGAGCTTTGATAGCATTTGCTGCCATTTCTTTAAAAGGCTATGTAAGACTTCTTCCACTGCAAAGCACAGTGCATTTTTGAGTTTGTTTCATTTAAAATAAGCCATAACACTGAAAAAGAAAATCCTGCAGTACCATTCTCTTCTTCTTGCATAAACAGAGCTCTATGGGAACTTGAATACAAGCGCTGCTTCAGGGAGTGAAATTTTATGTGTGGCTGCATGATGGCTCAGTAAGGAGTAGCAGTAGAGGATGACTTGTGGTGGAATTATTGAGCTGAATAGAAATGGATGAATTTGGGCAGATGCACAGAGCTCAACTCCTCTGATATTCACAGTGGGCCTATGATATCAGCTGATTCAACAGCAACCAGCACAGAAATTGGGCTTTGTCAGGAGAATCTTCAGCTCAGGTGCATGCTGAAGATGTGGTCCAAGCTCTGCACATGGCTGCATTTTTTCTGTGGGTGTAACTGTAACTAGTTTTATTTCAGAGCATAAGTATGAGGGTTAATCGTGTTCTCAAGAAGACAGAAATACTCACACTTTACATCTCTGTGCTAGGTCCTCTCATCTCTAAAATTCACAGAAATCCCAAGACAGATGATCCTTTCAGTACATGGAAACATCCCTCCACCCCTCTCTACAAATGGAACATGTAGTCTGTGAGCTCACTGAGGAGATCTTCGATGACTGGCAAGCTCAGTACGTGCATCCTTGGGAGCAGGAGATCCCAGATGTGACTCCATAAATTCTTTTAAATGTTTTAAAATTCTTGTTTCTTTACTAAGCAGCCTGTCTGTGTTTCTGGCACCAAGATCAACCGCATTTTCATACTTCATAACAGGATAATGACGGGGAAACAGCTAGGGCCACGTGCAAGGGCCTGCCAAAGAGACAAAAGTGCACAGAGCAGGTGGGCAGAATAAATAGCAAAAACATCAGAGTATTTACTGCAGAACCCTAAGAGAGAAATGTGTCTGTAGCGATGCGGTCCATGGAGCAGGAATGGTGTTCACCCTGCAGTTTACCTCTCTTATCTATCAGCTTTTTTTTCTGTAGATTTCAGCAATAACTTTCGTTGTGAATTCTGAGTTCCTTTTCTTCAGGTTCCCCACCTCAAAAAATTGCCAAAAGAACTTGTGGTTTTCAGAGAGGTATTTGTACTCCCTTGATACTTCTCTGTAATAAAAAAAGGTCTCTCATCTAGAAATACTGTCTGTGGCACAGGTCTTTCAGGTACTTCTCTCCGATCTGGCTTTACATTTGGTCCTGTATGAACTCCATCCATTGGTCAAAGCAGGTCGCAGTGTCCCTCCAGAAAGATGAAACTGGTATTAGGGAACAAAGAAAAATTTGAAAGGAGGTTGTAGGAAACTCCAAGCTAACAGAGGAAAGCTTGGATTGAGGTGTATCATGCATGCTGCTTTGGATATACTAGGAAAAGCACTCCATGGGAAAAGAGGGGTTTTGAATACTGTTTTGCAGAGACATGATACAGCCCTGTCACATTCACTTGGCCTGGTGCATAGGTCACTACGTGGTAATCTTAACATTAACATAAACATTTCTAATTTGAGTCTAGGATTGGTGTTCAACTTTTCCCCTCTCAGATCTGACTGTGAGATTTGTTTGCAATATCTTTTAAAAAATTATTCCCCATTGCAAGAGGCAGGTTTCAGTTTTTAAATTTTTATGTGTAATCACCTCAATAAAGTCTGCCAGACACATATTTATCTGTGAATGTTTAATAAAAATTAATGACTGAACAAAAAGTAAATAACAGATGTTAATAAAATTACTCTTTATAAACATGTTAAGTTAGAGTGAAAAATCCAGGCTCTAGTCAGGGATGAATAAATAAACAAATGAAAGGAGGGAGAACAGGGTATTTTGGATTTCTCCTTACTGAAGAGCCACCTTGAAGGGCCATAACAGTTATGCAACCACAAAGATTTTGTTAATGCCACAAGAAAGGTCTGTAGCAGAGATCCATTCTAGGAGCTCTGAAGTATGCAGAGAAATAGCCCATGTGGTCCTGACCAGTGCTTGGCCACATCTTCACTTGACTGAAGTGCTGTATTTGCCTACCTAGGTGACAGTGGTGTTGGGGATGTTTCAGTGTATGGGCAGGCAACCTGGAAACTCCAACCTTTCTTCCTTGGTGTTCCTTTCTTTTTGAGGAAAAATATTTGTGCTAAGTTTATTTGTTTAAGCAGAAAAACAAATTGGTGTATTACAGAGAGCCCAAACATTGCCTAGTTGTGGTGTGCATTAGGTGTATTGAAACTGAGGCTCTTTATTGTTATAGTTATGAGTTTGATTAGAGAACAAAATAAACAAAGGCTAGTCCCTGGGAGCAGCTATCTCAGCACACCATTACTATCTGTTCAAGGCCTCAAGGCAGGACAGCAGACATCAATATACATTATTCTCCACTAGGAAGAATGATCTGCCTGAGTGCTGGAGCATCATCAGCCACAAGTATGCTGCACCTGTGGAACATCCTATCTACTTTGTACTGAATAGTTGGGACAGCTAAAGAAATAATGTGATTAAGGTCTATATTGTTTCTATACAAAAGGTAAGTGCTCTCTCATATTACTTACTATATAATGTGAGAGGACTGACTGATGTATCATCCGCTGTTACATGGTTTTCCAATCACAGAAGGCTGGACATCACAGAATGGGATGACAATCTGAAGAAAACATTTTACTGCTCCACAGGATCTTTCAGTGAAGAGCCCGAACTGGCTGACACATGCACTAAGGCGGAAGAAGCTAAAGAGTACTGGAAAGAAAATCAGAGGAGATCAGCATTTCTTGGCAGATGGATGGGGATGGGAGGGTAGAGGAGATATGGGGAAGAGGTTTCTTTTGTGTCTGCTTATCTGTAATTTGGTGAAATTGCCAAGTGACTTCAAAGGAGAGGTGCATAATTCTCTTCTGTTCTTTCCACAGCTACTACTGCTCTAACCTGCATATTCAATAGGACAAAGATGGCCCACACAAAGCTGTAGTTGCTGCCTGTGCACAGACCCTTCAGAAACCTGCAGGCAAATTGCTGGAACATACTTCAGAGACTGAGTCTGCAACTGTATGCCTTGTTTGCCCATGCTATAAAGAGTTTATTCGTATGTTGCTTGTTATGAAAAGAAGAATTGTCATATTGTTTTGATATCTCGCCTCTGATGGTAGTGCAGTACTTCAGAATAAAGAATAAAACTGAGGGCATTAATTAGTGTGCAGTCGTTACTACAGTATAGGGCAGCTTCCAGAGCTTCACAGCATGCACCGCCCTTGTCAACGTGCCGCTCTCTGATTGAACGTGACAGATTTCAGCTTTCACAATTTTTTAGAGATGAGCTGGAAGGGAGAGCAAGGGAGTGGCACATGACTTTATAGTGTTTGGGACACAGTGGTCAGCAGATTTTTAAACAATGACATTGCTTCTGATAGAAAATGATTCTGAAGCTGTAATTTCTTGTTCATCAGTTTATCCAGTCTCTTGCTGAAGTTCCTGGTGTGTTAAACAAGCAAGAAAGTTATGTGAGTTTCACTATAACAGGTGCAACTTTCTATGCAGACATTATATCTCAGGCATAATAGATGTTGGTTTATTTCAAGGAATTGATTATAAATGCACTAAGTCCACTTAAAATTAAAATAATAATCGCTTCCTGAAAATGAGTGGTGGACATTCCTTATGTTTTTAAGACCTAATAGTGTAATTCACAACATCAGTCTTGCTTTCTTGGAAAAAAAAGAACTCCTAGCCTAATTATTTCCCAAGGAACAAACTGACTGCTAATTTTAAGGAGGCTTTCTCTATATTTCTTCTGATCCTTATCTATTTTGCATTCAAAAACAAAGTTAAATTTAACTTTATTCAACTTGCACACTGTAAAGAAGACTTAGAAATCGTTAAAGAAATAAAAGAAATTCTTAAAGAAATTCTGTGTTCAAAGTGAGCTAACCAAACATGAAAATGCCAGGAATATTTGAAGTAAGACCTCATTAGGTAAAGACCATGGTCACAACTATTTCGTGCCTCTCTGAAGTCACACCATGTTTTTAAAAGAAGATTTTATAGGCTAGTTTTTCTAATTCAGCCATTTGGACAGTGAATAAATTTCTTCAGCTTCTCTACTTTCTCCCTGTTTTTCTTCTGGTAGGAGGTGCTGCTTGTTATTTGTCCTGTAAATTCTTATTAAGGTTACAGCAGCTTGAAGGTGGAAAAACTCAAATAAAAGACAGGAATGAACAAAAAAATCTCTTTTCTCATCTGCATTCTCCAATCTTATATTTTCACTGGATGATGGTGGTATGTGTCTCTCGCTAATCTCAAAAACTACAACTCAAAATGTATGACTGCAGCTTGTGGGGAACAAAGTTAAATGACAGCTCCGGGCCCTGCTGCCAGCAGCCAGTGAGGTTGTTCACCAGAAATGGAGAAGTATGGGATGGAAGGGGGGAGGAGAGTCCCTTGTAGCAGGTCACACCCTTCCCCAAGGCACTTTTCTCCCCCTGCTCAGCCCCCAAAGGTGCTTTTGTGTGGAAGGACATTAACAACCTCTTACAAATACGGGATGAGGTTACAATACTTTTATGTGCACGAGCCTACTAAAGGAGCAAGATTTCCTATACAGTAGTAAGGCTGCCACAATCCAGTTCATGGAACTGAACACGCAGCTCCTACCCTAAAGAGTTTACAGTCAAATCAGACCCAGGCAGCAAATAATATTCCTCCTGCTTCTGAGCACACCTGTAAACTCCGGTACTGTAATACGACACATTATTTTTTGCTGCAATGTGAAATGCAAAGGAAACTATCTGATCTTTTCTTGCAGTTGCTTTTGATTCTCTGTTTATTATTCAAGAGTTTCCAAGGAGGTGGCGATTTTAAAAAATAAGAAGTTAAACAAAAGAAGGAAAAAAGTGAAGTAAAACCTAAGAGGCTGCACAAGAATGTGACCACTAAGATCACACAAATATAAGATGACACAGAGATAAGACGCAAAAAGGCATTGGAGGTGAAGTGTGGAAAGAGGAGGTGGTGAGGTCCAAGGTGTAAGGGTGGGCAGCATCTTCCTCTGATCATATGCTCAAATCCCATGAAACATTGTTATTCACACATTTGCCTTATTTTATTGTACTTTCTTGTACTTCATGTGCTCTAACATTAATTTATGTTAGCTGGGTCTGAGGGGAAAGTGTTCATTCTTCCTCACGCCTCCAGTATGTTGTCTAAAGTCTGGCTGTAAATGTTCCACTATTGAACCCTAAATACCTTCTGAAGGGATGTGTGGCTGCAAAGACAAATACACTAAGACACAGATTAAACTGGAAAAAAGAGAAAGTTTGTATCTGTTTTGTTTTGTTCTGTTTTGTTCACAGAGTTCACTAAGTAATTATCTGTGTTTATTCTAGAGATTTTTCCAAGAAATTATTCTCAATAAATGTTTTGCATTGTATCCTAATTGTGAGTTTAACTGTGTTATTCCAACTGCACAAACCAGGTGTATTGAATTTCTCAGGGCTGCAGATAAATAAACTGCTGATAGCAGTGCCCTGGTTTGCTCTGGTTTGGTCAGTTAAGCAATTTGAACGAGCCAAGGGCAACATCCTTAAAGTAGGTAAGTACTTCTCTCCCACCACTGTTGATGGGAATTAACAGCCCTCATCTCTGTGAAAACTAGAGATTAAGCACCCAAGATTGGTCTCAATCAAACTTCTGCTGGACAACATCACTGGATACTGTTTGTGTGCATTGTATGACTCATTCCATCACCTTCTCTTGAAAGGCTCAGGCAAGAGTCAATAGTTTAATTAAAAACATGAAATATTCTTTTGTTTAGACATGCTGGTTTAAAGTAATTCCATTACTTGGGCAGCAAATTCCATGGAGTATGGGGAAGTGTTTCACAGAGATGATGGTTTTGTTGATTGTTTCTCTCCAGGGAGAGGCGTGTAGGTAGGTTTAAATACATCTCCTAACAATCAATGGCCATGTAGCTAATTGCAATTGGTGGACAGTGAGGAATAGTTAAATATATATTTACATTTTCTCACTACTGACCTTTCCGTTCTGCATCATAATATCATTTAGCTAAGTATTTATGTATATTGATAAATATTTAGGTTCTAGAACATCTCAGAGATTTCAGCAGTATCCTTACATTATCTATGAGAGGAGTGCAGATCAATCTTGAATTTCCTTTTTCCCACCTGAGATCAAAAGCTCCTGATGGCACCATTTCCTCCGATTCTTTCAGACACATATTACACTTCAGCATCCTTCCTGCTGCAGGCTGTGTGTACAAGTGTTCTTAGTCAGCCATGGACTTGTATGCTCTTTAATTTGCCTTTTGTTGTTAAAAGGAAATATCCGTTGCCAAAAAGGGTGTGTTTTTGTATTGTCTTGGAAGAGCAATGGCTACAGAGGTGATAGTTAAGGGAGAAGAAGTTAAGGATGAACACTGCTGGTGTGTTTCCTGTGTGCAGGACTGAAAACTGGTGGATCAAATGACACTAATGCTTCCACTGAACAAGACTGTATGCAGTAATGGTAAAATGAACTCATGGTTTCAGAATTTACTTAAGAGAACACAAGATATGAAGAATTTATGTACAGCAGCATGTGTTCAAGAATGAACTCAGTCATGGACTCAGTTCAGGGCATCTGGCATTATTTACAGCATTTGCTTTTACTTTTAGGAGCATAGAATTTCAGGCTTGTAGAATGTTATTTAAAATACTTTTTTATGACAGTTAAAATTAAACCTAAACTTTAGGATGAACTCTATCAGGAATTGTTAATATTCTCTGCTCTTGTTGGTGTTAAACTTTTCTTTTTATTCCCTTTAGCCATTTACAGAGCAGCACAATGGGATCACTACTGCTCTGGGATGAAAAATGATTAAGAAAGGAATCCTGTTGTTTTGTAGGTACCTGTCAGTGATGCTAGAGAATAAGAACAAAATCAGAGCTGTGTTGTCTTCAGTGCCAATCTTTGTGCCAAGGCATGGTCTCTACAGGGAGTTTTGCCACTCAGGTTATACCACCCATGTTAAAGCCAGAAAAAGTTCGACAGATACAGTCATGGTTATTGTGCGTACTCTGGGATAGTCCGTGTCAGTTTGGGAAGTGGTTAAACTGTGCCAGATGAAATTCCCTGTATTCCAGTAATATAACTGCTGTTGGATGGAGGGGGAGGGAGTGGGAAGGAAGCAGAGATGGAGGAGCAGGGAGTTTTGGTCTTTTCTTTTGCACTTTGTTGCTCTTTCTGGAAGAAATTAAAAGCTTATATTTGTCATTGCTGTTTAGAAATACATTGGCTACCGTTTTGCTCCTTTCAACTTTAATTTTGTAGAAGTAGGACAACCTTTGCTGTGAGATTCTGCCGTACTTCATGCCAGTCTACACATTCAATTTGAACAGTTTTTCAAGATTACCAACAATAGGCCACTTGAAGGCAAACATTCAATTAGTAAGTCACACCAGTTCATTCCTAATGTTTCTCTGAAGTTTGTCATTGATAGAGAAATAACATCACAGAGGCTGTAACTGTAGACATATTTTTACACTGCACTAGGGGAAAATAAATTGCCTAAAGCACAGTAGGACATTTCCTAATTGGAGGTCAAGGAAATCACTGCAAATTATTACACTGTAATTTCACTGCAAATAGTACAATGCAGAAGATTAACACAAATTATGGGGACAGTTCTCTTTTACAGAAGGAGACATCAGTATCCAGAGCAGAAACAGTAAGCCAAATGTCTAGAAACATCAGCTGTGTAAAACTGAAGAGATTTAGATAACTCACAAAGAGCCACTTCACTGAGTGTATTCTGAGACGGCCAAAACTTTACTGCCTCATGCATGAGTTGTCCTTTTTGCCTTGAAAAAATGGGAATGCTCCCAAGACCTTTATTCCTAGAGAGGTCTGTTCAGTTCAACGGACTTTACGAGTTACAGCAGTGAAATCCTTATGGAGGAGGAATGACTTATCATTGTTAAAGATGGTTTGGATTTTGTTACATCAGTCTTCTCTTTAAAAATTGAGGCAGAAAAATAACTTCTGTTACTACTGTGCTTCTTTTGTCTTTACATTTTTTTTTTTATTTTATTTTTTTTTTAGTATTGCAGCATCTCATACATTTTGCTTTTTCATTTAAGTTCCAGTTCCTGGAATTCCAGCTTGATTTGAGTACTTCAGATTGAATTGCAAGAAAAGTTAGTTCTGGCATTCCATCGCAGAGAGTAATCTGAAAACTTGACTCAAACCCATCCTACAGACTCAGAAACAAAAAGGGAAGTACAAAGAATTGTATAATTTTTAAATCTCCTGACTTTTAAGCCAGTCTCCTAATTTTATATTTTTTATTGCTACAACTTCACAGTAACTTACTATCTTTATCCATCTGCTTCTGACTTTCAGCAGTCCTCCGGAGTTGCTGTTCTGGGGTTGGCAACACAGATTACCTTAAAGCACTGTTTGCTATGTGGCATATTAAAAGGCAACAATGACTTTAATTAACTTCTTTATCCAAGTATGAAATCAGAGTCCTTCACTCTTCTATCTCATGGTTCAGCCTTCCTTTACAATTCCTTTATTCCATTTACCTTTCTCTGGTACAGGTCATGTATGGATTGAGTCACTGGTGGGAAACTTAGATAATGGGTAATTACTGTAATTTACAGTAAAAGACACTTACCTTTCTTTCCCCTTAATCCAGCCTGTGATAACTGGCTATTTACATTTCAGTTGCCCCCTAAACCTACAGACAGCATGTCATGCCTGACTCATTTCTTGCAAAACTCTTCTGACATGCATTAAGTGTTCATAATTTTTTCCAGGCTTTAAGTGATTTAAATGTGAGGAGCTCAGCTTAAAATTTAAGCATAGAACCGATCCCTTGCATGGATATACTCGTTTGTTTTCAGGCAGTTAACAAAAAAAAAGGAAAAAAAAAAGAAAAAAAAAAAGGCAGAAGTGCACAGCCAAACATTGCAACATAGGTTGGACACACATCCAGGAGTGGGAACAAAACAATCCTTTTCTACAGACTGTCTCTAGGGTCTGGTCCTGTTTTTCAATTGGCAAAAATTGGTTACAAAAGATTTTACACTAACAACAAAACCTCACTGTTAAGGACAAGGTTGGCTTGGGACTTTCGAAGGTGAGGGGCCTCTGCAGGTTCTGCGCTCTGCGTGAATCATGCACAGTCTGTGAAAGTGAGCAAGGGCAGGAAGTACAAAGTTGCTCAGTGCAGTTGCAGTTGGTGCTGTAGCTGAGGTTGTTGATAATGCTCAACATAACCATTTGTGATTCTTAGACCACTATCAGACTGGTCTGCAGGGTACCAAGAAAAGTGGACAGTTGGTGTGAAACTAGGCAAAATACATTTTCATTTGCTCATCCTACCAGAGAGTAGGACTTGATTGTACCATATGGGGGCTCAATTTGTACAGAGTACATCTTGGCTGGTAGAACCCTGTGAGATATTTCAGATGGCAAGCCTGAATTCTGGCCCCTGTGTTTATGTTTTAAGATGTTAGCATCTGATGTGGCTGCATGGACTTGCTGCTGCTGAAAACACAGACTTCTGGAGCATTCAAAATTGTACATACATAAATGAAAAATGACTTCTGCCTCTGCTCAAGACCCTACCTGGAGAACTGCATCCAGCTCTGGGGTCCCCAGCACAGGAAGGACATTGACCTGTTGGAGCAAGTCCAGAGGAGGGCCACCAAGCTGTTAGAGGGATGGAGCACAGCGGGAGAGTTGGAACTGGATGATCTTTAAGGTGCCTTCCAACACAAACCATTCTATGATTCTATAACTTATCCAGTGTAGCAGAGGACCAGACTGCTGAAAAAGACCCATATGCATCTTCAAAACCTTTCAGATCCTTTGTCAGAGATAATCTGATACCTCTTTTTTTCATCCTAAGGATTCTGGTTTTCCTTTTTCTTATGAGGGGAAATTTACATTTACCACTCACAATCTTTACTAAATATGTATATGCAGAGGATTAGGAAACAATTCTTTTTTAAAAGGTAAGCTATCAGAGGAAATTATGCAGATGAAAGCTCTAGATGTTACGGATTCTGAGATGGCATTATTTATTTTTAATCTAAATGAATTTTAACAGGATTTGACAACTTCTGTATCTCTCTGTGTAGTTGCTTTGTCAAAGCGTTCCAAGAGCAATAATGGGCATTGCCTAAAACCTGAGGAATGTTCTAACAAATTTCCTTCTTTACCAGGAATCAGGAGAACTTCTGGAAGGAGTGAAGGGAGAGATACAGTTAGAATCCATACAAAATATGTCAAATATATTCCAAAGACAGGGCAGACTTAAAAGTGATAGCTGTGATTTTGAAATTCAGAAACATTCTGAAAACTGAGAACAAAAGAATGAGGCAACAATTAATAAACTTGCTGATTCCCAAAGCTCTAACTGTATTGTAAATGTATTGCAAAATTTCATTTTAATGCAGAACACTGAACTGCTTTGTGCTTTGCCAGCTCTGGAAAAAGAGCCCAGATTTCTTTCCAGTTCTTGTCCCACACCTGAAGATGGCATATTTTTCATTATTGTTTTTTACATGCAATCTCTGTACATGCAGGAGAGATTTTCCGCGGAGGAAAGGCTCACATTTGAAGTGGCAGTGTGGAAAATGTTCCATATCATCAGGTCCTTCACACATTACATAGATGTGTCAGCATGTCTTTATAAGGATCTGGAACAGTCAGTCTTGGCAACAGAGCTAGCCAGCAAACTCTCTGACCCTAGATTCCTCTATTTTGATAATGCTATCATGCATTTGACACAGGGTCACTGCTACCCTCTTACATACGGGAAACTTTCATAAGAGAAACTGAGTAATTCTTACTCAAGAGAAATCTAGTTTGAAGTGATAAGCTGGAATCTGAATAAACCAGGTTACTTCCAGATAATTCTATTTGCCAAAATTCTAACAAAAGCGCCCATATTCAGCTCTTTCTCCGAGCCTGGCAGGGACCCCTCCAGAACCTAAGAGAATGCAAGAGAGTTCAAAAGTTCACTTGTTATTTGCACTTCAACACATTTGGTTGAAATAATGTTTCCAATCTTTCTTCATGCCACAAGTGGTATGTATTACCATTCTAAGATAAGAGAAAGTAGACCAGGTCAGGAAAAAAAATCAACATGTACATTTTAAATGTATTTATGGGATTTAAGGATCAGTGTATCAATATATAATGAGCAACTATTCTCCAGAATGCCTGACATTTTGTATGCAAACCACGTGAAGTATATCTGTGTATATCCATGGTTAGTTCTTTTTCTCCAAGCCTGCTTAACTTAATTTTCTAGAAAATACTTCTCATAGTTAAGAAATATTAACATAAAAAAAAAAATTACTTGGACTTGCATAGCCTAGAACACGTTCCCACGCTGTGATTCAGAGCCACAAAATACCCCACAAGGATGATACAAAATCTAAAAAATTCGGTGTTTTCTTTCCCAGAAGAAAAATGGGTTATTTTACCACCAGACTTAATTAAAGTTAGTTCTGTCTCCCTGACCTTTTAGCAACCCAGGGAAGTTACTTGATCACTATGGTGAGGAAAAGTGGCCCATAAAATCTTTTGGAACAAGGCATTTGGCATAAGTTGCAAGTTCACTGCATAGAGGTTTTGCAATGTACGTTCACTAGAATCCTGAATCCATGCCTTGCTGTCAGTGTGGAAACAGACATAGGTTTTAGGAGTCTCACTGGTGAGGTCATCCATAAATCTACCAGAGTAGCTCTTGCTCATGTTGATAGATGGTTCCATCTCTCAGTTCCGCTTTCATGTTATGCCTTGCATACTTACCTGGTATTTTATTTTTGGGAACACCAGCAGTTTCTGTTTTCCTGTTCACGTTCTCTGTGCCATCAGCATCTGATTATAGGAACTCCTATCACACTTCTGAGTCTTCTAGGGGCTCTCAAAGTCACGTGCCAGTAGCCTCCATAGCCAGTTCCTCTCCAACCCCAAGCCACTTTCATCTTGGAAGCATCCAACAACAGAATCCTAACAAACTCTCAGGTCTGCTTTTGGGACGTGTGAAACTTCAGACCCAAATTTCAAAGCCAGTGATGTCTGACTCCTTACACTCTATCGCTTCCGCACTTCCCTCTTCCCTGCCACACACTCCTCTATTTAGACTTCTCTGAGGACTCTTTTTATATTTGAAATATCTTGACACATGCTGGTGTCAAGATTGGTAGGGGAGAGAGACTCTACCAGAATCACAAGCTTACTCTCAATAACAGGTAAGAGGAAAAGGTAAAGACCCTTTTGGCTTTGTGCAGCATGAGAAAAGTACAGCCCTGCTCTCCTGCTGGCTTGCCAGTGTTTGTCAGAGTATGGAGGAGGGCAAGAACAGCCAAATCTTGTACAGGTCAGATGCTCTGACATGGACACTTAGATGAGCTCAATTCTGCAGGTAGATACAATCTCCATCCAGAGTCCAGCTGGATAAGTCAGTCTTGGTCTGACCACACACTTTCGAGGGACTTTTTCCTTTCAAGCTGTCAGTGACAACAAACTGCCTTTGGCATCTGAAGGCTCTCTACTCAGAATGTACTTACAAGCTTCAAAGTGGTGGTTAAAATGCCAATGAAGGACATGATTAGCTGCAAGCTTACACATCTGTCTAACACCACAGTGCAACACCAACACACTGTAACTTACCATCTGATCTAACCCACCCCCATTTTTACCAGGCTGCTGCAGCAGTTTGACTCAACCAGTCTTGTTGTATGCCTTATGACAGCTGAGGTGTGAATGATACAAGGTGAAGTTGCTATGCTGAAGGCAGCTCTCTGTAACCCATTTATCTGCCCAAACTACGATTGGCAACAGAAGCAGGCTCAGTTTCAGAACATGAGGCTTCTCACAGTCTTCAGTGTGCTTCCACTAATGCAGCTCTGCTTTGAGTTCCCATTGCTGAGTTAGGTCTGGCATGCATCACTAAAACTACTCTCATGACTGCTTCTGCCAAAAGTCCCTAACATTAAGAGGGCTTCCAACCATCCCTTCTCACTTTTCACAGGACATTCTCTGTGCTAGAATTGCCTCAGGACTCTGCTGAAGAAAAGAAACTCTTGAGCAACTTGTAGAATGCCTGCTTCCATTGTTTAGGGAGAATTCTTCTCACTGCATTCCTCAGGCTATCAGGAATCTTCCTCTTGCACAACCAGCTCTTCCAGTTTGAGCAGAGCTGGGCCTTCATCTGTATCTTCCTAATCAGAAGTCCTTAATTTAGGTTGACATTGTACTGCATACGTGTAGGTGCTGAGACCCTTAGAGTTAAAAAGACAGGTTCTTGGAAGTAAAACAAAAGTGGGAGCATGACAGTCCACCTTGCCCTTTTGTTATAAGGCAGCCTATAAGTACTAATTTTATGACACTGCCTTTTCGTTTCTCTGGTATGTTTTGGATCTAGTTGTAAGAACACACTAAAAGCAGGAGCTGTATCTAATATGTAACATTTGTTTTCACAAGCTGTTTACTGGAGAAAGTTAACTTTTAGGTTTTTTGGATCATTCTCATTTTCCAATTAAACAAAGTAGCAGCAACTTTTAATTCAATAGTTTTTTTTAATTCAGTAACTTTTTAATCTACTAAGTGTTTTTTTTTTCTGGAAAAATGATGAATGAGAGGTTCATGAAGTTAGTTTGTTAGTTCACCATTCTTCTAAACTTGCAAGTACATTGGGGGAAAATAACGTAATTTTTCTGTTCTAGAAATTAGGCTTGAATGCAATAATTTGTGTATTTGTTGCATAATATGGTTTAATTGATTTGCCAAAGTTACAGGATGAGGGATAAAGAGAAAGTGGATTACAGGCAATGAGAGCCCACTAAATGGCCTTCAAACAACTAGAATGTAACATCCAGTTGCTAAAAAGGGTGAACATTACATAGTCTAGGAAAAGATTCTTAGGCTGTGTTAGTAGATTAAAAAAATAATTTGTTCCTGTGTAAGACTGTGAAACAAATAGTTCTGCTGTTGTATAAAATATTTTCAATGTTGGCAAATTGAAGGAAGGTCCTTGTGGCCCATTTCTGTTGCAAACTACCCGTGTGCTTGATGGTATGCATACAAACAAGGCCTAAAAAGCATAGTCATAACCAGCTAGCCTACTGTAAAATAATTACACACTAAGTAATGTGTGGGGATTTCTTTAGAGCTCTCATAAATACTCAGTCCTATAAAAACTAGTGAGACTTGTAACAACCCACTAACATATATGGTAAAATTTGTGGAATTAATATATTATTTGCAAATTGAAGATGCTTGGATTTTTGCCCCTAATAGATGAAAATTTTCCCTAGTTTTATATATGGGTTTGTTTAAAATAAAATCCAATTCAATTGGTTTACATACACACATTTTTTTATGTCAGCTTTGTTTGCTAAAGTTATGGCTGCTCTGCTCTTGGAACCATTTCACAGCAGAGAAGACATGTCACAGAGGCAAAGTATCTGAGCAGATAAAGTACATCTAGTCAACACAGTACCTCTGTTGGAATTTTATGCATTTCCATAATGGGTGCTGAAGAGCCTGTTTATGGAAATATAGGATAATAGAGGACTTATATGTATGCTTAAATATATAACATACATAACTTTCTGTGTGTATGCACATACACGTCTATACTTTTTATGAACCTGAAATGATGCCTCTTGCTGAAGCCTGGGAAGATGATCTGGTGTGACAGGAATGTCAAAATCACTGGATACACCCTTTCCAGCAATAGGTAGAAATGGAGGCTAACAGCTGCTTTATACTGATACTGTTACTGCCACCATCAGTAAAACATGCTTTAATTCTTAGATAATAAGCAAAGTGACTTTTTTTAAAGAAAATATTAAAATTTATTTGGGCTTCTTCTAAGCTGTCCTGTATTCTGGCAGATTCCCAGAAAGCGAATTTACTGCAGAACTGTTCTGTGATGGTTGCTTCAGTAGAAGTTATTATCCTCACTGTGTGCTCATGAAATGCAATCTTAATGGGCTGTGTTTCCTAAATATATAAAAAAACCCAAAACCAAATAACAACTTGGGAGCAGAATTTATTGGGAGAAGATGTTGGTGCATGAAGAAAGACAACATTTTAATGACAGTTCCTTACTAAAGCTTTATTAAATGTCCATAAAATGATACAATCCTGGTTGTAATCCTAAATCATAAAAGCCTTTAAGAACAGCCGATTCCCTTGCTTGCTATCACATAAAAATACAAGCTGTATTAATGGAGGATGAAGGTATCACTAGAAAGTGACTGTTAGGATTAACAACAAAAAGAAAGAATGAAAGTCTGAAGCAAACTGGAATAGTGTAATATTTGCCTGAACAATTAATAATAATTTGTAATGAATCTTCAAAGACCCAAGGATCAATTAAAATTGGATTGCTTGTCCAGGTCCCTCTGGATGGCATCCTGCCCCTCGGGCTTGTCAACCACATCACACAGCGTGGTGTTGTCTGTGAACTTGCTGAGGGTGCATTTGATCCCACTGTCTGTGTCACTGATGAAGACATTAAGCAACACTGGTCCTTTTAGCGATGCACAAAAGAAAAAAAAAAAAGGCTCAACAGTGATGTGTTCTCCTCTGCTGAAGGGACAGAGACTGGGAAGAAGATGGTAAACACAGTTGCTGACAGAAGCCCAGGCAGAAGACTCACATTAGGTTTCCTTTTGATACACTTTTGTCAGAGGCTCCAGGTCCTACAAGAGAACTCTCTCTGTTGACAGGTGCCCTAATTTCCATCTTCACTGATGAGCCTGGCACACAGCATGCAGATACTGGGGTCTGATGGGGCAGGGAGCATCCAAAGCCGCAAGCTGGGGAAAGGGTAAGGTCTCTGGTCCTTTGATGAGGGAAATCTTGTCTACCTTCTGAGCAGGAAACCTGCTGTAGTGAGTACAGGGCCTGTGGTGTGGAGCAGGATCATGTGGCCCAGGAATGGGCCTCCATCCTGCTTCCTGACAGGCTACAGTGATAACAGAGTGTGAATAGTGCCTGTGGCAATTACCACCTCACACCAGGACCAGGCACCAGACCAGTGTCTGCCTATTGCAAAAAGGAGAGGTGTTGAGGTCCTGTTTCCCTGGGCTGGGACAGGTGCCAGTAGCCAAGACAGAACAAAGAGAACTGACTCCCAGGCAGCTCTGCTCTGTGGCTGGTGCCACCTGACCCAATAAGCCTGCAGTTCATGCCTCCATCCCATCTCCACCTAGCCCTGCTGAGCAGCTGCTCCATCTCTCTGTGGTGTAGTGGCAGCCAGCAGCCCTTCCCCACCTGGAGCTGCTTCCAGCCTCCACCAGAAACCAGCTCCTTGTTCCCATGAGCAGGCCCAGACCCGAGCCACAACCACTTCCACTTTTCCTGCAGGGATTTCCACCAGCCCCTCATGAAATCAGTGAGAACAACACATACATGACAAGCATGGCTGAGGTCCCTGGTCTGCTCTGTTACAGAGTCGAGAGTGGGTAAAGGAAAAAAATTGACACTTACCTTCAGAGCTCAAATGTTTTGTCATGACCAAATCAGCTGCCCTAAACAGCCTATGCAAAGCAGTAACTTGCACTGTAATAACCTACAATCAACTCTGCTGGAAAATCCTGAAGATTCCCTGGTGAAATTTCCTGAAATCTCTGATAGCTATTGCACAACCCCAGAAACCATCCTTATTTTCATATTTGCTTCTTCCAGCAGGGAGATACATCACATGATGCTGGTAGTGCCTACAACTGACTACCAAAGGCAAGAGATGAATTCCGAAAGGATATATTTCTGCCAGAATATGTATTTAATCCAACAAGATTCAAGGTTATCCAGAGGTTGGAGGCTGAGGCTTGGCAGATGTCAGAATTAAAACAGAATCATAGAATCAGCCGGGTTGGAAAGGACATCTGAGATCATAAAGTCCAACCCTTGATCCACTATCACCAGTTACTAGACCATGGCACTAAGTGCCACATGCAGTCTCATCTTAAAAACCTCCAGGGATGGAAAATCCACCACCTCCCTGGGCAGCCCATTCCAATGCTTGATTATCCTCTCTGTAAAGAATTTCTTCCTAATATCCAACCTAAACCTCCCCTGGCAGAGCTTAAGACCGTGCCCTCTTGTCTTACTGATAGCTTCCTGGGAAAAGAGACCAACCCCCACCTGGCTACAACCTCCTTTCAGGTAGTTGTAGAGAGTGATGAGGTCTCCCCTGAGCCTCCTCTTCTCCAGGCTAAACAACCCCAGCTCCCTCAGCCTCTCCTCATAGGACTTGTGTTCGAGATCCTTCACCATCCTGGTTGCTCTTCTCTGGACCTGCTCCAGCACCTCAATATCCTTCCTGAAGTGTGGGACCCAGAAATGGACACAATATTCCAGGTGTGGCCTCACCAGTGCTGAGTACAGGGGAAAGAATCACTGCCCTGGTACTTCTGGCCACACTGTTCCTGATACAAGCCAGGATGCCTTTGGCCTTCTCGGCCACCTGGGCACACTGCTGGCTCATGTCCAGCTTCCTGTCAATCCAAACTCCCAGGTCCCTTTCTGCCTGGCTGCTCTCCAGCCACTCTGTGCCCAGCCTGTAGCGCTGCAGGGGGTTGTTGTGGCCAAAGTGCAGGACCCGGCACTTGGCCTTGTTGAACCTCATCCCAATGGAATCAGCCCAAGTAGATGCATTTAAAAGAAGTGCTACCAAGTAACTTGGTGTGCACCATTTCTCATGTGGCAAACCCTCCACTATGATGGCTACCTAATTTAAGCCTATATGTCTAAATTTAGAGCTAAAAAACAAGAAAAAGGGCTGAGGCAGGGCTAGCACAGTTTCTTGCTGGTGTTACATGTTATACTCAAATATATTTATTTTCGTTAAGAATAGCACAATTTGATGTTTAGCCCATCTTTATGACATGAAGCTTTGGAGAACATTACACCACAAACTGCACTGCTTAATCTCTCCTTAATTTAGAGAAATTTCATTTAATTAGAAATGTCACAGAGATGTGCAACAGTGATCAGCATTCTGAAACTTCTAGCAGGATGCCATCATGTTTTTTTAAGTTTAAAGTCCCTTTTCAGAAAAGCTGTATATAAAATATATGTTGCTGAGAGTATAAATCAGTAGATTTGGTAGCAACTTTCATTCCAAGGCAGGAATTCTTTGAGGTAGGTGTCAACCAACACACCCACACCCTTGAACACTGTCTCCTATTTCTTTATGTGCATGGCTTGGACTAATACTTTCTCAAGGTTAGCTTTCTACTCTTGCCCTATCATTTTCATTCAATCAAATGTTTCCAGCTGCTCGCTCTGACTTTGACTGAATCCGTATCTTTAATTATTCCTCGCCCTTTTCTGCCCTGTTCATCACTAAAATCCTTGTGATGCAGACCACCAGAGGTGACCTTTGGCTCATCTACCTGTTGGCTATTTTCTCTAGCATTTTAAGACTCCATTTCTCAAACCATGGACAACTTAATTTTCTAGGTATTTGTGAAAACAAAAAGAATCATATTTTTCTTTTCGTGGTTTGTTTGGTTTTGGTTTTTTTTTTTAAGCTGGGGACAGCCATATAAAGTAAAATTCTGCACAAGTATCTGAAGTTTCCCAATATGATTATTTTACCTCCAGCTGAAGTCTCCATTTCTAACTCTTAAAATTCATACACACAGTTCAGCTGTAAGGATTTTTCTTTTTCCTTTATGATATTTACTGTTTCCTACTCAAATCCTTCTGTCATAGTTATTCTTTTGGTGTCAAGGAGTAATCTTTTACCTGCTTATGCAGTGAGGTTCTTTTATGATGGTTGTGATAATACAGATGTGGAAAGATGGTTAGCACTGGTATGATTTTATATCTCATTTACGACCATGAAGTATTCCTACTCACCCTTTACTCACCAATCCATAAAACAGCCGCCTAGTACACCCAGTAAACCCATTACACTTTTCATACTCACAGGTTACTACTTTGTTTTTCCACTGGTGCTGTCTGAAGGAGAAATGAATTCCCACGTCAACACCTTGGATACAGCCTTTGGCAGGGGCTTCTCGTTAACATTCTGAAGACTTTATGAACGTCTGTGGTTAGATCTCAGTATATTCCTGCTTAAACCCTCACTTTTAAATTGATACTACCTCAAACAGCTCATCCATCAAAAAAGAGTAGTACAGAAAGTTCTCTTCCCCAAGACAGCCTGGGATGCTTTTTAAATTAAAATCTCACCTCATGACAATCTATTCAATACAAGTGATTATAGTGGAAGTGCTTGGCACTGAAGCAGTTTTACTGAAAAGATGCTTTATTTTTTCATAAATAAAAAAGAATATATTTTAAACTTTTTTCACACACAAACGTAAAAACTCTGAAAGCTTTCAGAAATTAAAATTAACTATACAAAAATTGGGCTAGCAACGTTAAATACGTAAACTTTTGTTACTACTAACTAATTTGTATTTTCTATTGGTATAAAAATCTTCATAGTAATGGGTAATAACAACATAAGAATTTCCTTTAACTGAATGTATTCACATTTTCAATATATAGCTTTTCCAAGTAAGTGTTATCAGTCTATGCCTTTCTTTTTCGTGGAGTTCCATTAAGTTCTGAAGGGGCCATTTGCAGCACTTGCTGCTGCTGCTGCTTTGTGGGACAGGAGAGCCATTCTTCTGAGCTAAACAGAAATAAAAGCACAGTTGCTTATAAACAAAACTTTTCTCCTATATATATATATGTAATATATACATATAGCACAGAGCTCCCCTTACTATAAATAGTATAAACACCATATTTGTGCACAGCTTCTTATTATTGTAATTATTTTGTTAAAATGAAGAATAGCACCAGGCTAATATTAGATACTTTAAATACATAACACTTTCAGTTCTATATGTGGATAAAAATTAAAATAGTAATCAATATAAATAATAAAGAGACATAGTAATACAGTGAACACTTGTTCAGAGATTCACAACACAACTGGATAAGATTTAAATAATCTCAAAAATATGACCATAGCTCAGCAAAGAATGATGTAGACATGAGGAGAGACATGAGAAATGGCAAAGTTAGCTCCATGTCACTTTAAAGATATAGACATACAGATTTCCCAGATTTTGTGGGTGCATATGTGTGTTCAAATGCTCATTAGCCACAGAGGGAATGCAGAAGAAGATATACAGGTAAAGAGAGAACTGTGTTAAATACTTTACTGGCAGTTCAGCTCAGACAGTTACTTAGAAAAAGCTGTGTAAGCATGATTCTTTATTCTGTAAAAATAATTTTTTCTCTGTTTATCTTTCCAGTCTTTGAAATCAAACTTTAAGAGTTTATAAAGCAAGCCATCTCAAATATTTCTGGAGTGCACCAGAGTTGAATATACTAGAAAATATGGGAAACATGAATGCTAGAAGATGCCAATCAGTTCATAAAGAGAAACAGAACTAGAATCATTAAGCAAATCTTTATATTAAGCTTAAATAGCAGCAGAAATTAAAAAAAAAATTATATTGAAAATCAGCTTTATGAAAACTCTACTCATTGTTGGTTATTGCATACAAATACGAATAAAAATATGCAAAATAAACCAGTTTTTATTTTGAACTCAGGATATGAGAAAATAATGACTAGATTTAGAACAGACTTACCTATACAATTTTTTCACTGATTCCCTTCGCATTCTTTTGGGAGGTATGGGAGTGTCACACATATCTAACATTATAGGCTGAAGTAACGACTCTGCGCCTTTATCTGATAAAGCAGGAGTCATACCTATGAAAGAGTTGCAAGTCAGAACAACAACAACAACAACAAAAAAATTAAACCTGCTGGTTATAAATGGGCCCTGTAACAGATAGAGTTAAACCTCTGAAGTAAGGCTTTAGACATGCGATAAATTTTGTGGTTACCTTATGTCTCAAACCGAGTTCAAAGGTGACAGGTAAAACTATCTGTTTTATTTATAATGGCCCCAGAGTAAATGCTGAGTTTTTAAATATATCTTGAAATATTTTAAATTATTGGATATTGACATAAACCCCATTTCTAACTCAGAAATACGATCCTTGCAGACTTAGGGGTGTTTCTTTTTATAGCACAATGTTTTGATTGTGTTTCCTTAGCAAAAGCCATTCAGCCAGCCACACAAATAGTTATATAATCTCCTATTAGTGAGATCATAGTTTCATGTTCGCAAGACACTGACTGACCACATTTTTGTTATCTGAACACAATATAGGGCAGTGCTGCTCTAGGCACTATCCACAGCATCATACTACTACATACAGTTTTTCTATTCTTTCCTTAAAATGTGACATCTCTAAGCTCTTAATGTTAACAATATTTCTTCATAGTTTGAACTTCAGAGTTTGCACAAGCAGAATACATCTGGTTTCAATTAAGTATTCTCCTCCTTTAGGACACCAAAATTATAATACAATAACCTACCCAATTTCTGTTTTACTAGCTTGAGGCTTTTCTCTTGTTCAGCAAGTTCCTGTTTTTTCTTCTGCATTTCTGGAGTGTTCAGAGACTGCAAATGTAAATCAAGGTCCTTATTCACACTATCAAGTTTAACCACTGCTGCACGGTATTGCTGAAGAAGATCTAATTGAAGAATAAAATAATAAATCACAAAACAATAAATATGTGGCCATTTTGATTTAGAACGCTGACAAATACAATTCAGACAATGTACAAATCCACAAGAAAACATATCTCTCTAAAGCACTACTTTAAAAACACCCAAACTTATAATGAATTGGTAGCTGTTATTAAAGTGACTGTAAAGGGAGGAAAAAAATTACATCCAATATTTTGATTCCTCTTTTCTTTTTGAGCCCCTATCTTATTTCACAGTACCAGCAAACTCTGAAAATGATGTGGGAAACTGGTATTACTTTATACATCTTGTCCCTTGTGTCTCCAAATAAATTCTCTACCTTTGATGACATTAAATGCTTGTAGTACACTTTGCTTTGAGTGCTACAAAGCAGAAGCTTGTATTACTAACTTGAATTGTATTCCACCTTGTGGACCAAGAGAATATTTACCAAGCTTCACTTTGTCCTACCTACAGAAATCTAATCAAGTAGACTCAGAAAAACAAGGGTGTAGTTTGTTGACAAACCGTTTTCCTCTTTTAACATACCAGAAAAAGAATTTTTCCTTGTCCAGGCACTGAATAGATCGAGTAATAAAGGAAGGGTTCAAGCATGTCAGCCCAGGCTCATCCATTTTACTTTGGTGAGTGTTAGGTGGCTTGCACCAAGCTTAACTGAACACTAAGTAACTACTTTCCTTTTTATGCTACAAACTTTGAAAAAAGAGCATGTCAGAACTAATGCTAAGGGTGAAATTCAGTTCAAGACAAGTCCTGTGTAATGAGAGGCTGCCCTTTAAACAGAATTTTACTATGATTTTCCTTTAAATGTCTAGCATCGCTCCAAGTGAAATTAAAACATGCCCTTTTCTTCTACCATGATTGTTCCAGTACAATTACGGAAAATGCCAATTTAATTCATATGGTAATAATTCAGTTCAACAATTGAAAACATATTGATAGACAAATATAAAGTGTCCCAAACACAACATATTTTAGCCTGTGGCTGACATGCTTACTATGTTTACCCTATATGTAATATATTTGTTACTGAAATGCCAGGAAAGATCCCTTTAGTCCTTTTTTCCTCCCGCAATTGGTCAGTGTTAAGTAGTTTGCTCATATATAAGGCTACTCCAATAGGTGCATGCGTTCCCTTTCATTCTCCCCCCAGTCCTCTCCACTGCACATTTCTAGGAATACTGTCCTGGATAAACTTCATGTCCTTTCTTTTGAAACTGAAGTATTTCAGAATATTATTATTTGTGAATACGACTTTTCAGTGTTTCACCAATCAGTCAGGTCAGCTGTTACATGACAGAAACTGCCACCTTTTAACTTTATTTATAACGTTGATTCCCAAATGAAGAATCAAAGCACATAATCAAATGGAGGTGATCTCATAAGAAACAAAAGGTATCTTCTTGCTATGGAAATAATGTAGCTGTTGTGCTTCTGAAATATTCTCTCTTATGAAAACAAGAATTTTTCTACCACTGCTTCATAGAGCTTACTTGCACAGTAAAACATTCTAAACTAATGTATGGTGTTTCCAGAGTAGAAAGACTTGAAACTTGTTTTTCAAGGGTGCTAGAATTCAATCAGCTCAAGCTTCTTATGCCTGCTGTTTGAATTAATTACCACAGTTTATACTTTAAAAAGACTAAGAACAAGAGGGGAATATCTCATTATTATTATTTTTTCTTCTTTCAGGAAATTTAATAGCTAGAAGCTTTTAAGAAAAAAGAAATTCATAAACAGGACATTGTACAGGTCCTATTTCTTAAAACAACTTTATGCTTAATTGAAGTTTTCTTTCTATATTACTTAAGAGAATAACAAACATAGGCAAACAATATAATTTTGGAAGTTTTGTATTTTTATGACTTCATTAACCCACCTATCTGTTCAGAGAAAGTAGAGTAAAGTTTTGGCATTGGTGCTCCAAAAACCATTCCTCTGAGTTTGTCCATTGGAGGAGCTTTATTCTGCAGGCCTCCAAATTTTCCATTGCTGCGAATCCTGTCTCCCTCCCTTGTCAGCAAGGTAGGGCAATGGGTAATTTTTACAACCTACACAAGTACAAAAGATTATACTAAATTAGTAACTCCATGAAAAAAATCTAAGTTTTCAGCAATGCTGCTGTGAAGCTTCTTATTTTTTAACTGCAATGCAGCTTGCTCTCTAATGAAAACTTATTCTATGAAATTAGATGTCATGACTTTTGCTTTCAAGCAATAGAACGCATATATTAAAATTAAGCAGTACTGTCAATAATTATGAAGACTAAATTTTTTGGGTTTATGTTCTCAGTTTTTAGCAGAGCTCTGAAGGCAGAATTTAAATTTATACTGTGGAAAAAGCTTATTATCAACATATACTATGAAGCAATGGCCATCAGTACAGTTCTACGTTCTTATGCAGAATCATTATTTCAACTGTAGCAAACTCACGAGCTGAAACGGAAAGTGTACCATTAAATCTAAATAAAATGGGTCACAAAAAGATCCAGTAAGTTTTAAGTCATGTGGACCAGAAATTTCATCAAGTGCCTTAGATTCCTGCGTTTCATTATACATACAGTGACTAGGAAAGTACTGAAGAAATTGCATTTAACACTAACAGCAAAAGTGAAAATGTTTATCTTTAAAAAACATGGTCCCATGCGTCATGGCAACATTCCCATAACAGAATTTGCTAAATAGAGGTAAATTTGGCAGTGCCAATAACAGAGATTTCATTCACTGTTAAGTGCTTTGAGACTCCACAGACAATAAGCACACCTCCAGCTAACACAGCATTAAACTTGGAAATTATTCTAAGTTTGTAATGTATTAAATATGTAGTTATGCAGTATATTTCTCTTATAAAATATCAATAATAATTGAAACATACCTCTTTTCTGTAATGGTTTGCAGCATCCAAGTTATCTATAATGATAGTGTCACCCAAGAGCATACCAAACACTGAAAAATGTAATTTTTTGAACCATGAAATTTCTCTGCAACAAAATAACTTAAGATTTGAAAAGTCAATTCTGAGGCATCATTATTACTTCTTTTCAGGTAAGTGCAAGGGAAATAGCATGTAAATGATTTTTTTTTCAACAACATTTTATTCTGAGCTTTAGATAGACATGCAATCTTCTGCTTTCATCAAAGAATTCATAAAGAAAAAGATTTAGTATGTTTAATTGCCTTTTGGTATAACTGACTGTATTTTCCACTGAAGTACTCTCTTGATATCTTTATGCAGACACACATAATATAATCCCAAATTTCAGTAAATTATCATCTTTTTCAAGTCCTCCTGGAATGATGATTTTTTTTCTCAGTTTCTTAATATGTTTCTCAGTATTCAATGGATCATCAAAGAAAAAAAAACATCCACAGCATGATGATCCAATTGAGCTTTGCTGCTAAGAAAGACTTCCATACAAAGTCAAACAAGGTAGTCTTGCATGAGATATGCCAAGGTTTTAAATTCCCCTAAGAGACAATATCTAGCTTTCTGAAAATGCACAAGACTAAAAATTGTTTTTTTATTAACAGTAGAGAGGAATATTTCAATAGTGATAATCAGTGAAGTAAAATAAAAAAATTACTGAACTAATTACAGAGTCCAACTCTCCATATAAAGGAGCAGGTCTACTTAATTTAGGAAAAAAAGTGTTAAAAAAGGGAGGTATTCTACGTTGATTAGAACTGAAATCTACATAAAAATTGAAAGCTTATTCTTACAACTATTGAAGCATAACATACACAGTCATGTTCAATCTGCAGGTACATAGATCTATGCATTAAACATTTTTGAGAGGAACAGGACTGGATAAACAGCCTAACAAAAAGAGTAACTTCTGCAATTGGAAATATCAAACTAATCTCATGATTGTCAGTTTCTGTTTACAGGAGCCTGGGAATAAGATAATGCTGAAGTAACTTAAAAAAAAACAACTTTACAGTACATCTAAGTAGAGAAAATGAAAATAAGACAACAAGCAGAAGAGGGTGGTCATGGCTGAAATTTTCACAACTGTTGGTTACAAATGATTAATGCTAATGTCCTCCTCTTTTTACCAGCAGACCTCACCAGGAATGCACATGGATATTTGCAAACATCTCAGTGAAGATTACTGAATGGATTATGATTTGTGATGTTTCTGTATTTCATTTTTTAAACCAAAAGAAGTTATTAACAATTTCTTTCATATCACTTACCTGTTTGACAATGCTCTACGTTATCTGGAAATGTTAACAGATCTCTGGCAAATACAGGATTTCCAATAGGTTTGAAGAACGTTTTTCCATTTCTTAAGTGAGGTAAAGGTCTGGTTAAAGAAAGAGAAAAGTGAGGGAGAAGACAAGAAAAAAGCAATTTGTCCTTATTTCATTACTGCTTCTGACATCAAGTCAGAAATCTCAAACTGAATTGAATGCATCTTAATGCTTCCACATGAGGTGGTAAATGATCCCAACATTATCTGAAATGCCATTTATATTAAAGATGTTTCAGTCAAACACCGATTTTTAATGAGATATTATTTCCAACAAATTCATATGACTAATTTTACGGACAAGTTTAATGCGTTATAAAAAATGAGATTTTGGACCTTACAAATAAATCCGTACATCAGATCTTTTCTATACGGCATTCTTCATGATATTAGCAGTCACTGTCACAAGCAAATGATTTTCAGGAACAGAAATACAGTATTATACTTTATCTTTCAGGCAATTGAAATAGCAGAATGAATTTTACTATAGATGATTTTGGGGAAAGTACTCTGAATAGGATTTTTAAAAGTTACTATTTGATTTGAAGCACTAGAAACTCCAGAAAACAGGTAGAAGTGAAAAAAAAAAAGGTAGATTGTCTTTTCCTTTTAACAGAAACACCTTACTAGACAAAGAACATCACACAACAGTTAAAGACATAAAGCTACGATTTCAGCTAACATTTCAAGTGACATTACTGTTGCTATAATAATAAACCCAGAAATTTTATACTTTGAATATTTAATAGGAGTAAAGTTTAAAAAACAAATTAGATCAAAAAAAATTTTTTTTCTACCTGCTCCAGTCCGGAAGTGTCTTCTTGTAAATTGAATCAAGGGGTAACACTTGTTGTCGACCTTGAGTTTCATCAAAAATAGAACGAGCGGCTTCAGTCGTCAGTGTGACCACACAGTCCATGTCACTTGCCAAATGCCAAGAGATAACTTTTGCTGCTTCGTTATCCTCGATTTGAGCTAAATGTGCAATCTATACCACAGAAGTTAAAATAGTCAAAACAGAAAACAAGATCAGCTCTCCTTTTCATGCTAAGCACAATAATCCCTGCATCTTCAATCACACATTTAATTCCCCTGTTGATGGCTCTGATAGAAGAGCTGGTTATCTGATTTGAGATTGCTATCTTTTTTTTTTAATATTCCTCAAAAACTACTTGCATATTCAGTTGGCTAATTTTTCATCACTACCGCTTGATGGAACCAACAAAAAACTCATTAGAAGGCTCCCTGAGAGAAAACTCACCTTGCCAAGAATATCCAGGTTGCCTTTTGGATAGTTTGGGAGAGTACAAGTTCTCCTTGGCTGCTTCATTACTCCTTCTTGATCTGACATCTTTTTTTTCAGAAGTGAATCCACATACTGAAGCTGAGAACGAAAGTTTAAAATCAGCAAGCATGCATCACTGGACTGAGCAGCAGAAGCAGTTATTTTGTCATCAATTAAGTGTCTTAACAAAAAGCATTCAATAATCTGAAACAGACTTTTAATAAATAGGGGACCAACTGCACATAATCTCAGAGAAGAAGGGAGACAACTTGCAATTGCAATTGTGGCTGAACTTTTTAATTCCTCATTTTATTCTTTTTTTTTTTTTTTTTTAATTTTTGGTGACTTCAAAGAGCATTTCACAAAGAGCTACCAGCGCGTGACTAGGGCCAAAACTGAAGAAAGTTTAAAACAGCAGAAGAGACAACCATGAACGTACAAAACCACACCATTTCAGAAGGGGACTATGTCTGGGTTTGAAAAATTTAGCCAGCAGGGGGACCTTGGGTACTATGATTGCAATTTAATTCAACTGATTTGTGATTAGTAACTTTAACCTGGTTTTATTTGGTCTAAAGATAATTTTTACACAGGTGGGGCTTTTTTCTTTCAAAAGAAAAGAAAACTTTCTTTAAAAACTTTCTTTAAAATATAACTGGATCTTTATGGGAAATTAGCAGTGGGCTACATTGGCCTGAATCTTTCAAACTTATTTTTGCATAAACTTTGGAAGTAACACACACAATTCTCTAATTCTCTGAAAAGAAGTGTTTTCCTTTGGTCTACTTATGCCAGATTATATCCAGTGTATATTGATCAGCCTGCAAAAACCCATTATAAAACATAGCAATACCAGTAACAGCGGTAACCTTAGCAGCAATGCAAAAACAAGATGAAGATATAAAAAAGAAGGGTTTTTTATTTCTCTAGGAGTTTTTTTAAGAGATATTCACATTAACAGAAGAAAAAAAAAATCTTAAGTTTGCCAGTGATCCACAAATTTTCCTCTGGTTTAAATTTTCATGGTTTTGGTAACAGGTGCGATTCAATAATGTTATATATTGATATCAATTTCATATTAGGATTAGATTTATTTGAAAGATGTTAATGGAGTTTAGTAAGAAGTAAGCCATACTATGTTTGTCTGTGGTAATTCAATTTGATGCTTTTTCAGTTCGTTCTTTAGGAAAGTTTCTCTTGTTTCAGCTTCTTTAACCTGACCTGAAACCAATAAAAATCAAGACAAGAGTAAGGAAATATTAGAAAGCAATAGGACACTTTTTATAGCATTTCTTACAACTTTTCAGAATTAAGCCTGCCACCGCTGATCCTATTTGCAATGAATAGCTACGCAACACTTCTGACTAATGTACACAGGGTCAAATATGAGAGGGGAAAAGTAACATTCTGAAAAAGTAAGACTAACTTCTTTTAGAGAGGATTATCTATTTCATTCCCCAAAATTGGCTTCAAGCAACTGTTGAAATTCCAGATGTATGAGCATTCACACATTCATTGCAAATATGGGAGTGAAAGATAGTCATGGGAAAAAAGAATCAGACCACCAACTTCAATGTTAAATTACTTCTGATAATTCTGACATAAGACATTCTACCTCAAATCAAGACCCTTTATAGGAAGGTAGATCCAAATAATTAGATGCTTCTCTGCAAGCTATACTCCCTTCTGCTCTCCTCTAATTACTGCCTCTCAATTTCAATACTGATTTTTCTCCCCTTCTCTATATTCTCAAAATTATTAAAGGATAAAAGTTAAAAATTTTGAGAAAATTTATTTACATATTTGATTGAACTTACATTTCATTTCAGCTACAAGCTGGTTAGTAGTATCAAACATCTTTCTGTAAAGATCTATGGACTTAGATAATTGGTCTTTCTCCCTTGTAAGTGTTGCCATCAGCTGCTGCTTCTTGGAATCTACAGAAATAAGCATATATACTTTTAGAAGAAAATACAGTAACATAGCTGGTTTAAACATCAGCAAAAATCTAATAAGCTATTACATAGTTCTTAAAAAGTATTACAGACCTAAAAATAGCTGGTTCTAAGAAAAAGCAAGTGTTTTAGAGTAATTGAAACATACCATTGTAAAACATAAATGAGAGATGATATGGTTCCAAAGGTTTTTTCAGAGCTGGCAGATACGGCTCAAAGACAAGAATATATTCAGTGCTATCTCTTCCAGGACTGTCTTCAGCCAGCACTAGATTCTATTGAAACAAATGAACATACATAAGTTTATGCCCACACTAGAGGTAACACACAAAATAAACATTCTTCAAACACTAAATCTTGTAAATTACCTCATGCCTGATGTCTAAACAGTATTACTATGGTTTTAAGTATTGGGTTGGAAATCCCTTTTATAACTATTCAACAAAAGATATAGCAGTAGCTATTTCATTATTTAAGAGTTAAGATTGTCATTTTACCTGTTTAAAAAGTCTTACTATTTTTGGCTACATATTTTATTTCAAGAAACAGATGCTCAGAAAAAAAATCTCCTCTGCACTGTTCCATAAGCAAGATTTCTTCAGGTGTACTTCATTCAGTATGTGAAATGCAAACAGAACATTAAAAAGAAAGACCTGATGCATAAATACAGAGAAGGAAAACCAAACCATTCCCAGTGCTTAGTTAAAGTTACTGCTGTTACCATGGAAGTAGACAGCAGGTCCCAAATGAATGAACAATATATATCCAAACACTATCATGAACATTCGGTTTCTTATTAATTCCTTATGGAAAAAACAAACTAAATCCTTTCCATGTATAAACATGGGAAATATTACAAAATCATAAAGAATGGTAAAGAGAAATAAAATTAGTACAGGTAATATCTAAATGTGCTGTTACTTTGGGAAAGGTATCATGCATAAAATGAATAATGCTTATAATAAAACTCATACTGTTTCCACCTTTAACATGTAGAAATTGCTACTCAACTGGCCAAATCAAGAGAGAGGTGGTTGCAGCCTAAAAGAAGAGATAGATATATAACCTTCAAAGATAGTCTTCATGGCTTTCAAAAATATTGCAGCTACATATTTTATCAGAAGAAGTCTGTAGTGGAAATATCTTTTCCTTAGAAAACATATGCTAATAAAAGTCTAAACATTTTTCTTTTAAACAAGTTTAGTATTCCTGAACACGTGAGTAAGGGTAAACATGTCAGATTATCAGTTTCATTGTATTCCTGCTGATTGCACACAGTTGTCTTTATAAACAAGATGGAACAATTTCACAGCACCTGAAGAACACTAGTATGTCCCTTCCCCTCCCCAGTACAAGTCATACGAAAAGTACATTGCATCACAACCAACAAATTCTTTCCACGTGCGTTTTGTGAGTTGTTTCAAGGCAGCGAACTCAGCACAAACCAGATGACTGAAAACTGCCTGAAGAGGGGAAGAGATACTGGATTCACTGAAACAATTATTGCCTATGGATGACTAGGGAACACAAGTTACTGTCAAAAGCAGCAGGATCTCATCAGATCACAATAACGAGAAGGAAGGTACACACAACATCCTCCACCCCCTATCAAACCAGGAATATGTGGGTAGAAAGAAAAAAAGTCTGCTTTCCCCAAAAAACAAACAAAAAACAATCCACAAAAAAAAAAAAAAAAAAAAGGTAAGTCAAACCAAGCCAAATTAAAAAAAATCCTAACACACTCCCCCTCCATTACATAGGTTGCTAACATTGTCACTGAAGTAAGACTAGAGAATTTAGATTACAACAGCAGGTATATGGAAATAAAAAAAACCCTGTTATTTCTGCACCAGTGAGAAGTCTGAGAAATTATCCAGTAATTTTATCTGAACTGTCAGAGGCCACCCTATGGGGTTCTTATTATCTATCCTCAACAGTATGAAATTTGAAACATTGTTCTATTTTCAGCTCCTTACCACAGGTGTAAAGGCAAGATTTGAAGAGAAAATCTGTTTTGTTAGACCACCCTTAGCTATACTTCTGCACTTTTTCTCACCCCACCTGCCTGAGAAAAATGTGTTCACAAACCAATTAATGTATTACTCCTGAAACTTGGTTGAGGAACAAGAGAAAATCAAGAGTGTACCGTAAATCAACTATTATATTAACTTCATCTGATACCTCTATTCAGTCCCTGCATTTCATTTTTCTAGCTTGTTTTTAATACATATTTTGTCACTCTCCCTTACGGATTACAGTAGATCAGAATCTGGCAGATTGTTCAGTGAAAAACTTCTGTCTATGTTAACTAGATGTTTCTGTCCCTGACTGTTATCAACAGAGAATTATTTACGCTGTGTCATTAAGTTTCATATATGTAGTTCCATAGAAGCAGTCAATGTACTGAACAAAATACATTATGAAGAAGTTTGTATGTAGGACCTGTAGATTTTAGGATTCTACTGGGGTTTTATTGTGGTGATTTCCAAGATATATTTGGAGATTTTGTGTTCATTGCTATGCAGTGTCTGCCTCCACCTGGCTCACACTGATGCTGCTCTGTTGCAAAGCTGCTTCCAATGAGCAAGTCTGAAAAAGTGGCTGAGAAAATGTACTAAAAAAGTTGGATCCTCCTTCAGTACCTCTTCTAACTGTTTGAAGACTTCCATAGACTTCAGACTAATAAAACATCTGACAACAGTCAAATGAAGTAATCAAATGAAATTCTGCTCTGCCATTCTTGCATGGTATTTTAGCCAGTTGAAGAAAAAAAGAAATCAACATACAACTGTTTCATCACAGGAATAGTCCTAGTGACTGAAGTTCTCCGTAGGCTTTTAAGAGACAGATTGTGACCATTCCACACAGAAGAAACTCTACACTCAGCTGCATTTTTTTGGTGTGTTTTCAACAGTTTCTGCTTTTGTGCATGTTTTAACTTGTGTTTTTTGTATCATATTTTGTAACAACCATGACAGATGGAAATTGTAGGTTTTAAAAATTCAATCTGTAGCTGTTGAAGAAAAAGTGACTGTGTTGACCTGACTACAGTATGCAGTAGTTTCAGAGGTATGCATGATGGTACAGACAGAGATTCAAACTGAAGTAAGGCAGTAATTTTTAGCAGCCGCATGCACCAAGAAGTGAAATAAAGCATAAAGAAAAATGGTAGTTTTATCTTTATTTCTTCAAATGATGATAGGATGCCTTTCTGCAAAGTATATATAGCCCCACTTAGCCTGACAAAATGTAAAGAGAACCTGGTAAAATTTAATTACAAATGTATGAAGAGGTTAGTCTAACTGATCTTAAGATATTACAACCAGAGAGTATTGTAAAATACTGCTAATATTAATGGTTTAACTACAGATCGGTGAAGTGCTATTTACATGTGAAATTCAAATGAAGAAAATATTTGTCCTGGATACCCCTGCCTGTCCCAGTCCCTGAGTGAAAGTACCCTGTACACTTCCCTCACTTAGCAAGGATAAACAGTTTAAAGAATGTCCTTCCTTCACATTTTCTGAAAATCAGCAACCAAACAGAGAAGAAATAACTTATCTACTTATCTGAAGGGGAAAGCTACAATATACACTAACCCTCCACAGAACACAATGAGATGCAAGATCAACTTTGACACCGCAGGAAAATAAGCCTTGTTAGATCCATTGCTCATGGAGCTCTGTATTTCAGTTACACTTACAATTTCAGCAGATCCATGCTCAAATGGAAACTCCACTGTACTGACTTTCCCCTGAAACTGTGGGATCTCTATATCTTCTTCATTAGGGCTTTTAATTTTTGCTATTATTCTGCCAACTAGATCAAGTCCAGTGTGGTTGTTGTATTCATCCTGTAAGTAAAAAAGAAGACAATAAAGTCACTTTGGTACATGAACTGGACTAAGTAATCCATTTCTATACTGCAGTGGATTTGCATGGTAAGGTGCTGGCAGTGGGGGGCTGCAGGGGTGTGAGGAGAGGCGGGGGCTGCCCCATGCTGGACAGGGCCGGTGCTCCAACTGGCCCACTGCAGGACACAGCTGAGCTGTGAGGAACTGCTATGGATTGACTGACCCCCACCTCCCCACCTACCTGTGCTGTTTGGGGAAGGCGAGGGGAGTCTGCAGCAAAGCTGAGCCTAGGAAAGGGTGGGGCAGAAGCTGTTCCGTTATTTTTTTCAGTCTTTGTTTCTCACTACTCAAATCTTTTTTAATTGGTGATAAATTAAATTAGTTTTCCACAAGCTGAGTCTGCTTTGCTCATGGTGGTAACTGGTAAATTGTATCCCTATGAATATGCAGAGTTTAGGAAACTTTATTTTTCATAATACAACATTTCTAAGAGAAACTGTCTCCTGGAAGAAAAATCACAGAGAGAAACATCTGCTGTACATACAAGTGTTTTCCCACCAAAATCTATTCTTGAAACAATATTTTCCTGTGGCAATAAGAAACACATTTCCAATGAGATGTCTGACAGCAAGGACTAAGCATTTAAGTTTTGGTCATCTGTACATAAATGAAACAAGATGCACCTGTTCGTATGCTGAAAAATCACCGACTTAAATCTTTCTTTTTTATGAAGTTAATCTGCAAAGAAACAGCAGCAATGCCTTACAGCAAAATTCAACATATTTTTAGTAGTCTTATATATTTCCCTAATTATGATTTTGTATGAAAGTATAGTTACCATTATATGGAGGTATAAATCCTTGACCAGCGTTCGGCTCGTAAGAGCTCGAACATTGGAAACTGCTGGAGTAGCTGGTAAAGAATCAGGAAGCAAGCGCACAGGGTCATTAGGTACAACTTCAAATATAATCTAGGAGAAAAAGGAAAAAGAATAAAATAAACAAAAAAAAAATAAAGACTGAATGTAATTAACTGCAGTTCACCTGCACACTTGGGTCGCTCAAAAAGCACTGAAACAAAGACATGAGAAATTTATGGACAATCATGAAATAAATTAGCACAAACATAAAGCAGTTCTACTAGGTTGCAAATTATGCAGCTCTGTTACTCCATCAAATTTTTGGTTATAAAAGTTAATGAAAACATATTCTGATAATCAACAGTTTGAAATCAGTAACTATCAAAAATAAAAATATAATTTTTTGCAAAACTTGCAGGTGAAAGTATTTGCATTCTGAATCTACAAAGTATCATAACACTTCTCACAGATGATTCTGTATTACATGCTCTTGGCCACATGCAATAATTCTAGATTCAAACCTGTTCACTGTTGAGCATATTTGTCTTATCCATTGCAAAGGTAAACTGGATACTGTAAGTGCCCACTCTCTCTGGAACCACTTTATCCCTAAATAAACAAAAAATAAAATGCAAGCAAACACGAGTCAGTATTGAAGTGGCAAGTATGTAAGTATGCAAGCAATTCAAATTCTGAGTAGTCCTCCAACTAGTTAAAAAACCCTGTTATGGCATAATACTCTTCCTTCAGCAAGAAAGCCATCAAGGTTTCTCAAGAATTAAAATGAGGCTTTTGGAAGCTTGAGTGAGGAAAGTTGCCTCCAAGAGTTTGTCTCTACTAACTGACAGGAAGTTTGTCGTGGCTCTATTGCTCAGAAATCTGCAAGTCTACTTCATTTCACTTCCCACTCAATGAATTTTCATAAAGCTATTGGAGCAAAGCATAGACACGTTTAGATCTGCAATAAATTCTCTCAAAATTTAGTAAAATTTACACAAAATTTGAGTAGCTAATTCCATCCCTTACTCAGATTGTTCTAAGGTGGGTAACTTGGACCACTGGCCCAAGTTGAGTACAGTGAGAGAAAAAACTGTTTTCATTTTAACGTACAGCATTCCAGAGTGTAGACTACTGGCAAAGAGCCCCTACCATCAAAACATGAAGGAACGAGCAGACGTTCTGCTGCTATAAACAGAGCTTCACCAGGCAAGGAAGGCCACACGGCATCCAGAAGACCGTTGCAGTGTTTAACAAGGGAGAGCAGTGACTTACGAATGCTTAGAAACTTTTGAGGAGATGCAAACAGCCAAGATTCAGATATTTCTATGAGGATGACTTGTGGCACCCTCGTAGTGGTTAATAAGACTTCTAGTTTCAATATACAGCATTTTATCTGTTTTGTTAATATATTAAGATATTTATTTCTTCTTTTTTTGTTTGGGAAGGAGTGATATGCAAGATTATCTGGAATGCATAACTTGTAAAAAACAAAATCCCAAAGCTTTAATATTTCTAGAATAGGCCATGACTTTTCCTTGTTTATATTTCATATAGAGAAGAAAAAATTCTTTCTTTTCTGCATTTTATCTAGCTTAAGACTGAAAGTAGCATCTGCCTTGTCAGGATGCATTAAAAAACTTAGGTGTAAATAATCTGCTAAGGATCTCACAGCTGGACAGATACAGGCTTTACGAAAAGAAGAAATGGCACAACTGCTATGAAAGTTGTAAGACTGCATAACAGCATACATGTTACTGACTGGCGATAAATAGATGAAAACCATCTAACTATGCCAAGAACAGGAAGACTTGAGACAAACCAGGTGCTAGACAGTGATGCCACAGACACTGTCAGTAAGCACTAAAATGTACTTTTCTACAAGGGCTGCTAATGGGCAGTGTCTACGGCCCTTTCAATTTTTTCAATATGGCTGGGAGTTTTAATTCTGGACATCTGTGGACAACTAGTACACTACAGGTGTACCGATGTCAAGATTTTCATAATTCCATATTCAAGTCTATACAGGTTAGTTTATATCACACTAACCACAGTGTTTTTCACAGGAGAACATTTATTAGCGTGACTACCCATCAGCACATTCATTCTAGTTTTCTTTTTATGGAGGTACAAATACACAATGCAGAGTGCCTTGTTTTGATAACATTTTAGGGAGTTCTTATGTTTTAATTATACCTATTAAGTTAATTATATTTAATTATACCTATAACTAAGTATTTCTCAGAATGACCAAGGTCACAGAAATATACCTCATACTTAGTACAAATCTGAAGCGACCCTTGGTTTCTAGAGAAGTTCATTCCATAACCTTGGACCAGCCACACAAAAACTCTGGTCTGTTAAAAGCAAAACTGTATCCTCATTTGAGTCTCCATGTGCTACAGCTGCCAAATTCAGCCTTAGACAGTTCTGGAACCTCAAATGCCTTCACAGGAAAGACAGATCTATATAAAAAGCCATGCCTAAATAGTTTTTTGAACTAGTTGTAATCTCTTAAATGAAAAAGTCTTCATATACAAATACATCACCTTGCTGTATACTATCTGAGAAGCTAAAATAACTGAATAAACAAGGGTTGTACCAACTGCCCAGATGGGTTAGTTTCTTGGCTGGATACGACAGAGGGAATTGCAGATGGAGGTACATGTGCATTGCTTAACAAGCTGAGTCAGACCCCTGGATTTAAGAGTCTCAACTCCTCAGAAAAAAGGTTTTGAAGACTTAATGTTACATTATGGTCCTTTTACAAACTGGATGCCTGGTTTCTGGAACTCTATTATGTGCCTCAAAAGGGAGGGGAGTTGCAGCTGAGAGACAAGTTAGGAAACTTCTTATCACCTCTTGAAGTGCTGCCACTCAGACTTTCCTGAGATCTTGATGTAACTGAACAGCAGCAGCCTACCTCTGTTCCTCTGATGCAGAAACCAGGATTAGCTGTACAACAATAGTACCTGCTGCAATAAGGTGATCCTAAAGTCTGCTTTCTGAAAGCAGAAGGAAAGCTCACTGCTAGGACGCAAGAGCTTGAATCAACAGCCAGTACTGTAACTATTTGGCTGATCCCATTCATGGCCTACCAGAAACAGATGCAGAAAGAATGTGGCAGCCAGGTACCACCTTGTGACAAGCTGATGTGACAAGGTGATGATGCAGTCCCTTCATTGCTAGCATTTCTCTTAATGTATTCTAATATATTATCTTAGACTCTTCTCTACTCTCAGATTAAACAAATGTCTAAAAGTATCTAGGGAAGAATTTAACCCTCATCTCTTTGCATCTTGCTAGTATCTTTCACCTTTTCTTAGCACTGTATCCTACTAATTCTGTAACAGACATCATAAAAACATAAAACTCTTGTTTCTATTTCAAACTATGTATTTTGTATAGTAAGTTGCATCAGTAATTATAAAATAAATGCTGCTATACCTGAAGTAGAAGAAGCCATCTTCCTTTTCATCCTTCACTTTACTACAGCTAAATGTTGTAACCTGTCCAGAAAGATGCAAAAAAATCCATTCAATATACTGAAAGTACCTTACTTGTAACATGCTATCAAGTCTTAATAATTTGCAGTACTGATAGCACACAGTAATTCAGTGAGATCATCTATCATTTAGGCACTAATTTCACACTCTTAATTCTTGGAATCTTTTCTTTGCAAAATTCAGGGTAACAATTTTTAATCCTCTCCCTGCTATGAGTTAGCTTCTGTAGAGCAGTAACATTTTTACTACTGTATTATTGATACTTGAACAGTTTGCCAATCTGTAACAGGACAGAGACTGATAAACAAATACAGCTCATCTGTAACACTTGTTACTTAAAATCCAGAACAGTATAAACATCTAAGTCAAATGAAGGAAAGTTTCTACTACAAATACGTTTGGCCTATGCTGGCATTTTGACACCTGTTTTGAAAATGCATTTTGATGACTTACATCAATTGGCGACCTAATCCGGCTGCTCTGTGCTTCCCACATTTTCATACAAATCCGTGCTGGATTAATATTTTTAATAATGGTGTCATCTTCAGAAAGAACGCTAACCATAAAATCTGTGAAATGAGAGACAACATTCTTTGAAGATTATTTTTATTCAGAATTGAGAAGCCTAAACTTCATGAATTTCTGCGTCTGTTTCATACTTAAGATAAAAATTCAGGCATGACTCCCTCCAAGACTACAGTGCCCACCCTCAGGTGTACCTGAGCTCACCAGTAAGTCAAATAATTAGGATGTTAAAGTATTTTATTTATGTAGTATTTAATTGATATGAGGCTGTTAATAAGGAATTAATTACCTAATTTTATTAAATTTTATTAAAAAATGTAATGTCATATATACTATATAAGCTATCTCCTGATGAAGCTGATTTATACCACACACTACATTTGAAAAAGGTCTATTTGGCAGGGAGGTTGGAGCTAGATGATCTTTAAAAGTCCCTTCCAACCCAAACTACTGTGTCATTCTATGATTCTACAGTATGCTTCCTCTAGGTAAAACTAAAATACCTTGTGAATTTAATCAAGTTCATAACACTATTTGGAGTATTTTAAAGAACAAAAACTTCTTGCCATAAAAATGTTGGCTGATCAAGTTAAGATGGTCAAGAAGCAAGCCCCAACACCACAGACCTCATATTTGCGGGGGTATTCTGCTTCTCAGCTTCTAGTACTAGAAACACATCCTTTTTATTCTAAATTTTGGACAGATGTTGCAGGTATTTCATAAAGGCTTGGGAATACAACAAATGGATTTGTATGAAGCAGATTTTCAAATTTTTTTTGGTCACCTTTGCGCGACCTTTATCATCTGGGAATCCAGAAATATTTACAAAGGAACAGGCACGGAAAAAATCAGATGCTTATGCTGAAATCTCACTGAACTGACAAAACTCCTAAGAGAAACAATTTTTAAGTCCATCTAAAGGGTAAGACTGAATTATAGGAAGGACAGTGTCCTGTAATATCTTTCTTATAGAGTCTTTGGTTAAGAAACTTGCCAAAAGCTGTCTAAGAAACCAAGTACTCTGTATCAGAAGGATCACTTGCATTCACACAGTTGTCAACTTCTTCAAATACCTTTTTAAGGCACCACTTTCCCGTACAAAAGTCACAGTTCCCAACTTGCTCCCACTTCCACATTTAGCCACCAAGTCATTTAGGTATATTCGTTATATTCCTTCCAACACCTGCCCAGTACTGAAAACACACCACCTGATCAAAAGTTTCCTTGACCTCTCGTGAAACTTTTTGAAAACTGCATTAAATTTGCCACCTTACTTTATTCCTTTCAAATAAAGGCCACATTAAATATGATTAGCATCTCAGAGTTAATAACTTTCATTTATAATTAAGTGAATACCATTCAGTATAGGAAGTTTCTTAGTATTTCCTTCATCAAATAGGTCTCAAAGTCATCTAATGAAGATTCAAATGTGAATTTTAATTTTATTCTTTAAAAATCAAAGGCAGGATTCAAACGGGAAAAAAAAATAGTTTGGAAACTACTTTACTCTCCTTCACAGATACTACTGATAAAATACAACAGGCTTCCCAGATCTCAATTTTATTTTTTTTTTAAATTTCACTCAATTATTACTGAAGCCTTTTTTTGCCTTCCTTAATACAGCATTACACTTAAAGTGACAGAATCGTCTTGCTTTCTATTTAATTTATGTAGACAGGACTTCAGCTTCCTGAAGAGTATTTTTGCATCACGGTTTCACAGTGCAAACCATGCCACTGCAAACTAAACAGGAAGATTTTTTGGAAGGGCTAGTAAATTTGCACACTTCACTGGCAAATTCAAGAAGTGTATCTTCCATGGTTATTTTAAAGCAGAGTTATCTTCTGAACTAATGGAATTAGTTAGAATAGGTCTCTTTTTCATGCCAAAGTCTCCATACAGAAAAAAGCAAAAGTTTCAAATTCTGTTTCGCTTTTAGCAAAAGATACTTCCTCAAGGTTCTAACTTAACTCTTCTTTATTTGTTTTCCTCATTGTGAATTCTACTGGGATATAAAACATGAGATGGTCTTTTGTCTTTAATGAGTCAGTGGTCTTAGCTGGAAGGAAAAGACCACTGTTTTGTGAGAGAATACATCAGGAGAAAAGAGCATTTTGTACTGTCCCTGGCATACTTCTGATCACTCTCTGGTTCTTCTTGACTCATGGCTGGCCTGCAATTTCATAGCTACCTCCTTTGCCACTATTCCATAGAAAAAGGGATGAGGGGAAACATGCATGAACTAGCTCAGATCACCTTTTGGGAAGATCAAAAACTGAAATATGGTATTTCACTAAAGATATAGAAGATGTTCTGTAGTTTTACCATGCACAAATGGATAAAACCCAACAATTTGGAACAAATAAATAAGAAGTCCTTTGAAATGCTTTCCAAAGATGACCTACATATCTCTTCTCTCCAAGTGTCACAGAGGCATCTCAAATACAGCTATAACAAAGAACTGAGACAAAAGAGACCAAAAAAAGCAAGAAAATACACCACCAGAATCACTAAAACAGTTCTTCACAGGTTTACAAAGCTCTTGAGTGATCCACTAAAGGGTCCTTATACTTACCAGGGAAGGTACCTCCTGCTGGAAAAGCAGGACTTTTGTCATATTTAACATTCAAGCAAACAGGTTTCTCAGGATCAGGCAGGACATTTATTGTAATTATAGGACAATCTAATGTGGTCTTGTTGTATAAGGCTCTAAGCTGTAAAATGTGCTCTCCCCTGCAATATACAGAAATCATAACAACTGATATGAAATCTCTTCTGAAAAGGCCATTTTCAACAGACTTTGAAAGTCTGAATCACGTATATGAAAGCATGATAAACAGTATCTAGTGATGGCAAAGCAGTAGTAAAGAAGACAAAACCAGAGTGTTAATGCAATGTTTGACAAGTAAAACTGTGAGTTTAAGCTATTCTTAAGACATTAGTTTACTGAACTTAATTTTGCATTGTATTTCATTAATCTGATCATGTTTCATTGCCTGTAAGACACTAGGCAAGCACATCTTCAAGTAGCAGAAGGCAGTAAAGCAGAAAGCAAGCACAGCTAGTTCAAATACTGTCTGAGGAGCGTTCTGCTTTGACAGTTTCCAAAGAACGAATCCAACTACCATTCACATCTAGCAAAGTGCAGTGCAAGTATATAGTGACTTCAGCGCTACCAAATAACTACTTTTCCCTACAGTATTAAAAACTTCATTTTCAAGTTTTCACACATAACTGGGAATATGGTATTTAATTGCAGAGAGGCTGTACTCCCCAGCCAGTTCTGATTATGCTATAAATAGTATGATGATATACCCGTCTCTAACCTTCAGTACTATATTGATAACTAAGATTCATCATCTTTCTACCATGACACAGGCATTATAAATACACTGAGCACCATCAATAGCATTTAAAACTATTTTCTTCCAAATGCAAAATAGTACTATGGGCCAAATCCTGCAGATTTGAATGCAAAGAAATAACCTCAAGCCAATCCAGTCTTGCAAGAAAAGCTCACGTGTACAGGGAGTGGACAGCAGAACTGTGAATATGAAGAAGATACAGAAATGAGGAATTTGAAATAAGGGGAGCCAGGCATGAAGAAGTGAGCGTGAAGAAGCACATGAAGAAGCAGGAGCTACAGGACATACATCTGCCTGGAAATGAGACTTCCTTAGCTCAATTGCAAATAAGAAAAGTTAAATACGTATTTTTAAAATTCTTCTGGACACTCCACCTAATCCTTTAAAACAATGCCTAGCACACAGAGAAAGTGGAATTTCAACACTCTTAGAATGTGTTCCTACTTCGCAAGCATAGTGTCTGGAACTGGACACTTAGAGACTGTACATTTCAAATCTTTTGAGTGGTTTATGACACCACTTGTACTTGATGCAGGTTGACAATTATAAGTTGTGTTTTACCATCACCAGAAAAAACAGGATTCAGAAAATTAGATTAGCAGCTTCTCAGCAGACCAAAAGAAGCAGCTAAGGAATTTTATTTAGTTAAGCACTTAAATTTCTTAAAACTCACTATCTGGCCATCTACCAGCATACAAGTAAACAATGTTTGATCTTAGTTCTAGATTAATACTTGGTAGGTACTTCATGAAATGCATAGCTTAAATACATCTAGCAACTAACATTTCAGAATTCAATTTTTTCCATCTAGTTTTCACTACTTACCTAGGTGCATGAATACTAAAAACTCCCAGGTTAGCCCTACCAGTGTCATCTGTTTTATGTTGCTGGTTTGAAGGAACAATCTGCCAAAAAAAAAATTTTATTCTTTCAGTGATACAGAAGTAGCATTAAGTCTTAAAAGAAAACGTGTCTCTCATTTGTCTGCATACTGACTGTTGATTTGAGCTGTAGTTTCTTTGTATTTTTGCACTCTAAATTAGGGAAAGAGACTGTTATGAATACTAATTTATTATGAATACTAATACTGTTACGAATATCAAGAAGTTTCAAAAATCTGTCATCTTTTGTAAACAATCACTTTATCTGAAACAAAGATATTTTTCTTCATCGGTATGTTCAAATATTTTAATGTTATTTTTTAATTGCTACTGATGCTATCATGTCATCCACAGCAGACATTAATCTGAGTATATTTTCAGATCCAAAAACCTTCTAAAAACTATTTATTCCCTTTTACAGTGTTTCTCTAGTCTGCACAGAGATTTCTGGGGAGCAAAAATTAAAGAATTATACAACTGCAGCAAAAACAACTAAGACATCTGTCTCTCTCTTCCCCTTCCCCATTATCATCTTGCTGCCAAAAATGTGAGACTGCTAGAGAACCTAGAGGAAAGTGTTAAGACAAGTGATGAATTACAGTACCTTATTAATCAATCATGATAAAACAAGATCTCTATACTGTAAAAAATGGCATTTAATCAAACGGAAATCATGATAACTTGTCAGTGTTGTTTTAGGCTAACACCACAAATGGCTTATAAATCTTGTTTATCTAGCACATTAATTACCTCCAATTTTAAGTCCTTTAAGTCAACGGAAATTTTACGACTGACTTAAACGAATTCTTGTTGACTCCCACTGTTAGAAAATAACTCCTCTTTACCTCACTGGTGTTTTCTATGTGCACCCTGTCTTTGCCACACTTACTTCCCTGACACTGAAAGTCAAATCTTATGACTGGCAGTAGCTTTAAGTCATACTTGCCTTTACACGTTAAATGGCAGAGAAGCTATCACCACTTTCCTCTTCAAACCCAACTTTTTGAAACTATTGCAGATGGCAAATGCCTATCCTCTCATAGAGACAGGTATGAATCTTAAAGAATACTGATACATCCATAAAGTAAGCAGAAGCTATTGCTTCTGCAAGCTTGTGTCCATGCTGCTTTAGCCTTACCTAAGACATATCTTGTCAACGTATCAAAAGAACCTCAAACAGTATCTTTAGAGTTTGGTGGACAGCAAAAGCCACGGATACATTCTGAGTTATTCTGTAATGAATTCCTCACTAGGGAGGGAAATCAACTCTTTGATTGATGATATAATGCAACAGTGTGGAGTAAATGTTTGTCATTATCTGAACAGTGGTTGGTGTTATGTTGCTTTCCCTTTGCTATCTCAGCACAAATTTCAGGAGACTGTCTAGTCTCCACTTAGACAAAAACAATGATTTTGGAACACTTAAAGTGGGCAATCTTCTTCCAAAATTATTTTCCTTCCTGAACCTCATGTCAGTAGGTAAAAATGAAACTATCTCGGGTTTGGGGGAGGGGGGGAAGCAGGGAGGAGGTGAAGGTTGATTCATCATGGATCAGCTATGGTTTCATGAGTTTATCCCTAGCAAGTCACTAGAGAAAAGCAATGGCAAAAAATGTGTGCTTAATGGTTCAAATGGAAGGCAGTGTTACAAAGACAGACTAGGAAAATTGCCAAACATTTCACAAATTCTTTTGAAGAGTATATTCAACTCAAAATAGGTCTGTATTTGAAATTACTGTTCATTACAGAATGAAAAGTTTCAATTTTTACAGGAACCAGTACTTTGTGCACTTCTACTGAGAGTTCAGAGTGTTTATGTTCAATTATAGTCATTTAGTTTTGGACTGGTAAGACAGAAGATGAAGTAAAGGAAATGCATGCTGCAACTGCGTATCAGACTTTGGAGACTTAGAGGGCGGGACGTGAAATACAGAAAGACAGCTTATTCAAGAATTTCAGTTCCCAAAAGTTTCTCAGTTCTTTTGTGGGACTGTGCGTACAACCTATTGGAAATGCCAAGGCAAGACAGTTCTCTGAAGAGGTTCTTCAAGATACTCATGAATACTGATCTGATGTCTGTTCAACAAATATGCAGTTGGGTGCTCTGCTTATGTATGAAATGTAATCTTTAGAAATTACACTGGTTTTAAGCCCTAGGAGAGCATGCCGTAATAAACATATTACAACAACAATCTGCCTTGGCTTTCAGAACACCTTCTCCTGGACACATCCCACTTAGATACAGAACAGGTGGACTCTCTAATACATGATGCTGGTCCTCCCTGGAGCAAGGCATAAAATCTGAAAAGACACAGCCTGCCACCACAACAATTCTTTGATGAGGCAGCACAACCACACAGTGTTACTGTGTCAAGGTTGTAAGTTCTCTCAAGAACAACGTAACTAGAAATGACAATGAGCTGCAGCTGCCATCATAAAGACAATTGTTGGGGCAAACAAAAAAATCCCAAAGTATGAGGCAGGCTTCTATGGCAAGAGATGCAAAAGAGCCAGAAGAAAAGTATTCAAGATATCACAGAATCTCCCTTAAAAAATCCAAGAAAAAAAAAGTAATAATAGCACAGTTAAATTGGGAAAAAGGTAAGGTTGTGGCACACTTCTTGAGAAGTGAGCAAAAGACAGTTCTTGGCTGTTGTGTATTCTAAGAGGGACACAAATGCATGGCAAGTAGAACAAAAAGGGAACAACACCAACCCTGCATGAAAAAGTTTTATGTCCAGAGGTGGATGAATACATCCTGTACTGCTAATGTATACATTCAAAATAACAGTCTCTGCCCTAACAGTTAGGAATGTTTGACTGCTTGACTTTTTTTTTTCCAATAACAAGAACAAAAATTTTAATTAATAGAATATTGTGTCAAACTCCTTTCTTTTAACAGATCAACATGGAGACCATCTGACACACCTCACTCAGGGAAAGGGCAGTAACCACTTAAATTTGGGTTAGATTTGCATCCTCATTGTTTTAATTTAATTTATTCTGCCAATGCATTTCACAGGGATAATTAAGTAGGGACCAAACCTGCTGACTAGCTTTACATACAGATCGTAAGTCATACATCCAGGAACCAAAGTCAAAGAACCACCAGATAAAAATTATTTGGTTGCTAGTTGGGACCGTATTATCATTACTGTCATTCAGTCAATTACCTTAGATAATGTGGGGAATGGGGTGGTGTGGTGTGTATGCAAAATTTGGAAAAAGATTCTGTAGAACACCTGGAACCTATTCTAACACTTTGACACTGTCCTATAGGATTTTTGTTTTATTTGTGATTGCTAAAATGCAAGGAAACTGAACAATCTGTCCTGGGAACTCTTTGCATTATTTGTTGACACTACTACTATACTAAATAAATTATGCTTTTGTGTTCTTACAATAACTTAACTTTTCCAAAAATGTCCTGAAAATTAAGATAATGTACACATGACAACAAAAAAACTTGTGTTAAACAAAGTTCACATAATAAGGCCTATGCTTACCTTTAAGTTGTTACCCTTTGTAAGGCTGATTTTGACATTAGGTTCAGGAGATGGATTTCCCCACTGATCACACAACTGAACAATAAGAGGCCTGTCCAATTCTCTACCATTAATCACTGCAACAGGCTGGAAGAGATACAAATACATTATACTTCTCTGTCCCAGGTATCTCAGACGTTCATGGCAGGTCAGGAATTGCCAAAGCAATGGTATCCCCCATTTCAATACTATTTGTCTCCCATAACAGCTGGATCATGACAGAATCGTAGCTAGGAGGGTATTTCTAGAATTTCCCTATTTACATTCTCTTATCATAATAAAATGCACTACTTGGATTGCACAAGTTACTCAAGTCAATGTGACTAAAAGGAAGGACATGTTTCTGAAGAGGACTATCAGTACCCTTGTTGTAGGAAGAGCTAATGGCTTAAAACACTTTTTTTTTCTGATATACTTTCTGTATCTAGAGAGCAAAACCAGTTATGCTACTTGCTGAACCTTTCGTTTAATTTTCTTGAGTAACTTCCTTCTCCATTTTCCAAACACAGAAACCTTGATTCCTGCCCTCTATTAACAGATCCAATTTTCTTTTTCTTTCTTTCACTCTCCTATTCTGGATTCTGCTGCAACTTCAGTGCTATAATTTGATTAGTCAAAGGAAACATTTAAAAACAATTTAAAAATTGAAAAACAGTTGAAAAACAAGACAAATAAATGCATAATACCAAAAATCTTCTGCCTTTTCATTCAAGTCCTGTACTCCATTCTCCACTTTCTGACTGTAAACACTTGTAAACGTAAGTAAATTTGAAACTGCCTTCCTACATCCTTAACATCAAAAAACCCCAGCAACTGATAAAGGAGAGATGAGCTGCCAGCTGTTACTACCATTAAGGACTGTATCTTTGGAAAACAGCAGGGAAAGATGGGTGCTAGGATCCAGCCCACAGTAAAAAATTGCTGCACCAAAGAACAGAAAAATGGCACAGCATAAACAGTTTAAGGCATACTGAACGAATACAGTGTTGTAAACATACATACATGAGTTATATTACTCCAAAAGAAGTTTACTTTTAAAAACCTAATGTAGTTAGCTATTGCACCAAAAATGCTTCATATCTATAGTCCTATTTAAAACACATCTATATAATTAGACTGCAAAACACTTACTTAGTTTTGCTTGTGTTATGTTGTCCTGTATAGAATAAAAAATGCCTCTAGAGCAGCAATATTCTGACAATTTTACAAGGGTAAATACTAAGAAATCACATTCTGTGGTCCCAAAAGCTCTGGAAATAAAAGACCCGACTAGTGACCATGTTGCTTTTTTTCCAACACAAAACTATTGAACTTACCTTTTCTAACTCCGGCCAGTCCACAAACTGCAATTTAGCAGGCAATCCTGCTATTAAGTTCACCCTGATAAAGTCAGAAAATTCACGCCAAGCAAAGCACAATTCTTTGCTTCCAAGTAAACAGGGTTTGTACCGAATACCTTTTACTTTCATTGTTTGAGTACTTTCCTATTAAAAAATAAAGAGATGATTTTATCAAGAACAAGTAAAGGGAAGTATAGTTAATTTTTTTTTAATATAGTATTTAATATCTATACTGTCTTGACACTATCTGCTCTTTTTACTGTGAAAACAGTGGACTAAAAATTAAAATACAAGCTCTATGCCTTCTGTTAAATTTAAATGAATTTCTTGAGTAAGAAGTGATCAATGAAACTGAGCATTTCTCAGAAACTTGTTTTTCAGTATATAAGTTATGCACAATACGGTTATATCCAGCATACTTTAAAAGGTATAGACATTAGACCATTCTACACAGTTCTTCAAAAGATCTTAAAATAAACTGTACCGACATAAACACAAAAGAAAAGAGTAAAAACAAGAAGAACACATATTGAACAATGGACTAGAAACAAAGCAAACCTGATTCAAGCACAAAGCAAACTGGTCCTGTCCCCACACTGTATAATAGCTGCAGCACTGACAAGGTTTTTAAGAGATGCTGCTGTATTCCTTAGAACTGGATCATACAATTTTAATGCCTCTTATTGCACATCTTACCAACTAGTGTGTAATTTTGGTTCAATTCTGTGTGACAGAATTAAGACAATTACCACACAAATGCCACGAAGAAATAAACTACATGACATTCTTATAAATACCTGCCAAGTTATTTTCAAATTTGATTTATCAAGTCCAGGCCCAGAAACTCCTAGGGAATTTACACATGCAGATGTCACTGTCTGAACCTGATTTCCAAACTGATCTGTAATCATTACATCTGTTAAAAAAGATGATGATGATTAAAATGATTATTAAGATGATTACCTCAGTAGCTGCTTTAATAAAATTCAACATATGGAATATAAATGTACACAACATAGACACAATAGAGAAAATTTACGTGACTGAATCACAGAGTGGCTGAGGTTGGACATGACCTCTGGATGTCATCTGGTCCAAAGCCTCTGCTCAAGTAGGGCAACCTCGAGCCAGCTGCAATCAAGCAGCTTTTCAGTATCTCCAAATACAGGGACTCCACAAACCCTCTGGGCAATATGTCCCATTGTACAAACTAAGAGCCAAATTTTACCAGAGAGTAACTCCAGAATTGTAATTTAGAGAAGTCTGATCATCTTTCCATGAATAAGAATTTATATTTATGTTTTTTATATTAAAATAGTTACAGATGATTTACTCTTGCTGACATCTGTATACAGAACAGGCTTAATAAACTGCAAAGAAAAAGAAATGTATCTTAAAAGAAAGGGAAGAATATGCAAATACTCACCAATTTCACTCTGTAGTTCTTCACCCATTCGCAGTGTGTTTGATCCTTTTAGTTTACATTTAATGTGTTTGGGATCATCAGGAACTGGTCTGAGGCAGCATAGGAATACTGACTTACTTTTCTCATCAAGGCAAGCATAACATAGTAGTAGTCATGATAAATATCTTAAAGAATCTTAATGCTTGGACATGTAATTTATTTTCCTACTGCAGATCTGTGAAATGACTAATTGCTGCAAATTTACCCCAGCATCAGTGTGCTGTGACCTAATTAGTTTATTTTAGCCTATTAACATCACATGAAATACACTAAAGTAATTTAGAATCAGATTCATCTTAATAAACTTTATAAAGATACAAGGAGAGCTAACTGTGTAGATTTACTAAGAGTGATAAACACACAATTTTAAAGTTCAATTTATAGCCTATCATTTTTGACTGAGAAACCAGATGCAGAACTAACTTCAAAGTGATATTTCTCTTTAGTAACAAGTGACCTAACTCTCAAACTAGTGATTGTAAAAGTTATTATCTACTGCAAGTTTTCAAAGACAATCTTCTTCATTGCATGTATACTTACATAAGTGACTACTGGATACAAACAGATCATCATGGAGTCTTTCACACAGGTAACGTTCTCACATGTAAACAATTTGCACAAACTCCTCCTCCCCTACCCCCAAACTCACATTCTCCTGATAATTTGCCAACTGATTTCATTACTTCAGCTTCGTAGAAAGACTTCTGTCTTACCTCAAAGTACAGATCTACAATGCTATGCCAACAACATAATTAATAAAGAAGTATTTCAAATGAACAAACCTGACTGTGAATGCACTCTCCAAAGACACATGTTCATCAAGATAAGTAATTAGACAGTAACGTACATCTTTTACTGAGCTTGGTACTTTTACATCAGGTAATAATCCCTGCATCAACAGTTCTCTGTCAATTTTAGGTGTCCAGTTAACCTAAAATTAAAATGTCATAATCAAAGGCCAAATTATTAATAATTAGCTACATAATACATCTTGTAACCATTCTAACATAAAGGCAATAGAAATCATCAATGGAAAACCTGTACATTTCCCAATGGTAACCAATGCTACCTTCCCAAATACAGTTAATTCCTCGGAAAAAAAATGCAAACAAATCCAAACACACATTAAGTTTCCCTCATTAACCTCGAGTTAGGAAAGATCCAATTTTGAACAACCTCACCTAAAAAAGTGAATCTCTGTGTTTGTATTAGACTCCAAATATGTACATAGATAGGGAATAAGACAGGCAGGCAAACCTTCATAAGGAACATGCCTTTTCAAAAGTTCCAAAACGCTGGGAAAGCCTCAGATCTGAAGATTCATAACTATGTCCTAATCATTTTATATGTTTGGAAGAAGCACTGGAAATACTAACCTGCTTTTCATAGTACTACCCTGAAGCATTATTTAACATTTAATTAAATAAAATAAGAATATTTAAAAAAAAGAAGCAGAGAGTTAAGGTCCCATGTTTAATAACACAGTCTTGAGGAATATTATTTTGCAGTCTGGTGTCTATGGATTTTAAGGGAATCAGCTCCGTATCTCTCCCACATTCTATGCTGCTGTTTAGTCCAAAGTACTTGCCTTGATTTTTTCTGCAGCAGCTGCAGTTATGGGTATCTCCCTTTCTGCTTCATCATACATCTGAAATATAAGCTTGTTCATGATATGGCCAGCAACGCAACTAATTTCATCCTGATGTTTAATTTGAAGAGCTTTTTGTCCGTTCATACTTAAGACCTGTAGTCTTGCAACATGACTGCTAGGAAGAAGTTTAATAATCTTTTCCACTGGTGGCACATCGTTACAATTCTATACATGAGAGGGAAAGAAAAGACATATAATTAAGACATTAAATGCAGATACGCATAGACATAAGTCCATAATAGCTTATGTCACTACTCTGGCTTATCAGGTGTGATCAGGTGTCCAGGAACAAAATCAGTTTGACTTATCAAAAGGATATGCCAATATACTTACAACTTTTTACAGATATTAGAATTGATGATAGCTATTTAGAATATTTTTCTATTTCAGAAATACTATGTTATACAATTTACAAAATACTTAAGATTAACCATAACTATCCTTTCATATAGGCCACCTTGCAATATTAGTATTTGTTTACACATTTTTCCAGGGTAAACCACACAAAGGTGTTATTCTCCTGACTACCAGAGAACTGGGATGTTCAGTAGCATTTCAGAAAAAACATATTTCAAGAGCTTTAAAACTGAAATGCTACAAAAAACTATTGATTGCCATACCTTTTCTGACACTAAATGTTTATGCAATGACAATGCAATTTGCCAAAATGATCCAAGTAGTAATAAGGGGAAGAAAATATGTATATTTCTAAAAACACCTCAGGGATTTAAGAAATAAAGAGTAAGAGGTGAAGGAAAAAAAAGTTAAAGAAGTAAAAAACTCTTTGCCTTTTCAGGATTTCCTAGAGATTAAAAAGTGCAGCCATCTGATTATGAGGCTTATGGTAACTAAACCAGTAACTTTTGGGGGTTGATTCATAAAAGATGTAACAGTACAATAAACTGTTTTCAATCTTTTGTTCATGCAAACTTTCCAAGCAATACTTACAAGTACTTCAATTCTTGCTTTGAGTATCTGGTCTTTCTTGATATTCTGTACATGTATAACTGGACCAGTTAAAATGTTTGTTCCTCCATTACTGCAGTCCACAGAATACACAGGAAGGTCTGAAGCACCTAAAAACTACGAAAAATGCAAGAATAAATTTCAAGTTTCTCTGACAGAAGAAAAATGATTATTCCAGAAATTATGATTTGTACAAGTCCAAATTTAGATATACATAGGATTATATACGGAAAAATTCGATACATTTCAGTTTTCCAGAAGCCTGCAAGACCAACATCTGTATTTTTCTGCAGATGATAAGAGATGTGTGGGAGAAAGGAGGAAGTTATAGAAGTAAAATATACTATCTATCCAACTGCTTTGTACTAACACATAAGCATTAGTCTCTTCTGTCATTACGCAATAAATTCCATTAAACTGTTAAGTAAACATAATTTTCATTAATTTACTAAACATCACACATTAAATGAATTTAAACAAGTTCAACATGTCATCATACTACTGCAGACCCAGTCTGCAGGAAGACAATGTATGCATATAAAGTGTAAGTGGAATGCAGACTATTTTGCAGTGAGAAAAACATTTTTATTTGTTCTTGCTGAATTTCACTAGAATTGGAAAAGTTACTTTCTTGAGTCAAAAAAAGATACAGGGCCAAAACGGCGAGTTTTTTTACTTCTTAAAGTCAGAGCAAGATACACATTCTCTTTCGAGCTTAGATTACTGCTTATGATAATAGTCTTATCTAATATTCTTTTTGGCACTACACTTGCTTTTTCAACTTAAGAAAAGTATCAAAAGTAAGCTGTATGAAGTTATTTTTCTGAAAAAATTTTAACATTGTATATGATAAATATGACTTAACTACCTTAAAATTGTATCTATATATCCTCACATAATTTTCTCTTCCATTTTTATGTCCAGGTACCACTGATTCTAAAAGTTATTGAATGACTTATAACAGATGAGGTTAGAGAGTCACAGTTTGGCTACCAAACTGTAGAAACTTCAAAAGCATTATTCAAGATATTACACTCTACCTAGATTCTAAAATAGACTCTTCTCCCAGCCCTTTAAAAAGGAAATTTCAAAATCCCCATGGCACATAATGAAATGCAGTTTACCTTACAATGAACAATCAACTCTGGCTGTGCTGTTATATTTCCTGATTCATCCAGTACTTCCACCTGAAAGGGAAAAGCTGTACCATTTTCAATCTTCAGAATTTCTGAATCTGGTTTTACTTTCAATTGACGAGGAGGGCCTGTAAAAATGCAGAATTGCATAACAGCAGTTACATTTTAGATGACTTGTGAGACACTGAATTTCAGTTTTTGCTATCTCCAGGAGTTTTTAAAGGCAAGTTACCAAGGTTTGTGTGGTAACAAACCATCTAAAACAACTCAGATGTATTGGTTTATATTTAAAAATCCTAGACCTTTTTTGTCCTTCAATACGTAACACCTGCCAATCATTTGAATTCAGTATGGAATAGTTAGACAAACAAGATGAAATTCAGCATAACAAGGTGTAAACACGTGATATGGGTCTGTTTACATACTAATGGATTCACATTCATCAAAAAGAACCTTGGAGCTTTCTTCTGACACATTAGAACCCAAAATACTCATGTTGAGATTATCTGATAAATTGTGAAAGATATCACAGCTAAAATCTGCATGCAAAGAAATGCAAAAGAAAATTCTGTTGTCATTACTTGGATAGTAAAGTGAAGCTATTCAAATAAGTCTATCCCCTTGAACATGTAATGATTTTTTATCAGTTTTAAAAAAGAGAAGAAAGTAATAGATTACTATTAAAAGTCAAGTTCTGAAGGAACAAAGAAGGCATGATTCATTAAAACTTCCATTTCAAACTCACTGGTTGAAGAACAAGAGACTGAAAAAGCTTTCATTCACTGCTTCCTCAAAAAGCAGCTTTAAAAGCCAAGTATAAGTCCGGTGAGAAGAAAGATGTAGTGAAACATCTCTACACTGCCAAAAGCAAAAGATTCTCATGAAGGACAAAGCTGCCTTCAGTCCAAGGTAAATAACAGCAATACACAAACACACAACACAGTCTGTCTCAAGTCCAGTCATTCCACTCTGTTTTCTACATGAGGCCTTACCTCCTCAAAAGACAGAGAATAATGGAATAAACTGTTCACTGCTGGCCTAACAAAGCTTGAAGTACACAATTTCTATGCAAAATGAGACAGGGAAGCCTCAAGTTTGGTAATCTGGAAGGCCAAAAATCAGCCTTCAGTCTATACCTTGCTCCACAAATTCAGAAAAACCCAAGTACCGAGGGATTACAGATCTCATAGAAGGGCATCCGCAGTATCAAGACATCCACAAAACATAACATTCTGGTAAGGGCAGTGTCCTTACAGACTTCCATGTTCCTCTTTTGCATTATGATTAATTCAACATGTAACAATAAAATTTCAGACACAATCCAATTGCCAAAGCATCCCCTTTGCTGGGGTAGGAAACTGAATGAGCACTTACACATTCACAGTATTTTTTTCTACAGGGAGAACAGGTCAATGCAGATTAGTACAGGTTAAAGGTCTTAAAGCTAAAGAAAAATTAGAAGAAATTAATTCATCCAATGTTGCTAGGTTAGAAAAAGATTTAAAACTACTAAAAAAAGAAATGAAAAATAAGTCCCAAGCAGGCAGAAAAATTCCAGCTGCTAAAATAATAGACAAGATTGGGCTGTATGTTGTTATTCCTGACAAGAATGACATGCCCTTAGGTTTATTTAGTTTCTAGTCATCATTTGAATGAGATAGAATCCTTTTTTTTATGCTTCACTAAATGTTTAACCTTCTTGGGAGAAGTATTTCATGAATAGTGTCAGAATAAAGTTCAACAGAAATTCACTCAATATTTTAAGAATACTTACCAGGCTGCAATCTTATTTTAATGATCTGTGTGTCTTCCTTCAAGCCAGGAAGAGTAATCTTCAGATTAAAGTTCTAATGAAAAGAATATTTTAAATATTAACCTTAAAATCCCCCATACAATAAACTGTCTCACATAATCAGTTCGCATATATGTAACTTATCTCTACAAATTTTTTTAAACTGCTAAAAATAATAATAAAAAATAAACCCAACCTTTTTTCCCTCTGTACTGTAACCTGTCATTTCCATGTTATACCCCAGAGACATTCAATCCAGGATTTGTGTATTATACTACATGGTTCTAAAACTGTTAAAAGCAGCTATCACAACTTGTGGTTTCCTGCTTAGAGGCTGTTTTTATGGGAAAAAAATATATCAGTTAAAAAAAAAGTAGTTTTAAAGAAAGGGTCAGCAACTTTTGTGTTTGTTATTCCTTAGCAAGGCACAATTACTGTCCATCTCATCTTTGAATAAGGCCATAAGAAAAACAACTGCTGTTGTGCCTGCATCACTAAAAACAACTTTCACATTAAAATCAGAGAATGAAGCAGTCAAGACAATCTTAAAAGCTCAAACTGAAAAAAACTAGTTGCACTGCAGATACGTGAATTTCACGTTATATATATATATATGATATTTGAGAACATTTAGTTGCAATTCACGAACTGTCATCCATAAATGCTCAGAAATGCTGTCTCTGGAAAGGTTTTAGTTTCATGACCCTAGTGTATGCCCTTCCCATGCCTCACAATGTATGTGCAACATCAACACCTTGTAGACTGCATGAAAACAAGCAGGCAATTCTTCTGGTTTGCTTGGTGAGAAAAACAGAAAGTGCAAAGGAGGCCTGGGCAGGTGCATCACAACTGCAGCCACATCAAACACATGAGGTCCCCAGGTGATGGCCAGACACGCAGGTGCATGAAAACTCTCCAGCTCTGACCAGCCACCTAACCATACAGGTCTGCTGGCAAGCCAAACAGCACATATATCAGCTGACGCCCCACTAAAGTACCGGTGAAAAGAAGGGAAAAATATGGTAGGGAATAAAAACATAGGAAACTGGTATAGATGATAATAGCTGAATTAGCTTTGTATTCATTCACTTGTCCAATGCTCCCCTTCTTTTAGTTTCAAAACCTCTTCTGCAATACTCAGTTTTTACTTTATACTGTCTTCTCCATCTTGCACTACTTCTAGTTGCAAATTATTCTTGCCATCTTTAACTTCATTCCTTTTAATCTTTCAGCACCTGTGTCTTCTAGGGAAGTTGTTTTCCCTTATCCTTCATGATCCCTGTATCTACTTTACTTCTGCTTCTAAGTCTGCTTCTATGTCTACTGCAGTACTTTAAAATTAAAAGAAGAAGAAAGAGATATTTTCCTTTTTTAAACTCCCTTCTTCAACGTTCTCCTGACTGTATTCAAAATCCTATAAAGGAGTTGTCTTCATATTACTTACACACTTGTCCTAAAATTTTCTTGTTTATTCCACCCACAATGAAAACATATTTGTATCTTGACTGGTTTGGGGGGAACTGAATCAATGACTACAGAAGTAAATGAAGTTTGCTTTCTCTTTCATCTCTATCAGTGCTTCCTTCATTGACAACTGTGATATGTTGTATTTTCTGTCTTAGTTGAGTTTCTCTTCTCTATTTCGCACGATTATTCCTTCAACAGTTTTTTTCCTTACTTCTACCTCTGAAAAACAGTGTTTTTTTCCATGCTCTCCACTTCTCTTTGTTCTCTCATTCACTTTCTCCTAAATAATTGTGACTCTTGAAATATTCTTCTTGAACATTCTTGAAATGTTCTGCTACCATTTTAAAATCAACTTTTAAAGTGTTGAAAATTTCTCCTATGTTCTTCTTTGCTTCCTAATTTTTAATTAAGCATTGAAAATTACACTGTGTTTATGTTTTAAAATTATCTGTTGCTTTTATTCTACTGTCCCACAGTCCTGCTTTTTGTAATTTTTTTTTCATTGCTATCTTAAACACTTCTTTTTAAATATAAATTAGAACCACTACTTTCAGTGCCAGGTCTAGTATTGTCTCTGACATTTTATGCTATTAAGCAACATGAGAAAGTAACACCCCTTCTTTTCAATTATTATGGTATGATACTATTTCTGTGCTGCAAGTTCCTTAAATGGCTCTTGGTCTTGCTCCTCACCAAATTTAGGTCTTGCTCCAGCCTGGCATTTTTGCTCCTACACACTTTATTTCCCATAATCCACCTCTATTTTATGTCATTATTCTTGCTCAGCTTTGCCTACAAAACTTACTATGTTCAAAACTCTCCAGTTTTCCATAAGAGAATTCCTCTTCTCTTTACACATCTTTCCACCAGCAACTTTTTTTGCTTTTTTCTAAGCAACAATATCAACACTATAACACTGTGCCTTCAGCTACCTCAGTTCCTAGCTTTCTTTTTACTGTGCTAGACTGTAAGACGAAATGAAAGGATTTTCACCCGGTCAGAATATTGCGTAAATATAGCATATACAAGATTTTAAATTATTATTTTTTTAAAATCTTCAAATCTGAATTTATCAGAGACATTAAGATCTGTTTCATGAAAGAAATATTTTTAGCATATAACATAGGTTTCTGTTTTTACAGTAAATTAACAGCTTGACTAAGTGCTGGGAATCCACCAGTAACAGGTTGGATTTGGAAAACATATTTGCTACCACCATTTTGGAAACATTTAGAGAAACTTGAGCAGACACCCCGGACATTAACTATTACTACCCATCATCTCAGCTACAAGAATGAAAGATTCCAGTGCTCCCTGTGATAATTCAGTGCAAAAGTCATCAGGATGATTTGCCTTAAACCAATTTCAGCACCAGTTCAAACTCAGGCAGCTGATTTAGCCTGCTGGGCACACTCTACCACACATCCATGTGCGGAGGCCCTCCAGCTCCAGTTCCATCAGCTAATGGAGTGTAGCTATGAGAAAGACAAACTGCTCAGGGTAAAACTGTAAGAGATAATTTGAAAATATCCCTAAAAGTAATTAAAAGAAATACCTGCAGTCATTAGTGTAGGCCAAACTTAGCTAACACTATGTGACAATTCATTTTACATAAAAATTACTTGTTCTGTGGGTTTTTTTGTAATATATTACTTCAAGTTTAAACGTATTAGCCTACCTTGCCCTGGCAACTATTGATACAGCCTTTAGCAGTGACATTCTTAATGACACACTTTGTTCCCACAGGTATGTCGTCATGCTTCAAGGTTAATCCACTAGAAAAATATATAAAGAACACAACAGGTTAAATTTAGAAACAAACACCGTGTCTTAATATACAAGATACTTGCAGATACTCTTATGGAAATAAAAGCAAAAATGCCATCTAATTTATGTGAAAGATATCCTGTATATCACTGAGACAAACACCAAAGTCTTGCTGTGTTATTGTCACACGAATAAAGGACAAAGAAGGAGAGATGGCAGAATCACCTAGCTTCAAGAACTGGTCTCATGCGAGATGTCAAGTGTGTTGCATGACCAAATTCATCCTGCAATTCCAAAGGAATACTAAAAGGTACTCCAATTCGAAAAGGAAGCTCCAAAAGACCAACCAAAAATTTCTCGGGTTTGCCCTCTAAAAGAAAAGAATAACACATTTTTAGAAAGATTTATATGTGCTCATTGGATTTTTCTTGATTAAGGCTGCAATTATGTCAAGTGGTTTGCAATTGAAAGTAAACAGGCTGTTCAGAATACGTAACCAAAGTTATGGTTTACTGATTGATGCTCTTTTTTTAACTTACATTAAAATAAAACAATTTAAAACATAACAGCATAAGAAATATAACAGGACAGTATTTTGAAAATCACTACAGCACCTGAAACTCGACAAGTTCCTTGTAGACAGCTTTTTTTAAACATCTAATTGCTTTAACTCTAGTAAAATAAAATCATTTATGCAACAAAACATTTTTGTTCTACAACTACCCCAAAAGATGAGTAATAATGTGTATTAGAAAAAGAAATGTGAGTGCATCTTCCCTGTGAAATGTGGCCCCACTAGACTGCCTCCAATTAGGCACTAATAAACGTGACCAAGCAAAATGGTAACAAATGAGAGCTTGTAAATCAGAGTCATGTTTTGTGGAATCGAACTGTTTTGAGCAACTGGCCTTAAAAATAAAGAAGCAATGCACAGCTGAACAAAATGGTAAATATATATCCTATGAAATAATTTTGAACTCAAATTAACAACTACTTTCACTACCCATGGATGTCATTATCAGAGAGCTTCCTTTGCACAAGAGATGTACTGGCCAAAATTATTTATTAGTTACAAGAAGAAAAAGACCTTAACCTTTCAGTGTCTACAGTTTTATTTACAAGTGAATTATAAAACTGTAAAATGATTTGAGAAAAGAACAGTAAAATAACCATAAAACTTAGGAAATTCAGTTTTAACTAGCATTTGTGATGATTTTTTAGTTTATCAAGAACTATAAACACTGTTAGAGAAATAAAATATTTTGTTCCTCAGACAAAAATGCTGCTTTTTCAGTTTAGATTGTTCTATTTTTTTTTTGATTTTTAGAATCTACATACAAAAAAGGTCACACAAATGTTAATATTTTGGAATAACGAGTGTGAAGATTTATGGCTGCCTCTGAGACAACACAAAACATTGCAACAATAAAGACTTGAAATACTCACTTTTCAAGACTCCACATATTAAAAATGTCAATAAAAAAGCAGCAATACATAGTAAAAGTTGCTCTTGGTATCCCTTGTGTTAAAAGATTGAAACTATTAGTTAATTAGATTTTTTCAAGTTAATATTCCTTTCTAAGGTGGTTCATTTCACCTTCAATGGCTGAGGAATCTTTAATTGAATGCTGTCATACAGGGGAAAGCCACACTACTATTCAGAAAAAATTTTAAAGTGCAGAATACAACTTTGCAACTTTTAAGATTCTCTTTTCACTTTGATAAAGAGATAAAGGAGCAAAGTTCATTTTTGTTCAGATTTTTTTTTCTTTTCTTCACAGAAATATCTTGAGACTTCAATGACAAGTTCTCAGACATATGTTTAAATAGTTACTTTTCTCAAGTAATGCCAAACATTTTTTCCTGTATTATCATACAAGAATACCTCTTTCTACTCTGCCAATAAGAAAAAGCTTTTAGAAGAATATGCTACAAAGAACTCTCTTCTGCCTAAAGGGTTTACATTCAGAGTCTCTTCTTTTGAGGAAGAAATAAGAGGCTACTGAAAACAGTGATTTTTACCTGATCTTCTGAAAACAGATGTTAGCTTTATCTACCAAAACTGTAATGAAAATATCCATTTTAAATGCTAAGGAATTAGTATTTTTTTATCTTCTTCTTTCCCCTCCCTCTTGTAGATTTACAGAATGGTTGAGGTTGGAAGGGTTTTCTGGAGGTCCTCTGGCTCAAGCCAGAGGCTTGTGACCCTGGTTCAAGTAGGGCTACACTAGAGCAAGTTGCCTAGGAACATGTCCAGACAACTTTTGAATATCCCAGAGAATGCAGACTCCACAACATACTGGGTAACTTGTCCCGGCACTAGGTCACCCTCACAGTCAAAAAATAACCACAGAGTGGTGATCAGTGGCATGAAGTCTTGTTGGAAGGTAGTAACTAGTGGTTATTTACCCCTGGGGTCAATTCTGGGTCTGATTCTGTTTCACATCTTCACTGATGAACTGAATGATGGGGAAGTTTGCTGATGATACAAAACTGGGAAGAGTTTGTATCTGATAAACCTGAGAGTTGTGCTGCCATCCAGAGGGACCTCAACAGACTGCAGAAATGGGCTGTCAGGAACCTTATGAAATTCAGCAAGAACAACCCCCAAGCTGTTAACCAAGTGCCTTTGTGGAAGGTGGCCTGGGGTCCTGGTGGATAACAGAGTGAACACAAGCCAATATGTGTTCTTGCTGCAAAAGCAGCGACAACCTTCTTGGGCTGTGTTAGAAGTGTTGTCAGCAGGTGGAGGGAGGTGATCCTTCCTCTCTACTCAGCATATGTGAGGCAATACCTGAGGCAGTTCTGGGCATATTAACATTACAACACAGAAGCATGGACATACTGGAGAGAGTCCAGCAAAAGGCCATGAAGATGATGGAGGGGGACTGGACGGTGGTGAGGCACTGGAATAATTTTCCCAGAAAAGTCATTGTTGCCCCATTCCTGGAAGTGTTCAAGGCCAGGTAGGATGGGGCTTTGAGCAACCTGGTCTAGTGGAAGGGATCCCTGCCCATGGCCTGAGGGTTGGAACTCAATGATCTTTAGGGTCCCTTCCAACACAAACCATTCCATGATTCTGTGATCTCTCATACAAAGAAAGGCTGTGAGAGCTGGGACTGCTCTGCCTGAAGAACAGAAGATTCATGGGGATCTTATTAATGTCTGTAAATATCTGAAGGGAGAGTGTAAAGAAAGTGAATGCAGACTCTTTCCAGTGACAGAGGACCAGAGGCAATGGGCACACAATAAAACACAGGAGGTTGTCCTGTACATGCCATGTGATGGAACTCAGGATGATTTGCTCCATGACCCTCCCTGGCACTGAGGTCATGCTGACAGGCCCCTAGTTCCCTGGATCCTCCTTCCAGCCCTTCTTGCAGATGGGCATCATAATTGCTCACCTCCATACAACTGGGATTACCCTGGTAAGCCAGGACTGCTGGTAAATGATGGAAAGCACTGAGTGAGCACTTCCACCAGCTGCCTCAGTACCTTTGGAAGGATCCCATCTGGCCCTATAGACTTGTGTGTTTCTAATGGTGTTGCTGACCGTTTGTCCCCTTGGATTATTCATTCTGCTCCTTGTCCCTGTCTTCCACCTCAGGGGGATGGGTACTTGGAGAACAACTGGTCTTACTATTAAAGACTGAGGCAAAGAAAGCATTAAGAACCTTGTCCTTTTCCTTGTCCTTTTGTCACCCTGCTTCCCCTTCCACATCCATAAAGATTCTCCTTAGCCCTTATTAGCCTTACTGATGTATTTATAGGAACATTTTTTCTTGTCTTTTACAGCAGTAGCCAGATTAAGCTCTAATTGGGCTTTGGCTTTACTGATTTTCTCCTTGCATAACCTCATGGCATCCTTGTAGTCCTCCTGAGTTGCCTATCCTCTCTTCCAAAGGCCATAAACTCTCCTTTATTTCACCTGAGTTCCAGCCAATGCTCTCTGTTCAGCACAAGGGGACAGCCTGCTCCGGCAGCTTTAAGATTTCCTTCTGAAAGAATGTCCAGCCTTTATAGACTCCTTTGCCCTTGAGGACTGCCTCCCAAGGGAGCCTGTCAACCAGTCTCCTAAACAGGCCAAAGTCTGCCCTCTGGAAATCCAATGTGGCAGTTCCCTTAACCATCTTCCTTACTTCTGTTCTTTAAAAAGACTATTATTTTGTATACATTTGATCGATGTGCCCAACACCAAGCCAGCTTCCAACCATCACATCGTCCACCAGTCCTTTTCTGTTCACAAACAGTAAGTCCAGTGGGGTGCCTTCCCTGGTTGGCTCCCCTGTGTCAGAAAGTTATCTTCCACACACTCCAGGAACCTTCTAGAGTGTTTCCTCTCTGCTGTGTTGTATTTCCTGCAGACATCTGCTTAGCTGAAGCCCCCCCGGAGAACAAGGGCTAGTGATTGTTATGCTTCTCCCAGCTGCTTATATATTTCACTGCCTGTTCATCCTGGTTAAATGGTCTTTAACAGATTCCCACCACAATATCTGCCTTGTTGGTCTTCCTCTCACTTCTTACACAAACACTCAACCCTATTGTCACCATCATCAAGCTCTAGAAAGTCAAAACACTCCCAGGCTACCCCACCACTTCTTCTTTGCCTATCCTTTCTGAAGGGGAACATAAATATAAATAGCCATGCAAGAAGGGCTTATAAACAAAAAGTAACCAGCTACTAACAGATAAATGCAGACAAATAAATTAGAAAATGAAATCAACATCTCAGAGGGTAAGAGAAACAGGACTAGTAAGACCATACCAAAACCACTTTGTAACCATACATTGTTTGCCTTACAGTCTTCAACAGTGGCATTAAAACTGAAATTTATGAATTTTTGGGGGAATACAAGATCTATACAGACTACTTTAGGCAACATACACACACACATGCCAAAGTGTAAGGCAAGATAGATTAACATTAAACATATTTAACAGTATTATTTCTATTCTGGTATTCTAGTTAAGTATTTTATGACTGTTAACCCAAAGAGACAGACTCAATAAAACCAAATGAGAGTTTAGTTTTGCATAGGATTCTTCCTTTAATTTAAAAAAAAAAAAAAGAGAAGACTTCAATCTGAACATGCCTATTTTAAATGTATAACCTGTTTCTTTAATGAGTTTCTGTGGTTTATGCATGAAAGTTGGCCTAGTAAATACTAGTTTTATGAAAGAATATTTATGTCCATGGCATGAGGAAAAAGAGTGATTCTAATTAAGTTTAAGTTTCTTTTTTTAAATACATTTGAGAAATGTATTTAAATTTTGGGACAGTTCACATCAGGAAGCTTTAGATTGCATCAAAATTTTCTTTTTTTTTTTGGTAAAACTGACTGTACAGCAGAGCCAACACACTACAGGTCAGATCAAAACCTATTAGCAAAACCTCTTTTTTTTTTCCCCTAAAAATGCTTCACATTTGACATGTAAATGCTACTTTTCAGTGCTGAAAATTACGTCTCAACTAAAACATGAACAATTTTGATATACAATGAATCAAAAGGAAACACTAACAGTAGAAGAAAATAAGACTGAAATTATTACCTATGATAGTAAATTTAAATACTTTAGATGGTAGAGGCCTTCCTGCATAAGTGTCTGCATTACTTTCATTCAATACTACTTGCAGTTTCAAGGAGTAGTTTCCAAGTTTCTGAAGATTCTCTAAATAAAGATAAAAATAATATTAGAAAGCCAAAAAACCCCTCTCCAACCAAAAAAAACCAAAACCAACCAACCAAACAAAAAACAAACCCTGAAGATACTGAATATGCAAACTTACCCATTTTTTTAAACCAGTATGGCCATTTGCCTCCATGCTGACTGATATGGGAAATTATTTCTTTATTCTCAGTAGGTGCTGCAATGTATTTAAATTTTCCACCATAAGTTTGCATTTCTTTCAAGCATTAGTATAACTTATTATTACTATCACTTCTAGATCTACTAAATATCAATTCAGCTTCCCAATTAAACACATTGATCACAGCTAATCCCATTTTAATTAGTGATAGCCTCAGACACATGACACAAAGTAGCAGCCTTTCATTTGGTAACGCTCATGTTCCTGCTTCACTGAGTTGCTCCAGCTTTCTCTCAGCTCAAACTCATTTTATTTTTTGATATACAATGAATCAGAAACACTAACAGTAGAAGAAAACAGGATTGAAATTCTTACCTATAATGGTAAATTTAAACACTTGAGACAGTAGAGGCCTTCCTGCGTAAATGTTTGCATTACTTTCATTACTGTAAAGTCATAATTAAAGGTCAACCTAGCCTTATTTTTTGGCCAAAGCTTTCAAGCCCCACTTCATCATAGCCCAGATAAAAAAATTCCTCATATCCCAGATGTCTTTCCAGCCCTTGCTTCCTTTGTCCAAACCCTGCACAAGGTGTTCCTAACTCAGCTCAGACAAGTAGTTTCTCATAGTCTAATTCTCCTGCTATTCCACCCTTTCCGTTGGCAGCTGTTTCAATGCCCATCAGACCCCTCTGCTTTATCATTCTCTCAACCCTAATTCAAATTCTAATTTTGAATCGAATCTTGTATAATACGACTCCCCACTAACAGACCAGGCATGAAGTTTCTTGAAGCTCATCTCTCTCTGCGTACTCAGCCCACAGGACATTCTGCCAAGTATTCCACTCATTGAAAGAGAAACATTTTGTACACTGTGTTTGCTGTTGGCCTTCATATGGTTGTAACCATGTTACTCTCATTTGTACAATTAGGGGTTTGAGTTTGACAGGTATGCCATGCCCAAATCCTCACACTATTTACTCATTGTTCTGGTGAAGAACAGGGGAACTACCCTAGCGATTCCTCAACTGACTAGAGAAAAAAGACAGGAAGCAGTAGCAACAGTTTTAAGCACAAATTTTCATCAATGAATCAAGCGGTCAGGAGACACAATAGGTCTGAAGGTAGACTTTTCAGTGATCAGAGGCTAAGGGGTTTATTTCTCTTAGGAAAAACACTGACAAAACAGAATAATAGAAACATCATGTCTCTCTCAAGTCCATACATCCTGAACTCAGGATGGTGTATCTCAGTGAAGGTGGCGTAACACTGATCTGTCATGCTGATAATCTGTAATACACAAACACCTTTTTTTTAATCCCAATCTCTTTATGCCCCAGCACATGGCACTGGACAGTGGTCATGCACAGCGGACAGTTCCCAAATAATGAGTGCCATTAAAATATGATGGGTATTCTTATGACATATACTCAACTGAAGCTGATACTTCTATTTGGTTTCCTTTGACATGTACCACTGCAACAACTTCAGTGCTTCAGAAAGGTATTTTTTACAACTTGTAAATGATAAAGGAATTGGATTTTCCTATCACACGTGGAAATAAATAAGGTAAAAAAGATTTTAACTTTCTATAAATTTCAAATACATTTGACATGGCAGAATTGGAGTTTTCAGAGAATTTAGTGTTCTAATTCTGTGTTCAACACAAAACTGAGTAATTTCAGTTGCCTTGGACAGAATGTAATTCTTCAATAATGCAATGTAAGAATATCAAGTGAAGCACCCACAACTGGAAACCACAAAACAGTAAGTCACAGTAAATCACACGATTTATACTTATTACATGTATACACACAAAGAAATACATTATCCATTATGCGTTTTTAAAATAATAAAGACTCGATTAAATATACTGAAATACTTACAATGTAAAATAACCTTGAGTTCAACAAGAAGTTTCTTTGAACCTCCATGGTTTGTACCTGGAAGTTTTTGCATTGCTTCTCCTTTTTTATTCAAAATTTCTATTCTTAACGCTCCTGTATTTAAAAGGAAAAATAATGGACTTTAAAATACGCTGTGGGTTATAAGTGATCAGCGATTGCTGTATGCTTCCTTTTTTAACAAGAGTGCATAATATATTTTTTAACTGGCATTTAATGTTTTAGTATTTAGAAGAAAAAAATATACCTATTGGTGTACCAGCAAATCTTGTTTCATTTGGTAATAACTCATCTCCTTCAGGCCACGTTACTGATAATCTGTCAGGAAGTCTAATAAAAAAAGAAAGGATGAACAGTTTTTCAGTGATATAAAAAAAGGGTAATTTATCTTTAGTTGAATACACAGGAAGCTATTTTTGGGATAGAAAAAATAGCCAAACCCTGAACTATTTCTTCATGGTTTAAAATTTTTTTTGTTTCTACTGAAACAGCCGACTGCTCTCCCACTTGGGAATAAAACAGAACTTCTTTTTGTTTCTGAAGAAATACTAAAACTGTAATCAGAAACTCCACAATTATATAACTATAACTCAGTGCTTACCTTGCCATTTCATCCTCTATGTATTTTTTAACAACTTTCTCAGACACTGTTCTGTCAAGTTTTGAGATTGGAATAATTCTCATTTCAGCATACAGCGCCTGTGGTTCCTGAAATAAAAATTCAGTGCAGCTATAAACGGCCAGATTACAGTATGTCAGAGAAGATCAAGGGACTAGACAAGTTGACACAGACATAATGCAATATGCTAATAAATACTACCTGCAGACACCACAAGACATTGTTCTAAAATTTGCTGAAATCACAAGGGAAAAGAATGGTTGCAAACATACTATTGATACCAACTGTGATACTCTATTTGATATGCAAATTTAAATAAATCAGATTGCTGACAATGGATAATAATTTTAATATATTTATATTAAAACTACAGTAACTAAATAGTTTGATTATTTATAGATTGCTGAATCTTAAAATACCACGTAATTTTCAACAGTTATTTAAAAGTAATTTAAATAAATCTGACCTAGGATTTTGTTTAAAGATTTCATAGGCAAAGTAGGTGTGTGAATCCCCTCTATATTTGTCTTACCAAAGCAATCTGAACCTCTCCTCCAGTGGCAAATATATCCCCATCATGGTCTCCATACAAAAAAAATTTCTCAATACTTCCATAGAATATTGGATGAGTCTTAATACTTTTCACCTGCAACACGAAGACAACAATTAATGGCAGTGCATTACTTCTGCATCAAATGCATAGCATCTGCCTTTTAGAGGGTTCAAATCACCTATTACAAAACAAGCAAAACCCCAATATGAGTGAGCAACTAACTTACCAGCTGTCCAGTTCTGTATGTTTTTCCATCCCACTCTATTGCAGCATACATTGTCCAAGGGCTCTGCAATCTTTTGGATGGTATATCAGTACGTACAGTTATTCCTTTAAAGACTGTGAATTTTATCTGTTTGTCATATTTTTCATGACAGTCTTTGAGCCACAAAGCAAATTCTCTGTCAATTTTCATTCGCTGTTCCTATGAAGAGATTACAAAATAAATACATATTAGCAATGTATTAAAAAACTTAAATCTGACCACTTCAGAAGCCTTAACAATTGTAAGAGTACAGAGACACTGTACAAACATTTAAAAAACCCAAAAAAAAAACAAACAAAAAAAACCCTCAAAGGATTCTTCAGCTTGAAAACATGACAAAATTCTAGGAAAGCTACACTTTAAGCCAAAGAAAATGCTTCCTCCAGCAGTCATATTCTTCCATGAAGGGTGTCTTTCTACAAAAACTGTCACATAACATCTAAACAAAGTAATTGTTTGAGAAAATAGAAAGTACTGAGTTTTGTTCTTTCAGATTTAAAGATTCAGCTTTATTATTCACTAAAATAGAGATATACCTGCTACAAAATCCTGCAAAAATGAACAAGGTGAAAGTTCTTTAGAACCAGGCAATATTCAGTGATATGAGCAAATTACCAGTGAGGAAAGGTTTCTGTATCATGTGCATTAAACTTTGTCAAGAAGAAATACTTAAGAGAATGCAACTATTACCTGTCCATTGAAGATTCTCGTGAACAGAGTATTCTTATCTTTTAGCTTCAGCTCCAGATCCATGAAAGTGAGTTTGTTTGTGCTGACCTGGAACTTATCATTGGTAAACAATGCACCAGAAATTCTATAGTAGCATTCGACTGGTGCCAATCCTCTCTTCTTTGGAGGAGCACACCAGTCAAAACTTAAACAAAAGGAGAAAGACTTTAAAATCCTCTTTTATAAGGAGAAGTTTACATTATAGAAACACACTAGTTTACATTGTAGAAACAGATTACCACTTACTCTTCCACAGTTGTGTATGGTATTAATCTACCATTCCAAAAACATTCAAAAATAGGTCTTTTTCCTCGGGCACCTTTTTCTACTATAAAGCAGTCATCATCATCATCATCGTTTAATCCTTGATTAAAAAAAAAAAAGTCTCCTTGCATAAATTCATTAAAAAAACTAATATAATATCAAAAACCAGTGTAGACTACATTAAGGATAATCTATTAAATTGAGCACAGTAGCAGTGTATGTGATATCAATCTAGTTATACATAATATTAGGAAGTTTTTTTGTATTTTAAATATACCAAGTAGAAAATCCAGGAAAGTTAAGCAAAAATTTTAAATTGGAGTTAAATATTACCAAATCTACCAAACTTGCAAGTTTCGAATTTGAGTAAGTATTACTTTTTTGTCTTAGTTTCAACTGATGTTCTTCAAATAACATAAAATCTTGTCACAATTTAACTCAAGATTTTGTAAAAAAACCCAAAAAACCAACACAATATACGTTAAACTACTTAGCATCTGAAAACTCATCACAACTGAATAAAACTAATTTTAAATTAAAGACTTCAGACTACATGTTGTCCTTTGCAGTATTCTGCTTATCAGAATCTTTTGAATCTAACTGCTGGTATTTTATTACTTTCTTGGAACAAAGATCTAACAGCCAGGAAGACTGAAAGTTTCAATCTGACTATATTCCATGAGAGTTTATAGTTTGAAATCAGACAGTGTTATGCCAAAGATTAGGTTTACAGAAACAAGTTACCACAACAGCCAATCTATTCCCAGTATCTGTTCATCCAAAAGATTGTGAACTTTTTTGTTCTGACAATTTAAATCAGGTAATAATTTGCACTTCAATTTCAATTGTTTTAGTTTTCATTTCATTTAAACATTTAGAGTAGTGGGATTGTCTATGATAGGACTGACAAGCAGCAAAACATTTCACTCACTTGATGGAAAGCATGGATCATCAGGGTACGTTTCTTTATCATACAGGAAAGGATGATATCGGATGATGCCTTCCACTATACCTTCTTCTTCAACATGTGCCTTAAACTCAAAACTATCTGCTGCAGTATTTATATACAATGTCTGCATGTCATCTTTGATCTCCCTCAGATTGACAACCTTTGGTACTTTTCCTTTTTCGAACATTGAAATCTGGAAGAAAACAAATTGATTTTTCCTTAGATCAAAAGACAGTAATTAGCATTTTGACACTTAACTGTTAGCAAATGTGTTAGTTTCTGCGCTGCAACAATAAATAGTATAGCTTTAAAAAAATTAAACTACATACACATCTTAAAATGCTGTAGTTCAAAATGCAAGATTAAAGAGAAACAGGCACAATATGAAATAAGCTGCCATCAAAGACGACTTTTGATTAATATGTACAAAACCTCATACCTGAATGTCAATGTTGTTGAAAGGGCTTATGTCTTTTGTTACAGCATTAGTTTCATTTCCTTTTGGTCCATGGATATAATAGTGATAGATATGTCTGAAATACATTTCAGAAAAAAAATCCAAAACCAGAAAGTGAAATAAAAAAATTGCACGTTATAATTTAAAAAAAATCTAAATAAGCTCATATTTCTATTAGAATATCCAATTTTTGGATAAAATAGTTGGATACAAATTGGAAAAAGATGTATAAGTGAAAAAAACCCCTATGATCGTTACGTGGCTACCAGATCCCTTACATCAAAGCACAAACTAATAAAGCTACCGTAAATTTTTCTGCACTCTGGAGATGAGAAAGAACTACAGACATAAAGCTTTCCCCACTTTGTTTCTGATATCAGTTTTGTATCAAGCAATAGAAACATTTAACCAACAATCACTATCTTTAAGTTATTTACAAATCTTTGAATATAGGCAAGAGTCATGGATGTGATCAGCATATTAAAAATAATTTTTCTGTTTATTTATTTATTTATTATCTTCTAGTGGGGATTTTTGCTCACTTAAGAAATTTCAAAAAAATCCACATGGTCAGATAGATTAATTCATTTCATAGATAAAGTTTGAGAAAACTGAGGAACTTAACTCCATTTACTTCAATTTTCAGCAAGCTAGCTAGCTCTTCCAACTTCAAAGACTGAATCCTTAAAACTTACGGTGGTGGCGCGCAGAAAAATGAGATTATACGAGTCAATGGGACTGAATGCAAAAGTTAAATGCACCTGCAAGTGCTTTGCTTCTGACATCCACTACACTATATGCACCCCAGGGAGGAATCTTGCTTCCCAGCAAGAAGCTCCTCATGGCCTCCTTGCTCAGGACTTTACAGTATGTCCAAACTGCTTAGCATTTTGTCTGCTTTTTTCCAGACTTCAAAAGATGCTCTCATGGCCTTAAGACATAGTTATTTCAGGGGTTCATCTCCACTTCAAGGCATCCAAAACAATGAGGGCTCTGCTGTAGCCCATTAAAGCAGAATAAAACTGGTACCATGCATATGTGGCAAAAGCCATGGTAGAAGGGTATGTGGAGGTGTTTGAGGGAAAAAAGGCCATTACAGCTGAAAGTGATGCGCTGGAAAGCTAAATCTGATTAGTTTTACTGTAACAGCTACAGGGCATATACTTGAATAATTGCACCAGGTTCCATCTCAAATGAAGGCAGTTCTTTCATTTCAAGAGATGGCTGGAAAGCACTAATGCACATAACCCACAGTGTGGGCGTTTACCTGAACAGCACCTAGAAGCTAATGAGGGACCTAAGTTAATCTGTCAATGCAGATGTACCTCTACATTTTCATGAAGTTAAAAATGGTTTCAACCACAAGTTCTTACATGCAACACTGAATGATGTTCCACACAATAAGACATTATCTAATCCTTACATTAATCCTCATTTTAAGAATTACCTAATATTATTAGATTATAGGTAATACAAAATTTAAAATTATTGTTCGAAAACAAAGGTCTATAATTTGCCAGATTTCAAATTTGGTCTATGACTTCCTATTTCAGATCACATTCACAGACAGATCCATCACCTCAACAGGTTAAGACCAAACAATTCACAGGTATCTCAGACGTCCCTTTCTCCAGGCTCTGCAGGCTTACTGATTTAGTACTGAGTGGACAGTAGCACATATTGTTCTCCCTCTTAAACTGCAATGAAGCAGCAACATTTTTTTGTTGTTATTTAAAAGGCCAGCCAACCAAAAGATCCCAAAAAACTATAAATACAAAGCTCTATACCAAGGTTAGGACCACACCAGTGAGCAAAATAACTGATCAAGGTATTAATAATTAGATAATTATTATATTAATAATATAACATGAAATAGGTTACTAAAAATTACATTGTATAATTATGTATAAATTATCAAGTCACATTAAAACTGATGTTTGTAAACATCTTTGGTCTGGGAGGCCACACTCCGTTGTTCTAGATTCTGTAAAATCACTGAGGTAGGAAAATTAATTGTAGTATCAACAAAGGATGTATGAACAGCCTTAACAGGAACAAGGCCAATGGCTGAGAACAAAGAGGAAGCAATTCATAATTAGCTGACTTTGGTAGTAGCCCACTTTCAAATCAAATCTTTTAAATCACCAACTTACGCCAGCTGCCTTGTCCAAAGGTGAAAGTAGTTTTTCAAGTACTGCATGTGATCTGGTTGTACACCTGTAATGACAACTGCTGTGAAACTTTCTTTATCCCTTTCTTCTAATATTAGATTATGAAGAAATCTTTCATCATCACTTGTGATATGAGTAGAGTCAGATGGCTACAAAAAGAGTAAAATAATAAGAGCAGGAATGTAAACTGAATTTCTGAACTCCCATCAGCTTTGAAAGAGATTAAAAGACATAACAGGAAAGTAATACAGAACACACAATGCTAAATATCAAAAAAGATTAAAGCTTAAAATAAAAGTTTCCAAATTACAGTCAACAAGCTCAGAATGTGACATCTCTGATCCAGTTCATTTTCTTCGAATTTGAGTAACAGCATTTGAAGTGTTCAGCCTAGAAGTGGATTTAATCATGTTTAACATGACACTGTGGGATATCCATGTTCTCATCCATCAAATGGGACTATTATGTGTATAAGACATTAAGTCTTTTTTAAGAAAACAAAGCCAGAAAAAAATTATTTGCTTTTAAAGCATGCTGCTTTTATAACAAAAACTGAAGTGGAAGAAACATGCTTTTACTGTAAAAAAGAAATGGTGTATCCTCAGTTCCAGATGAAATATCCGGTACTACCTCACAGAAACAGAAATTCTCAATTAGGGAAACTAGGGTTATCTTTTGTGACTCTACCTTCTCAACAATATTGTACAGAGATTAAAAACAAAACCCTGACAATTAATTTTTGTTGCAAGTCACTGGCCTAAGATTGGCACAATAAAAACCTTATTTACCTCCAGTTCCTTTCTCACACATACAAAAGGCCAAGAACATTGATACATCCCACTACATATGGGCTTACAGACTGACTACCTTGTCATACACAGCACCCACTGTGCCTCCCATCAGCACCCTTAGCTATATCTTTGCCCTTACCACCCTGCTCAAAAATGTCCGAAGAACAGTTCTTTTCAGTCTTTCTCCTTACCGTACAGCTTTTTTGCTCAAGCTTTTCCTCTTCATGAAAGCCATCAGGACAGTTCATCTAAGTTTCCAGCTAAATAGTTCACTTATTTTACAAAATAATGAATATTTGTAGAACCACCAGGTTTTGTTGATCTGGCTGGACTTCTCTACCAGAAGAAGTTAGTTCTTCTACAAATTTCTACATATGCAACTTGTTTCCCTAATTTATTCCTTGCTATTTCAGAGAACACATATTTTCTTTATGTTTTATACATAACAAAAAAATTGCTGTGCTTAGAAAAGTATTTTTAAATATATTGCATTTCTGTCCCTTAATCTTAACTGAAAAGAGAAAACAGAATCACATAGAAATAAAGCCTTATGATACAGTGTCTTCAAATTTCCCACTACTTCCTTTTACGCTCCAGGGTGAAAATGATTCAATAAGATGAAGATATCCCCAGATAAGTATTACAAGAATATTATATAGTTAAATCATGTTAACATGGGAAAGGCTTTCAATTAAACAGGAGAAAGTATTAAGGCTATTTACCTTTCTGTTTCGAATGAAACCAGTATATATTGCTTCTTTGTGCTTCTCCTTCTTTTCAAAATCCTCTTTAGAAAGGACAAGTTCATGCACATCCTGAGATTCTGCAGGTTTGCTTATCATCTGATTTTATTTAAGAAACAGCATTTAAAATCAAAATTAGACTTAAAATGAATATAATAAAATAGTTTAATGCTGTGATTAAAAGCTAGGAAATAACAATCTGATTATGTAAAAATGTTTTAAAATAAAGACTGACAATTACTTACTCTGGCAGACTGTCCAACGAAGAACACTGCTTGTTTGCCTCCAACTCCAAAATAAGAGATATCGCTATTTAAACTACGAGGCACTGGCAAAGGGCGTACATATCCTGAATGATCACTGAGAATAAAAGTGCCCTTAATAAGTTTTCTCAAGACAAAAGTAATTTAAAAAAACAAAGAATCTTCTGATCTAAACAGCTTGTATTAAATCCTTCCTGCTGTCACCTTGTTAAAAAAATCTTCAAATTTAGACCTATTAAAATTGCAATATTAAAATGTATGTGCCTAAGATTCTTGATGAATTCTTTCTGAAAGAATGATGACCAAGTATTTTCCAAAGTCATCTTATAAAACATTTCTGTCCCTTCTCACAAACCAAATCTTATTCAAATGAAAATGCTTACAAAGCAAGCCTGATCTTTCTGACAGCATCCTTTAATAAAAATACTTTCAAGTCAAAATGGGAAATGCCAACCAACTATTAAATGCAGGCTTGGAAAGACACCACACGCTATCAGTAATTAAATTCCATGTCTCGTAAGTCAGCCTGAACAGTCTTACCTAGTTTAGGACAAACATCTATTTTTAAATCATAGCAGTCCCAAATGAAAAAAAGGTGTAGAGGTTAACCTGTTATAATCTGTACCTACACTCCCTTTGAATGTTAGGAATCCACAGTTTAAATCTGTAGCTTAAGAATACTATACATTTCCACCATTACTGAACTCATCTGCAGCAATTTCAAAAAGCAGTGAGTTTCTTTACATATGACCCTGAATCACTTTTTATGTACTTATCTCCATTTACTTTAAAGATTTTGCTATTCTACTTGGAGATGCTTCCAATGCAAAAAAACTTCCATTAGCCATACTACCACTTTCCACTGCCCCACTACTTTTTACAGTAGTTACTCATATGAAAAGACTGAGGCTGTAATTCTCATCCTCACATTTACTATCCTATCCTAATATTCACACAGTACCATAAGATTAGAAGAGCTTCATTTTACGAAGTTTCTCTACTTCCTACCTACAAAAAGTACAAATCTAATTACGTAATCATAAAACGACAGGTTTTAGCTAAGTGTTGGTCTAGAGTTATGTCTTAAAAGGGTATTTCGTGAACCTCTGCAGAGTTGTAGAAATGGTTGTAGAAATATTTAAAATTTTCTAACCTTTCAAAGTCACCTTGTCTTGTAAACTTTGACAATCTATATACAGCCCAGTTGTTGAGCTGTTTAGAAGTCATTCCACTTCCATTATCAATCACAGCAACAGCTGGTTTTCCTTGGGAATCATCAAATAACTGAGGGGAAAAAAACCAACACAACTCAACAAAGAGTACCAATAAAAAGGATAATGTGAACTACACCTAAAAAAAGTATAATATCTCCCTCTTACCAATTTTATCTGTATGCTCCGAATACCGGTATTTCGGGATGTAGCTGACAGAGAATTATCAATCAACTCGGCAAGGGCAAATGCTAAAGAAATTGAAGAAACATTAAATAGGAGTCAGAAAACAGACACCCACTTACCTTACCTATTCACTTAGCCTTAAGGAACACATTTCCATCCAGTCTCTCTAAAAAGGAAGTTTTATTTCCTACAATTTACAAGATTCTTCATAATGCTACAGTGCGAGGTGCAACTTATACTGGCCATACACTTCAGACATGTAAAAGAAATGCCTTGAGTATTAGTACCACGCATCAACACTGAAGCATTTGGCATTTTCCCTCAAGTTGTTTTTGAAGTACAAAAACAGTTCTTTTTTGCAACTTTCTTCATGGCAAACAACAGCAGTTGAGCATCAGTTATGTGATCCATACTTACTATTCCATATCAAAGAACAATGGCCCTTCAAAAACATGTGAAATTGGTTAGGCACAGCCTTAGATATGGGGCATATAGGAGCATCAGCTGCCATACACTTACACAAACACAAAACCACTATTTGTTCTAACAGCCAATTCTAGTACATAACAAACAAAAGTAGACAGTTTAATATAGCTGGTTTGCAAATTCGAATTACTGGTATGTTGCAGAAACTCAGTACAGTCTCCAAGAGCAAGAAATAGTAACACGTTAGAAAAAATATATACCAGTAATGTCATCACAGAAGTGGATCTAAAAGTTATTCTATTTGTAGTTTTGATCATTGTAATCTCTTTATGATTGCAGAGTTATGACCACAAGAAGACTTACGACCACCATAACTTTTGGGCCATTATTTTTTCAATAAAACAATACAAAATGCTGGTTACAAAATTTAATATACAGTTAGATAAAAACTAATTAAAGTAGTATCTTCTTAAATGAATACTTGCTCTTGTTGGTAAGTTAAGCCCTGTAGAATCCCAGATGGGGGGGCATACAAAATTCTACAGTAGCTCATAGAAAAACTGTTCACCAAATTCAAACACAAAGTTTCTTTTGTTTAGTACAGGAAACAAAAACCTGATAACACAAATGCTCCCTGTCTGGATGACATCCACAAGATTATTCAGGCTAAAGTTATTTTACTTCTAAAATATTCAAACTTCTTTAAGAAGTATTTGAGGAGATACCTCTATAAATCCGGATTATTACATGGCCACTTTAATTCATTTTTAAAAGAAAAATTTCCATGAGGAACATAGTTTTTTTTACAGTTAAGACTATTTTTTTCACCAGCTATAACTAAAAGTTAAACTAAATTTAACTTTCAGTTATAACCACATTATATTCACATAAACACCATTTAAACAAGATTATCTTGGCAACTACTTACGCAAAGGATTCTGCCCTTCGCTGGCATAGTACTCATACATGCCACTTTTGACAAGTGTATCATAGTGGGGCAGGAAGTCAATTCGTTCCTTGGTTGCCAAAAGCAACATTTGATCAACTGACTGCAGCAGATATAAAGTAACTCCATCTTGAACAAGTTCGCCTGCAATGAAGATGAAATACAAGGTTATATATACTGCTCTCAAAACCAGTACTGGTTTACCCTCAGGTAATCTCTACATTTTCTTACGCATTGCCTGCTCAGCATTTAGCAACAACATTTCATTTAATATCTTTTCACATTTCCAAGCTCAATAATGCAAGTTTTCTCAGGTGACAGCTATGTACATGTCATTTTCCCCTATCATTAACAGAATTTGTAATGGAGGGTAAAAAAAATACTTAGCATATATACTTAACTGTCCATCAGACTAGCAAGTTTGTGTCGAAAACTTGCTTGTGAAAGTCAATTTTGTAACAATTCTTGGCAAACTGTCACAGGACTTGTACTTTCAGTTCATTATTACATTATTATTTGTCATAGAGCATTAACAATTATCATGTGATCTTTACAATCAATATAAGAAACAGCTGTAATTATTTGGCCATCTACGATACTTACTGAAGTTGTCTTCTGTAATTTCCTTCCTATTTGTTGTGGTGATAACAAAGTTTTCATCAGTAGCTATGCCAAATGCCTATAAAAATTGGAAGGTATTCAGTATGATAACTAAGTACTCCAAAAAGATTCAGATAAATTAAAACAAATAAATAATAAAAAAAAGTGGTCTATTTACTTTGTCACAAACTGTTGAGAAGTGATCAAATACTTTTCCTGTATTACCTCTTAGAACACAGTTGAAATTCAGAACCCAACTTCATTTGCTTTCTCAACTTAGCCAAATGTGTCTGTACTAGAGTTGTTTGTTTTTCCACCTGCTTAAAATATGCTCTAGCGAGCACCAGGAATTGTCAGAAGGAGGAAGTGTCTTACAGGTAATCTCCTTGGGGGCCGAAGAACAAGACTGAACAGCTCTACTTCAGGCTGCACCTTCAACAGCAATGGTTATGATCTAGAGGGTGTCCCCTGTTTAATGGCACTCTTTTAAGAAACTGAACTAACCTAGTCTTTCTTAACTTTGGATACATATTAAAGTCTTTATTCTTCTATTATATCAGACATTTAAAAAATTAACAGATTTCTTTCAGAAAAATTCTTTACCACTAAAACACTGAAGTTTATTCTTCTGAACATAAATAATCTTTGCCACTTTGATGCCTCCAAATTTTGAATATGTTACTGTAGCTTTAGACTTTTTATCCTGCTTTCTACACACAATTTAAATGCCTCTACATTTGCCCTTATTTTTGCACCCTGATGTTCAACATTAATCTCTTCTTCAAAATAATCAACTAAATATCTGTATTTTCTCTTGCCTTTCCAGGTCTTTGAAACTCAAGAAAAAATCAGATCTGGTCTCATTAAACTCCATCAACCCATTCAGTCCTACAGTCACAGCTCAGACAGGTGCTTTATGCACTTGTAGATACTCTTCCCTGAAGCTCTGGCATTCTCTGCAGCAGTATGCCCTCATCATTCCCCATACCTCTTCATGAGTACTCTGACTCATGAAAATACTTTTAAAACACTACTTAAGGTTCCATTAGAAGCCTGCTTTCCATATTCCAGTTGCTCTCTCCCCAACTGTGACCATATTAAAGATACATTTATTACCCATCAGGAAAATTAGCAAAATTGTCAAATTTATCATGGCACTTGGTGTAAGCGAAACAGAGAAGACACAAAGAGACTGATGTTCAGACTAAAGAACCTGCAGTAATTATACTTTGTAACTCTTCTACATTCAGGTCACTTGAAGCCAACCTCTCACATTACCTAAATTTCCACATGGAAAATCTGTGTATGAAAAAATATTAAATTGCCCAGAGCAAGGAAAGTAAGCAACAAAGGATATGGATACTAGAAAGGTAACATTCTACTGTTCCATTCAAGGTCAGTGGTTAATACAGAATAACTGTAGAGTTTTACACTGAAAGCACAGATAAGCATCTTTCTCTTCAGGTTTAATTACAGCTTCCCTATTTTCTCAACCTCCCAAAAGCTCTTCTGCTCTCAAAACCTTATGAAGAGTGCAGCATTTAAGGAAGCAAGAAGTTAGGAGGGATAGTGCTTGCACAAGACAGCAGCCTGCTGCCTGAACAGGGGCAGCTTCCTCCTTCTGGTCCTCTCCCCATTCCACAGGTGAGCCTCACAGGCAGAGCTACACTTTTATTTCTTGAGTGAGCCCAGGAATACCGTGTACACTGGCAGCAGGCCCTTTCCACCTCAGACCAAATGCCTGTCATTTCGTGATAAGCTACTAGGCGGGTTCACGGACTGAAGTTGGCAGTTCTAACTGCAGATAACCTGTTTTTCTTATCCATGCCATAACTTAAGAAGACATTTGCTTTGTAAGCTTTGGTCAACTTAGAAGATTTCTCAGTTTGAATCCTTCATTTCTATGTAAGACCTACTTCTTCTTCCTCTTCCCCTCTGTCCTATATACTCCTAGCTATCCCAGTCCCTGTCCCTTCCCACTATGCCAGGTAGCAGTGAGATAGTTGCACAGCTGTCCCATTATGTGGATATGGTCTCCAAGAAGATGAGCTGGTCATTCCTGAATTAAAATGAATCTACTGGGTAATTTACTTGCACAGTTGATAATGTTTCATTTGATTCTGATAAACAGTGTTTGGGCAAAAGTTTCATTTCTTGCTAAGATTTGTCTACGTAAGAGACAACATGATATTTTCTGTTGACTTGATAAGAAGCTCAGGTTTACCTGCTGAGCCCTTTCCAGCCTACCATTGCGCCCTTTTCCAAATAAGCACTGACGATGCATAGAACTCGATAAGATTCACAAAATAACAACAGCACATTCAGATTATTAATCTGTTGGTTATTCTACGATCACTGTCCAGATGCATGACCACAAGCTAGTATTTCATGTCACCAAAACCTTGAAGAGCACACTACAACCACTATAATCAGAAATGCTTCTGCACATTCACAATGAAAGCATGTTTGGAGGTTACTGTGTTAAAACAGCTAAGCAGAAAGATTTTATCTGTTTGGATAGAAAAGAAAAGACTTTGAGGAAAAAACAGAGACAACCTTCAAATTAATCCACAAGCTAGGAGAGACAGATGCGTGAAAAGGCACGGATCCCTAAACTACTGGTTACATATGATCACTACATGCAAATACAAGAGTTAAAATGTTACAAAGATTAACAGTTATGTGCATACAAAAGAGGAAAATGGCCAACCAAAACCTAAGAAGTATAATTATATCAATGAACCAAATTTTGAATATTCTGGGAAAACAACTGTAGCTATTGACCAAAAGCCAAACTGGTTGCTAAACCACACTGAGAGTATGCTGCAGGGCTTTGATGCCAGAAAGCTGTAGGGGTGACCAGTGCGAGAGGACCATCAACTGTCCTGAGCCAGCCATGACCAGTGCCAGATGGCTCTCAAAGTATACATCCAAATTTCAACCAGAAGGGCACATGATAGTCCTGCTCAAACTTCTCGGGTTAGAAACAGAAAGCAAAAATGAGAAAGAATAGGAGGTGCAGAGGAGATATGTTCTCCACACCAGAGAAGGGATGGCCCCAAAGGCATTGAGGCCCAAGGAGGATCAATGTCAGGGCAGGTAATTTGCCTTCTCTTTCCTCTTACTCTCACGATGCTGTGGCGTAAGGACAACCCTCCATAGCAGAAGAAAACCAGTAAAAAGCATGGAGGAGGAGCAACAGCAGCAGAATAAAGCCCTAGAAATGGCCCTGATCTCTCACACCACCTGTTGCATCACCAAAGGAATTGGGATTCACCAAGCATTGTGTATTTAGAAAACAAGGGTATCTTAGACTCAGAAGGGGAAGGTGTATGACAGAAGATGAGGACAGAAGGAAGGAAAGCATTTACCTAAGTGTTTAACTGCCCCCTCAATCAATAATCAAAAGTTTGTGTTAATTGGCAGTAAGTTAAATTAAGAAAAAAAATCCCTGAGTCAAGCCTGTTTTACACATGGTAGTCCTTATATCCATGGAATGACACCTAAGGAAAAAAGATGTCTTTGTACAAACAAAAAAAATGCACTCTTTATAAGCTAGTGGCTCAGTCTGGAGCATCACCTGTGCTTCATCCTAAATAAATAAAGCTAATAGCTCTCAATTTGTTGGTAGGTATTTAAGAAATGAGATTAATATACTTGTAAAAGAGTTTGAGACAGTCACATGAATGCCCCATGCCCAAGAAGCTCTCAGCAAAACAATTTACAGGTAGGATAAATGGAAGTGTGAGTGAACTGTGATATCTCTAACCCTTTAATCTGAATCAAGAAGCAAGGTTCAATTTATGTACTTGCTTCAGTCACAGATTTTCCTTACAAACTAAAGAGAAAACCAAACTCAAAACAAAACACAAGCCCACAAATCACAGATAACTCCTCAGGAGCAAAGACTCCTTCAAATAGACCTCCATTTCTTTTCTCTTCCACATATCAGCACATAAGCACAAAAACAAGTTTTGTTGCTACTTTATCTGCACTCACACAGCAAGGTTTACCTGGTTACTAAGCCAACTAAAACACTTAACATGAAGTCAACAGAGATTTCACCTCTAGATTTACTATCTGCCTTGGAAAATGTGTTCAACAAGCAAACATTTAGCTTTGTGTGTACCGCCACAGTTTGCAGTCAGATGAACAGGCTTGCGGTGGTAAGTGAAGGAGAAATAACATGCTGTAAACACAGAATCATTGGTTTCCTTTGTCTGGTCCTCCAGTCTATTACCATAAAAAAACAATTTTTGGTGGTGACTTTTCAAACTGAAGGAATGGAACGTTCCATTATGACAGAGGTCAAACAGTGAAACCAAAACTACAGTATCTTTATAGAAGACATTTAACCCCTTGCAATCCGAACTTTTCCAAAACAAAGTTGTTTCCTACAATAAGCAACTTCTGCACCTTTAAAATGCTGTCTCCTCCAACAGTAACCACCCCAAGCAGGCAGATGCACAAGAATGATGTGAAGAACTGACCCCAGAGCTTGATGATGTAGCCAAAGGATAACAGAGACTTAACAGTCACAGTTACCTTCCACCAAGTGGCACCTAGCCCAGAAGTAGTTTTCTGGCTAAGAGAACTGTACTGTCAACACAAAAGTCCTAAAGGGGACCTGAATTGTATCAGCTAAATGTAAAGAAATCTTGCAATATCATTTTCAATGCTGTCCTTCAAAGCCAGTTACTTAGCTACCCAACATCATTAAAAAACAATACAGTGTTTTCAGTATTTCACACTGATCGAGCAGCTTCTTTGCAGAAACTTGTTCTGGAATTTGGAAAAATGAAGCCAAACCAAACTCTGAGAGGCCTGTAACCTTCTGTAACTTTGCATGGGATTAACTAAATATCCCATACTATTTGCCAAGTTGCCATCTGAACAACATACATTTATCAGTTAGCTATCCCACTTTATGCCACATCAAAAAGAATTACCAGTCCAAACTGAGAGATTTTATACAGCAACAAATGGCTGAAACAGTAGTAAACATTTACAGAAAAGGATTTCATTCTCAAATCACAGGTTTTCAAATCAAGGACTGTCTTTCAGTAATGCTTATGGATGATGACATATTTGTATCATCTCTCAATTATTCATACAACCAGATATATTAAAGTAATTAATAAAGACAAAATTATTACAAATTACAAATACAAAACCGAAGATATAAAAAGATTAAATGGAGACAAAGACCTTGCTGGAAGTCAATTGGAACAACTGTACTGAATGCTAATCAAATAAACTTTTCCAGTTCACTCATAGGTCAGCTACTCTCAGCATGATGACACTCTGCTGAGAATCTGTTAGTGAGGATCTAGGGCTAAGCACTCATGGTAGCAAGGCAAGTATGATAACAATCATCTCTAATCATAACACAAATGATCTTCCCTAATATCCGAACACAAACTTATATATAACATCTTTGGACATCAACAAAAAGGGGATCCAAAAGTCTCTAGAAAAGCAGTTAAAATAATAAAAAAAAAAAATAGAAATTATTTCTAAGCATTTCATGGAGTTCAAACCAAAAAGCTGTATATTACAGAAATAGAATAATACACAGGAGCCCATGTCTTCTGGGTAGATGGTCACCAGAGACAACCTACAGACAAAAACCAGCAGAGAACATTAATGTTCTATAACGTTTTCCAACCATCCTTTACTGACAGAGCAATCTCCATCTAAAAATCAAATTACAGCATTTGCAGAACTGGAGGGGCCTTGTCCTCTGTCCTACTTAGAAGTTTCACTACTTTCAGAAGCTCCATTGATATACTTCTAAATATTTACAAAAAGTAATCAATGAAAGATGTTAAGAAGTGAACACATGGATCAACAGAATTACTTAGAACATTTCTATGTAATAGATCCAGTAATATAATAAAATTTTATGAGGTATCTGAAAGTGAAGCTTTACCATAATTTTTTTGAAAAACACAGAGAAAAAGAAGAGAAGGAAATTGCATGACACAAGACAGCTACAGAAGGCACAAGCATATATCTACAAAATTTTGGCAAGAAGAGTGGGTTAACCCAAACATCTTTTCAAGATTTGCAACATATAACTAGCAGAAAGAAGCCTGGGACCCCAGAATGTCTACAAAGAGCTGTGCTGTCAGTACTAGACTTATTCCAAGTCTAGACAACCACAGTAACTTCCATGAGACCTTCACAAACTGTTGTGTCTGAAAGCACAATCAGAAATGTTCACGAGTGCAGCTATCGGCCAAAATTTTGACATCAACTCAGTGTAAGCTTTCACCACCAAAATGCTTTGTATGGCATCACTTGTTAAAGTAACAAGAATTCAGAATTTTGCTCTTCAAAAGCAAAAAGTACTGAGTCGCATCTAAGAGCTTCAGCTGGGTAACTAATCCTAAAGAGTGCAGAATATTCTGCATCTGACTGTATTACCAACACTAACATTTGACCAAGAACTTAAAGGCCACACAGCTTTCCAAATCAATCACCACACCATAAGGCAGTATCTAACTGCACCAAGGTATGCAAACTGCATCCTTCTTCCCACCAAAGCAGCCATAAGGACGCTATACACAAGAATTTCAGTGAAGTCTGAAATATAATGTGATAGTTTTGGAAAAAAGTTACAGTGTTGCTGCACCTTATATATATCTTATAGTACCTGCAACAGTTTCTTTAAAAAACAAGGAAAAACTTGCTTTGTGTATGCACAGCATGTTTAAAATATATCTATTTTTAATATATGGTTACACAGAATTGCTAAGATTGAGTAAACAAATCTAGGCTTTATAATACAAAAATATAATTATTTTAAGATGGACTGATTTCATCATTAGGAATGGAAGTACTTCTACTGAGCGTTTATCAGAACTATGTTTTAGTCAGTAACCTAAATACCTCTAAATACATCTAGGAGTTACCCTCTGGTGATACAAATTTTGAAGAAGTTGCTAATATTTTCTCTATAATTGCAGATAATTTAATTATACATTATTTATTAGGCATTGGTAAGCAAATATTCACCAAAAATGTACACTTATTTCTCAAGTTTCTAATACGCCTATGCTTATTCTCCCTACTGCATCTTAATGAATATTCTTTTTTTGCCTCTTGGCTTATTGAGACACTGAAATTTATTTGTGTGGACTGGCAAAAAAAAAAAAATCTATTTAAATAGTAAGTAGACTATCACTAGTCTACTAGTAATACTACTACTAAGACTAGTACTTGTATCTACTAGTAAGTATTAGGATACAGTGGGAAGCTCAACATAAGATGTGACAAAAGATTAAAAGCAAAAAAAAAAATTGTTTTATTGTGATACCTGATTTTTGAGTATTTACTTAAATTACAGATATTTACTTTCAATACAGATTATAGGTCTATAATTTTTCCACACAAGGAGGTCACAGCAATGATGAAACTTTCAAGAGAATTAAAGAAGCATCTCCAAATGTGTTCAGCTCCTATTTAAGTAGTAACACTAATCTTAGTACCATTAACTCTCTTCAGACTGGTACTTCACCTCAAAGACTCAAGGAACCCTTCACGCACAGCAAAAACTTCTGTGCAGTTTTCAATACAAACTTCTGCTTTAAAAGGAGCATGATCTTTCTAAGCGCCTGGAAGGATTCCTGCCAGCTTAGCAAAGAAATGAAGTGTTGCAGCTTCACTGTGTACCTGGATAACCTAAGGGATCTAGGGATTAGCTGTCAACAGTTTAGCTCCATTCTACTCATTGCCAGTACTTATTTTTGAATTGTATTCTAAATATCAGGACAAGCACTAGGGCATTGAGCTAACACAAGACAACAGGAAGGTGCACAAGCAATGGTACTGCCAAGAAGAGGCAAAACACAATATTTAATTTACTTATTCACCTTAAATTTCATGGTTCTGCAGACTGAAATTACATGACTGCTCCACATATGCTCAACAGAGCTCAAACGGAATAATCAGTCTAACATCACTTTTAAGTAGGTTTCTGCTTTAGGACTGACCTTGTAAAGATGAAGAATGAAGACTATATATGCTCCAGCTTCTTTTATAAGAGTTTTTTTCCTAAATATTCCCCCAACACTGAGAAGAAAAGCTAATTTATAAGTATATAAAGACACATCCAACAACACTGCCACACATCAACCTGTTGTAAGCGGACAATAAAAAAATATTTGCTTCAAAAAAACCCCAAAGTTTCAAAAACTAATAAAGAATATTTCAGTAATAACGGAGAAATATTTTATATGACAACAGACTGTGAGCACATGCATCAGCTCCTAAACAGACTTCTCAAGTGGCTGAATCAGTTCTTTTCTACACAAACAGGAAAATATCTTCTTTCTGCATTAGGCAAAAACAGTTAAGTCTCAGAAACAGCAGGGCAAAGTCACGCAATCAAGTTTAATTTCATATTTTTTTTCAAGATTTACCCTCTCCTTTGACTCCTACATATCCACTTGTATCCAAAGGAATTCTCTTATGCCACAGGAAGATATTCACAGCAAAAATAGTTCCAACAGCCTAGTATTTCCAGCATCCTTGTCAGACATGACCAGCCCCATAGCCCAGACCGGCAGACTAGAAAAAAATCGATGCACCTTGGTTGGTACAGCAGCGTCACTCAGTTGTACAACAAACTGCCAATGAAAGTCAATTTAAAGCCAAGCTTGTGTTGAAGTACTAGGCACAGTAGATGTAGGAACAACACTGCTACATATGTGGCATTTGCCTTATCAAGCAGTCAGATGGTCTCTAACAGCTTTAATTGAAGAAGGGTGAATAGAACAATCCACTTCATCTTAGTCTGAACCAACTGAACAAAAGAATCTTTCTTCCCGAACTTTCATCACTTTCCTGACAGATTTTCAGCACCATGAAGTGAGGAAAGTCTGTCCCAACCAGGTGAACCCATTTATCTATCACCTTTTTCATGAAAGTAGTTAACTGCAACTTTCAAATCGGAGAACTTAGGAGTTCAACACTCCAAGAAACATACACAATGCACAAAGCTCCCAGGAGCACAGAGATGCCAGAATGTTCTTCCAGAAGTCTAAGGAGAACCTCTACACTTGTTGATGTGGGTGACATCAGATATCAAATATCCCAGACCTCTGTTTGTCCAGTTTTCACTGTACTAGCATTTACTGCCCTTGTCAAACCACTTGTCTCAGAATCCTTTCAGAGTCAGATTATGAAATCTCTGGGGTGCAGAGAGTCACCATGCTGAAACTACCAGTGACAGACCCATCTCTGACTGCACTTACAGTGCAGTCAATACATTATTGGAGAAGTCTTTTCTCCAAGGGAATGATCATTTGAGGTTTTTGGTGCACAACCTTATGAAACACAGATTCTATTACCCAAACCAGCCACAGAACTGTTGATAACTATTATGGTGTTAACATTGCAAAAAACTATACTTGAAGAATTTTACTTTCATGGGCATCAAATTCAAACACACCACGGTCTGCTTTGCAGCACCAGACTTTTCAAATGCTATGTTGCACATCTGAGCACTCTGCCCAATAACAAAGTATTGCCTTCACAATGTCAACACATTTTTCAGACAACAAACGCCTGAAGCTGTTTGTACCCAGGATTTGTCACAGCTGGTGATGACGGCTTATTTCTGTATAAGACTGCAAATATGCCAAAAGCTCGGTGAACTACTGAACATTGTATGGAAACACAAGTCACTTCAATGCATGGAAACACAAGTCACTTGAGCGCACAGCATACATATAAAAAATGTGAAAAGACTCTGTTGTATATAACAAATTGCAAATTAGTGTTAAACTCAGCCAATCGATTCATTACAAAAGAAAGAAAAGAAAAAAAGATGGGTTAATCATCCACATATTTGCCTTGACTACTGAAAATATTCCTGCAGTATTCTGAAGTATTCTTGCAATTCATCTGCTAGGTAGAGTTGTGATGGGATCCATTGAGACAAGTCTTGGAGAAAATAATGTAATACCCATAATTACTCATAGGAGATACAAACCTTCAGAAGGCCATGAACCCACCCCCACTGTCTAACTGCTCAGAACGTTACATGGCATGAAGTGTACTAATTTCGTTATTCTATTTCACTACTTGTTTCTTCCAGTCTTCTGAACTTCAGGGGTGCTGATCAGACCAAGGAAAGTGCTAAAACTCCATAGCCAGGTTACTTCTGAGTATAGAATCATAAAGGTTGGAAAAGACCTCCATGATCATCAAGTCCAACCTTGAACAAATAAGCCCACACTCACTAAACCATACCGCGAAATGCCATGTCTACTCATTTTTTGAACACTTCCAGGGAAGGTGACTCCATCTTAAGCAGCAGTACAGATTCAGTGCCTCTATCAGAATATGGATATGCCATATTTGACACTGAAATAGATGAACTATGCAAGGAGCAGGTAATTGTATGTGACAGCTATTCCCACTGACATTGATAACCCAAAGGTTCCATTGCAGTACGAATCTATTACATTAAACATGATATTACTTGTTCATTTCTTATATTTATTTATTTACTTATTTTAATAAATATTTTAATGTTATACTTTATATTTACACATTCTTGTCATTATATATATTGTATGTTATACATTAATTATATGCATTATAGGTAGAATTATTACATAAAGTTATATTTTTATAATATTATAAATATTATATTTAGTCAAATATAAAACATAGATTTATATTTCATATATGGATAGGATATAATATCATTTATACCCCAGAGAACAAAGTGCAAATTACACTGGATAAAGAAACTAAAATAAACGATTTATCACGCTAAATTATTGCAATCTACAGGTTATTTCCCCGTGCATTTCACAAGACAAAACATGCAGGCAGCTAACAGGTCTATGACATTTAACACTCCCTAAGAAAACGAAACGATGACAGAAGATGGGCGATGCCCACTGGTATCACCGCAAAAGCAAACAGCCCGTAGGCAGAAAGGAATCTCCAGCAGACATGAAGACGGAACAAGTTTCGTTTCGCGAAAAGAAGAGAAAGAAAACTGAAAAGACACGCGACAGAGCAATGGACCAGCCAGACAATGTTTTAAATGGCAGTCACCGCTGGGGGCTTCCGAGAGACAGTCACTGTGCTGCGGACGAGAAACGACCGGCGCTTGCCGCCAACACCTTGGACAGCACAAACAGAATCGCAGACTCAAGCAGGCCGGAAAAGACCTCCGAGATCACCCAGTCCCACCAGGGGCCGAGGACCACCACGCCTGCTGCCAGCGCCCTCCG
>VZRE01012317.1:0-14916 GCA_013396775.1 Cephalopterus ornatus | reverse complement strand
GGGCACGTCCCCGCCGCGCCCTGGGCGGCTGTGCCAGGGGGAGGCTGGACCTTGCTGTGGGTGCGGCAGTTTGGCTTCAGCCCGAAGGCGTGAAGTCTCACTTCGTGTGCCTTAAAATAAATTTCAGATCCCAGCGTTGTTGTTTCACAGAATCGGTGAGGTCGGAAGGGACCGCAGTGAGTCATCTGGTCCAACCTCCCTGCTCAGTCTGGGTCATCCCAGAGCACATGGCACAGTATTCCATCCAGACAGTTCTAGAATACCTTAAGTGAGGGAGACTCCACAACCTCTCTGGGCAGTCTGTTCCAGTGCTCAGTCATCTGCACAATAAAGAAGTTCTTACTCGCATTCAGATGGATGTTCTTGTGCATAAATTTCTGCCTGTTGCCTCTTGTCTTATTGCTTTGCACCACTGAGAAGAGCCTGGCTCCATCTTCTGGACACACTCGCTTCAGATATTTCCATATGTTAACGAGGTCCCCTCTCAGTCATCTCTCTTCAAGACTGAACAGGGCCAGCTCCCTCAGCCTTTCCTTGTAAGAGAAACGCTCCAGTCCACTGATCATCCTTGTAGCCCTCTACTGGACCTGCTCTAGGATCTCCATGTCCCTCTTGTACCGAGAATNACCACTGAGAAGAGCCTGGCTCCATCTTCTGGACACACTCGCTTCAGATATTTCCATATGTTAACGAGGTCCCCTCTCAGTCATCTCTCTTCAAGACTGAACAGGGCCAGCTCCCTCAGCCTTTCCTTGTAAGAGAAACGCTCCAGTCCACTGATCATCCTTGTAGCCCTCTACTGGACCTGCTCTAGGATCTCCATGTCCCTCTTGTACCGAGAATCCCAGAACTGGACACAGCACTCCAGATGTGGCCTCACCAGTGCTGAGCAAAGGGGCAGGATCACCTCGCTCAACCTACTGGCAGTGCTCTTCCTAATGCACCCCAGGATTCTGTTGACCTTGGCCACAAGTGCACACTGCTGGCTCACGGACAGCTTATTGTCTACCAGCATCCCCAGGTCCTTCTCCACAGAGCTGCTTTCCAGCAGGTCAGACCCCAGCCTGTAGTGGTGCCTGTGGTCATTCTTCTCCAGGTGCAGGACCCTGCACTTGCCTTTGTAGAATTTCAGAAGNAGTGCTCTTCCTAATGCACCCCAGGATTCTGTTGACCTTGGCCACAAGTGCACACTGCTGGCTCACGGACAGCTTGTTGTCTACCAGCATCCCCAGGTCCTTCTCCACAGAGCTGCTTTCCAGCAGGTCAGACCCCAGCCTGTAGTGGTGCCTGTGGTCATTCTTCTCCAGGTGCAGGACCCTGCACTTGCCTTTGTAGAATTTCAGAAGGTTCTCTGCCCATCTCTCCAACCTGTCGAGGTCCCTCCAAAGGGCTGCACAGCACTCTGGGGTATCAGCCACTTCTCCGTTTTGTACCATCAGCAAACTCACTCAGTAGGCACTCCATGCCCTCAGGCAAGTCACTGATGAGTAAGTCAAACAAAATTGGTCCCAGTATTGAACCTTGGGGGATAGCACTAGTGACAGGCCTCCAACTAGACCCTATGCCACCAATTATGACCCTCTGGGGTCTGCCACTTACCCAGTTCACAATCCAGCCCACTGTCCACTCATTCAACTATGTCCACTCATGCCTATGACCATGTTATGAGACACAGCGTCAAAAGCCTTGCTGACGTCAAGGTAGACAATATCCACTGCTCTCCCTTCATCCATCCAGGTAGTTGTTTTGTTGTAAAAGGCCATCAGGTTGGTCAAACATGACTTACCTTTAGTGAGCCCTCATTGACTACTCCAGATCACCTTGTCTTTCATGTGGGTAGGAATGGCCTCCAGAATAGGGCAGTCCATCACCTTTCCAGGGATTGAGGTGAGGCTGACTGGCTGCTAGTTCCCTGGATCCTCTTCCTTGCCTGTTTTGAAGACCAGGGTGACATCTGCTTTCATCCAGTTTGTGGGCACCTCTCCTGATGTCCATGACCTTTCAAAGATGATCATGAGTGGGCTGGATATGATGTCCGTCAGCGCTTTCAGCACTGGACTTGTAGATGTTGAATTTGTTTAGGTGTGTGCAGTGAAAGTCCCTCACTCAACACCCTTTCGGGCGAATGAATCCACAGGAGACAGACTTTGTCCAGGCAGAACTCTCTTGTAACTTTATTACTCCATTTATATACAGAATAATGGTCCGAGCTATCAAGCCAGGCCAGATTTTACTTATCTGCACGCATTGCACACAGATACTCCCGTGGCTGCCTTCAGCCACAAAGAACAATCATGCTTCAAGTGGCTTTCCAGCTTGACCTTGCGATTCTTTTCATACACGCACAAATCTTAGCTCTGGCTTGCTCAGGACCACAATATTTTTGCTTTAATATTTTCTTCTTCTATCATCCAAATGGCTGGTGTTGTCTTGTTTAGCTGCTAGTACATCTCCCCCTTTTTGGTATTAGAACATCGGGTTCACAATGAGAGCAGCCAGCACCTTAACTTCAGTTCTTCTCATTTTCTTGCTCACTCCCCAGATGATTCGCAGGACTATAAGAAGAAGTAAGAAAAACACGCATCCTATCCCTACAAACTATTTGTACTGCAGTTAGCATATAAAGGATTAGTTGCGTTAATTTGATAGCTACCGTTAACTAATTTAACATCTAAATTACTTGTTGCAAGACAAGCATAAAGTCATGAAATGCAAATCATAACAGAATCATTATGCCAGCCAGTAAGATTTAAACTATACAAGGTTCCATTCTCTTCTTTCAATTAATGACTCAGAAGGAGTCTTTTATCCCCTGTCCAGGCAGAATCATTATTTAAAATGGATACTTCTGGATCCTACCATGACAATGATCTGAAAACAGGTGGGTTTAAAACATGAGCCCAATAATGCTGTGGACCATTGGCAAAACAAATTAAATTGAAAACTATGAAATATTTCAGGCACTGTCTTACTTCATTATTGTTGGAGACAGCCAAATAGGCTAAGAAGGTATTAATCGGATTTAGTTCAGCATCTGTCACTGCTATGATAGTAGTTGCTTTTCGATGCAACTTCTTCAGTTTGTCCCATGTAATATCAGGGATGTCTTCAGTCCTCTTCCTCTTCCTCGTGGTCTTCTGCTCCAATGACAGGCTTGGAATTTCTGTGGAGTCTTTCCAGCTCTTGATATAGTTTGACATATTTTGCAGGAAGCCACCGCGGGCCTTGTTGGTTGAAGAACACAAGCATATCCCCTCCCCCACATTATCAATTCTACTGGTCCCTGCCACTGGGGATGATTCTAAAGGGTCACAGTACTGGACTTTAGGCTTTTGAGGTCCGTCTATAGGGCTACAAAAATGCCTTTCTACAGCTGTTGTAGACATGGGAAGAGGAGCGATTTAAAAAACTAAGTGTGTAAACTGCATTGTCTAATTGTTCTTGGAGAGGCAAATTCCCCCTTTTTGTTTTAAAAGCATTTGTTTCAACACTAAATGCGTGTGTTCAATGATTGCCTGCCCTGTACCTGAATGTGGAATACCTGTAATATTTTGAACTCCCCATTGCTGTAAAAAATCCTCTGTCAAGTGAGAGACATAGTCTAGTCCATTATCAGTTTTAATTTGCTTGGGTAGGCCAAGAATAGCAAATGCCCAAGACCAATGCCTTTTTATATCTTTGTTTTTCTCCCCTGCATGTGCAGATGCATAAATGATGTGCAAAAATGTGTCAACAGATACATATACAAATTTTAAATGACCAAAAGCTGCTACATGTGTTACAGAAACCTTCCACTGGTACCGTTTCATAAGCTCTGCATTGTTGATACTTGGCACAGAAAAGGCAAAATGATCACAATCACAGGATGTAAAGGTATGGTAAAAAACCAATCCCTATGATTTGCATATTCCAGTCGTGAAGGAGCATTGTAGGATTGAGCATACCAGGTTGTAATACCCCCATAGACTGCATAACTGCATTAATTGCTCTTAAATCCTGAAGAAGTCTCCATTTTCTGGATTTCTTGGGAATTACAAAAATTGGAGTATTCCAGGGGCTTGTGGATGGTATAAGATGTCCAGCCTCTAGCTGCTCCTGCACCAACTCCTGGGCATGTTTTAACTTTTCCTCTTTAAGAGGCCACTGATCGACCCAAACCGGTCTGTCTGTTAACCACGTAAGCTTGAGCAGAGATTTTATATCAGTGACCATTAGGGTAAATTTGAATCCCTGGTAACCAAAACCAAATTCCACTGTGTCAGTAACTCACGTCCCCAGAGGTTAGTCATGATAGGTAAAATGTAGGGCTGAAGCCAAGCTGATACCCTACCAGGGATTACTGCCTGTATAATCGACTGCTTTTCAGTGGACTTTGAGATCCCCCTATTCCAACTCCTGTAGCCAAAGCCCTTCCTAGAGGCCAATCAGAAGGCCATTGTGCATTAGAAAAAATTGAAACATTAGCTCCCAGTATCCAATAAACGTGAAAAAGATCATGTCTCAATTGTTATGACAAGCATAGGCTGTTGTTTAGTAATTTCTGAGGTAGCCCTGAGCTACCAAAACCAGAATCTCCCCAGAATAAGTGCCCAGTAAGGCACAAGAATCAATTGAGCAATCCTCTCTGCGGCTGTNGTCATGATAGGTAAAATGTAGGGCTGAAGCCAAGCTGATACCCTACCAGGGATTACTGCCTGTATAATCGACTGCTTTTCAGTGGACTTTGAGATCCCCCTATTCCAACTCCTGTAGCCAAAGCCCTTCCTAGAGGCCAATCAGAAGGCCATTGTGCATTAGAAAAAATTGAAACATTAGCTCCCAGTATCCAATAAACGTGAAAAAGATCATGTCTCAATTGTTATGACAAGCATAGGCTGTTGTTTAGTAATTTCTGAGGTAGCCCTGAGCTACCAAAACCAGAATCTCCCCAGAATAAGTGCCCAGTAAGGCACAAGAATCAATTGAGCAATCCTCTCTGCGGCTGTAATTTTGCATGGGACTTTTGTAGCTGTAGCCATTACTTTTATTTCTCCTGTGTAATCAGAGTCAACAATTCCTGGTAATACCATTATTTGTTGCATAGTTAAACTAGATCTCCCAATTATTAACCCCATCAATCCTTTCGGCAAAGGCCCTCACACCGATGTATTTATTGCATATCCTTTAGTTTCTGTCAGTATTAATACTATTGTGGTTGCCAAGTCCAAACCCAGCACTCCCTGCTGTTGAGGGGGTGAGGTCACAGACTGAGCATTTGCACTGTAGACCCTGTTGTATTGAGGGGCCTTGTGCCCCATTTGAAGTTTCCCAATATCGGTCTGCCATCCCTGTCAAATTGAGATTTACACTGATTCCCCCAATGACAGCCTTTCAAACAGCTAGGATATAATTTACTAGGCTGCTTCTTAGTCTGTTTGTTTAGTTTGCTAGGACAGATTTTACTGATATGACCTTCCTGACCGCAATTAAAACATTTTATTAAAGTGTTCTTGACACTGAGATTAGACAGTGCTGAGGCCAAAACATTTGCTCTATGCGATTCAGTGCCGACATTCTGACAAGTTTTTATGTACTCCCTGATGTCAGACACTTTGTCTCTAATAGGAGTCAAAGCAGCCTTACAATCAGCATTCGTATTTTCATATGCTAGCTGAAAAAGCCAGACTCTGGCTGCCTCCGTGTTATCAATCTGGTGTGCGAAAGCGTGCTGTAGCTGATCTACAAACGACACATAGGATTCTTGCGGCCCCTGTCTAAGTAACAAATCATGTTGTTGTCTTCCCTGGCCCTGGAACTTGTCTCCAGGCTGTCACAGCCATCCGCGCTGCCTGTTCAAAAACTGCGGTCTGAGTGCACCTGTACTTGAGCAGAGACGATATGGTCCCATCCCCGCTAACATGTTTTCGTCTATGGACACTCCATTCTGAATATTATCTAAAGCCTGTGAAACAACCATGTTTTGATATTCTAATTGCCACACCGAAAATTGCACTGGCGTCAGTATTGTTCGCATTAGAGTTTTCCAATCCTGAGGCACCCTAGAATTACTAGAAGCAATCGTTTCTACCAGTCCCAGTGTGAAAGGACTTTGAATGCCATTTTCCATTACAGATTTTTTCAATTCCTCGAATACTGCATATGGAACTGGCTCTTGTGTAGGAGGCTGATTCGGATAGTAAACCACAGGGAAAGCGAAAGAAAAATCCCCTTGCTTTAACACTTTCTCCGCACGGAAGTGCATAGCTGTTTTTCCCATGTGTCGAATATGTTCATCAGCATCATTAACCCGCTTATTCGCAAAGTCAATAAGAGGGGGTGCCATAGGGGGCATGGAATACAGATTCTTGGATTTCTCATTATCTGCTAAAAATGTCTGTGTAGGCATAATGAGAGGACATAAATCAGGTACCATACCAGGATTTACAAGTCCTAGGTCAAAAGGATTTACATCAGGACATTTTTTTCTCCAGACAAATCACAAACATGTTCCCTGTTTTCTGCCTGTTCACCCTGTTTTTCAATAACTCTTTCTGCAGGTTGCAACTGAGACAATGCTGTAAAAATAAATCTCCAAGTCACTAACAGTTCATCTGCAATGTCACTTCCCATTTGTGTTCACCAACACGTTCCCAGATTTTACTATTAAATGAACCTTCTTCTGGGAACCAATTACAATTACTTTTTACCCATAATAATAGGGAAGTCACCGTCCTGTCACTTAAACAATATCCTGAAGATTTTAAAATCTGCTGCAAAACTCAAAAATACAACTCATGTTCAATAGAAGCAGTCTGTCCCATCTCTAACACAACCCCATGACTCCTTGTTCAACAAGTGCCGCTGGGCTCTATTCTGATAGAGCTGTGGCCACATAAAAAAAATTCCCCCCTTCTTATTACATTTTTTTTTTCTATTTCTTTTTCCTTTTTCTCTTCCTCTCTTTTTCTGTTTTTTCCTTTGCGTTTTTTTTTTCTTCTCTACTTACCTATCAGGTCATGTGTTCACTACGGTGCAGAAAAATGGCTCACATGAGACACCAATTGCAGTGAAAGTCCCTCAGTCAGCACCCTTCTGGGCGAATGAATCCACGGAGACAGACTTTGTCCAGGCAGAACTCTCTTGTAACTTTATTACTCCATTTATATACAGAATAATGGTCCAAACTATCAAGCCAGGCCAGATTTTACTTATCTGCACACGTTGCACACAGACACTCCCGTGGCTGCCTTCAGCCACAAAGAACAATCATGCTTCAAGTGGCTTTCCAGCTTGACCTTGCGATTCTTTTCATACACGCACAAATCTTAGCTCTGGCTTGCTCAGGACTACAATATTTTTGCTTTAATATTTTTTTATTCTTCTTCTATCATCCAAGTGGCTGGTGTTGTCTTGTTTAGCTGCTCCTACAGGTGTTCTCTGACCCAATCCTCCTTGATCGAGGAAAGGCCTTTGTACCAATATTTATTTATCCTGGTCTCCTGGGTCAGAGATCTCTGGGGGCTGGTCTTATCAGTGAAGAACAATGCAAAGAAGGCATTCAATAAGTCTGCTTTCTCTGTGTCCTCTGCTATCAGGGTCCTCTCCCTGTTAACTAATGGGCCCACATTATCCTTTGTTTTCCTTTTGTTACTGTCCTAGTTAGTTAAAGCAGCTGGGAGTGGTTCATCACTGTGTGGGTGTAAAACAAACTGTGTATTCTATACCTCTATGCCATTCCCCAGAAACTGTTAACGACAGGCCATTTGCAGCAGCTGCCCAGAGCACACCTGACCCCTCAGGCTATAAGCTGGGTGTTAAGAGGCCTGTGAGATAGGAGGATGTTCCTGTCCTCATACCCAGGACTCACAATCACCCATTGTGGAACTCCCCACCCTGGGGGAGGGACTGGGCATTCCTGCCTGAACCTGGGTGTATACAATCTGGGAGTCTGGGGACTTCTGACTCCACTCGTGGGAGCCAGGCAGGAGGACCAGAACCTCAACCGGACTGCGACCACCAACCTCGACCGAACTGCAGCTACCATCCTCGACCGGACTGCAACCACCGCTCTCAAACAGACTGTGAGCCCCAGTCTCACCAACAGATTTTTCCTATTTTTACTTTAGACTCAAGGGGACCACGTGGGGCTCAGNAAAAACTAACTGTCTGCAAAATTGTATTTATTGTATTATTTTCATTAAATTGTAATTCTGACATAATCTCTTTGAGTTGAGTTCATTTCTCCTGCTGGTTTACCTTTAAACCAACACAGTTACTTATGTATTTAAAAAAGCCATTTTTTTAGCCTTGATGTCCTTCACCAGATTTGATTCTAGATGGGCCTTGGCCTTTCTAGTCTCATTTCTACTTACTCTGATCACCTCTCTATATTCACTCCAAATAGCCTCATCCTACTTCCATCTCCTTGTACTTAAGTAATGATATGAGTTCTTTATTCATTCACAGAGGTTTTCTGTGTCCTTGGCCCTATTTCTTCCTCATTGAGATGCATTATTCTTGAGCTTGGAGGAAGTGATCCTTGAATATTGACAAATGCTCTTGGATGCCTCTTACCTGCAGGGCCTGCTCCCATGGGATTCTTCCCAGAAGATCCATAAAGCTCTCCTGATGTCCATGGTCATAATCTTGCTTGCTGAATTCATAATCTTACTCTTGTTGTTTATTCTTTTAAGTGTAAACATTGAAAAGAATAAACACTTTTCTCTTCTGAAAGAGCTGCTGTCTTGTCTTCAGTCTTAAAAATCAAATTTCTATAGAAACTTAATTAAACCCGCAGATATAATAAAAGGTTCTTGGGTTTTTGTACATGCAAAACCCTCATGACTTTTGCATTGTGGTAAGATGGTAAGACTAGAGTAGCTGCAAAACTCCAGTTGAAATAATTCAAGAAATACATAGAGTCTTCACAATCTTTACGAAACCAGCAAAACATGCTTGTCAGGAAACTGTCAGGATCTTTTGATTTGTCATTCTTTGTAGTGTAGACTAATAGTAAACTAGCTTAGAGAAAGAAATTCAATTGTTATGGTTTGTGCATTTAGGTCACCCGAAGATGCAGCTTATGGTCCAGATGGGGTTAACTCAGAGAAACTGAATGTGTTCAGAGCTTTGTGTGCTGTCATTGTACTTGCATTCATTCCTCCATGCTGCATGGTGTTCTTGCATTCTGAGTTTCTGCATACCCTTTCAGTACTGCCAATTGAGATAACACTTCTAAGGAGTTTCCTCAGTATTTGCTGACATTTCTGAGAGAGGTCTCTGACCTAAGAATACATAAATGTCATAAGTGCAAATATTTTTATTCATAGTCACTTTTTAATTTGAGGGTGGCATTTTCATTGTCTGATACAGCTACTTGTACAAATGGAGCTCTAGAAGACATACATGTCTGGACATTTTGATCTTTGACCTTCAGGCCCTCTAAAAAGATTATATCCCGCCCTCAACTGTGAATTTTATGTTCACTGATCTCTCATTTAGCAGTGCTCAAAGGGTATGTAGAGTGTGTAGTTTTCTTTGGATAGGAATAGGAAATGAAAGTGAAAACTGTCCAAGGGAACACAGTCATCCTTTTGTGTGCTCTATCCTGCTTGTCTAGAGAAGGTGCAGAGAGGAATCCTCACAAGAGCGCAGCTGCATCTGTTTTAAGGACTCTTAGCTTTGAGGAAAGGATTGTCATGGCATGTAGGGGAGGTCTGTAAAATAGTGGACATGATCAATGAGTAACAAAAAAATTGTGTCATGCAAGACCTAAGTTTCATGCATAGAATCATAGCATTATTAAGGTTGGAAAAGATCTCTTAGATCATCAAGTCCAACCATTAACCTACCACTGCCATCTTCACCACTAAACCCTATCCCCAAGTGCCACATCCACACGTCTTTTGAACACTTCCAAGACTGTGATTCTGTGACTTCCCTGGGCAACTTGTTCCAATGCTTAGCCACCCTTTTAGTGAAGAAATTCTCCCTGATGTCCAACCTGAACCTCCCCTTGTGCATCTTGAGGCTATGTCCTCTTGTCCTGTCACTTGCCTGTGAGAAAACACTGACCCCCACCTCACCATAACCTCCTTGCAGGTGATTATAGAGAGCTATAAGGTTCCCCCCGAGCCTCCTTTTCTCCAGGCTAAACAATCCCAGCTCCTCAGCTGCTCCACATAAGGCTTGTGCTCCAGACTCTTCACTAGCTTTGTTGTCATTGTTGAACATTTGTACTACCTGGTTAAGAAAGGAGTAGTCTCTTGAAATTTTTATATGGGCTGTAACTTAGAGTTCGTTTTTGGAAGAGTTCATCAAACTTCACTATGAGTTTGTTAAACAGAATTTTGTTTTTCACTGTACTTGTGTTTCTAGCCTTGAGACAGCACTTTCATTTTAGAATGCTAACTACTTTGGAAAAAAACTTGATGAATTTTTCCACCTAGTTTCAAAATTAATATTGTTAATAAAAATTAAGTTCCTCAGTATTCAGACTATTTGCAAGCTGGTTTAAAGAATTCCTGCAGTTGCACAGTTTTATTTCTGGAATATGAAGTATTTAGTTTTAGTAACAACTGAGTAATCATTTTCAGTCCTCGTGGAAAACAACTTTCTTTGCTGGAAAAAGGAAGATTGTTTATGTACATCTACTGGACTTTAAAGTCAGATGTCATGTTATTTTCCAAAATTAATAGTAGCAGTAGAGTAACCAATACTTTGTTCATCTTGCCATTTGATATTTCAGATGATGCTCAGGAATATGTGTTTGTCCACAAAGATATATCATTATATCCTGCCTGTATCTAATTTTTTCATTCAAGGAATAAATTAAATATCTAATTTCTTTTTTTATTAAAGGGTCAATATGAACTAAGTTTCAGCCTGGACACTTTTAAATAGTAAATATTTTGTATACACATAATGAAAATTGCTGTGTCTTCACTAGGAGAAAGCACACAGCCCCTCTAGTAGGGCTTGTTGCAGTGACAGAGTCTATTGAGTGATACTGGATCCTACTGCCTATATATGCTCTGTAGGTACAAAACTGCAAATTCCAAGTGGTCTAAGAAAAAGGGCTGCTCCCCCCTAAGGTAACAAAGGTTTTATATGTAAGAAGGGGAGCCTGTGGCCCCTTAATGTTTAGAACTCTGTGGACCTTTGACCTGATCCATTAGAAAAAGTATCTGTGTGAGAATCCCTGAGGTGTGAAATAAAGCAGTGTCGTTACTTGAACCACAAAGGTGTGAAACCATAGCGCCATTATTCAGAAAACCAAACCATCCCAGAGACAGAAACCAAAGAATATAAATAAACAGTGACTTGTCATCATAACATGCAAACTAAAGTAGATGTGGAGAAGTGGGTTACTGAAGTGCTCTCTGGTAATTTTTTTTTTCATTTGCTTCTCAGTAACTTGACCAAAATTAATGAGCAACTAAAGTGACAAAAGTTTGTGAAACACAATCCACTTAGTCAAGCTGAGAGGACTGTAAGCACAGTCCATGGTTCTGAAATATCTGACCGATTAAATTATATTTTTAAAAATTGAAGGCAACAGAGGGAGAGATGGTGAAAGAGGGGGAAGGACAATAAACCATTAGTTCAACATCCTGTAATCCAAATTAACTCTGTCAGCTGGGCTTTGTGAGTAAAACTCATGTAAACTCCCACTGTTCATTGTGTACTTCATTAACAAAAATACAATGTGACATGCGCATTTAAAATCCAGTGGAAACAATGGCTCTGATGATAGGATGCAATAAATTGTGGAAAGTGTGCCTAAGATGACTGGGATTTCTAAACTAAAAAAATATTATAGTTAAAAGTGTAAAAAAAAGGAAAGATAATCAGGAACTTCTAGTCTATCTCATGAAGAAAGAAGGATGGACATGGAGTTATATTAAATATGTGCAGAACTGATAGGAAGATACACTTTTCAAAGAACATTTGATTGAATGATGGAATTCATTTTCATATAATGAGAATTAATAATTTAGTAAGGTTTAAAACCATTTGTTCTTTATATAAATAGAAAGGAGATAAGGGACTAGAAAAATTAGGAATTACAATTTTCAGAAGACATACAAATGATATATTTTGGCCTTAGACAAAATATCCAGATATAACTGAGTAGGAAGAGTTTAGGTTGGAAAGGAGGTTATCCCATATCTGATCATTGCTGTTTTCTGCACTGTTTTTCAAAGCCAAATTTGGAAGGAGAACACCAGACAAGATGGATACTTGTAGGATTTAGCCTGGCAGCTCTCCCAGGATTGTTGTGGAACTATTTGAGGGAAACCATGGCAGTAGAAGGCAATCTCTGTGAAAAGTGAATGAGGAAGGAGCTGTTGCCATTCACTTGCCAATGGCGAACGACTGCAGCCAAATATGTTTGATAGCAATCCACTGCACTTTGAGTCCCAGAGTCAGTTCTCTTCTGGGAAACGAAGATGTACCAAATCTTAAAAACTTCCTTCCTCTGTGAGACAAAGGAACATGAATGATTATTGAACAAATATGTAAAAACATGTTTGACAAATGCACATTTGGAGAAAATACAGTTTTTGATTTGCGGAAAGGCTGTTGGAGTATAAAATTAATGTCTTCAAGCATTAATATTCTAATAGAACACTGTTAACGTTCTGATGCAAAGATTTTTAAGATCATGTCCGAAGAAGTCCCTCCAACCACACTCTTAAAAGACTGGAAATACACCATTCTCTCCTGTAAGATGTGTTAGAAATAGGAAAACTTCATAAATACATTGCCACAGAAAAGGTCCAACCACCTGGGAGGACACCATGCTTTCCCATTCAAGTTGCTATTGCTTCTGTGTAGTCTTACTTGAGTATCTTCCAAGCTTTTTGTAGCTGAGCTTTATTACTATTTCTTTTTCTCTGGAAGGCTGCTTCCTCCATTTACTCTTCCTATTTCCTTGGCTTTTGGCATTGTTTTCCAATCCTTCCCCTTTCCCTGGCCCCTTTCTCCTGAATCATCAAGGAGTGCTTTTATCACCAGCTCCAGTAGCAGTGGCACCATGGGCTCCAAGCAAGGCCAGGCAAGACCAGCTGAGTGCTTAGTTATTTAAATGTCTCTGCATGGCTCTGCCCCATACTCCAGATTTTGGGATGGTGACACTGTAACCATTTCATTCTTGCTAAGTGTGTTTTGCCATGCAGAGATTCTGCAAGCAGGTATCACAGAGTTTTTCTTGTAGCACACACAAAAGACAGGTGGGATTTAAGAAGCTTCTAGGCTAAATATTTTTGTTCTCAGCACCCCTGATAAAACACCTAAAGAATAGCTTATGAGGAATCACTCCACTGGTCGCTGGAAAAGATCTCCATTAATGCTGAATTGCCATTCCCTGATTTCTTGTTTATACCTTTACAATTCTATATCTTTCAAGTTATTGATTTTCCTCTTAAAAACCTACACTTGTCTGAACAGTGCAAACTCTGACTGTAGTTTCCCCTTTCTTATCTTATGTGACTCAACTCTGCGGCTTTCCCTACGACCTTCTTACAGCTGATGGCCTAAACCTTGGGAGGGTGAGAGGACAGTAAGTCACTATGCAGCACTAGTAAAGCAGAGCCCATTGTTTGCTGTCCTCTCTGCACTTCAAATGTAATGTAAGGCCCATTGGTAATTAAGATAATTAGAACTAGTGACTCCAGATGTTCTTTTCCAGGCAGAATAGTGAATGCCTTTCCTTTCAGCTGGGCACACCAGTAGTCATGCGTGACTGTGCTGGTGTTCAGTGTTCTCAAAAGGGCCACGTGATTTCTGCCAATACAAGGGAATTCACTATTCTGAATAGTGGTAGGAAAAGTGAGACAAAATTACATACATCTTGCTTATTTCAAAATATTTAGACACATTCCATCAACCCCTGTCTTTCCTTCTGCTTTGGAGTCTTGCCAAACTGATAAACGTGACTGTAGAGGTGAAATTGGAATAACATACAATATACCTTTTAAATCTTAGCCCTGTGCAAAGGGTTCTTGACACTAAAATGCTGATCATATAAGACATTGCCAATTAAAATTGTGGTCTCATGCGTGAGATGCTAGGGAAAACACCACAGAGACCACACAAAGCTATTGATAAGAGCTTCTTGAATAGAGGGACAATGCAGCCAATCATCCTGTAGATGGACAAGTGATCCTGTCCACCTTAGGCAAATACTGGGACTGGTAGACCCTTACGAACCAGTGTCACGTGAAAAGGGGAGATTTCCTTGATCTTCACTGTGGAGAGTTTTCCTCCACCCTTAGTGTTTGTCTGTCAATGCCCCAGGAAAGCCAAGACCCTTGTGCCCAACCAGTCTGTGTCCTGTTTGGGGGACCCTTCACAGAACAGTCCTGCTGGATGGAAGGGCGATTTGACTGGCTTATTCAGGGACACACACCAACAGCGTAACAGAGACCCCTCAGTGGGTGGTTCCACTTTATTCGAGTGTGTTACCTACTGCCAACAACCGCTAGCACCTGGGAAGGGCTGCCATTAACAGTGTACAGAATAACACTCTTTAGTAATATGAAATTGTGACAGGTTAAGGATCGAAGATTGCCAGTGATATCTGACTGCAAAAACATATTTAAAGCAATAATCCCAAACTCTAATCCCAGTAAAAGTATTCAGTGCTTGTACAGTTCTTACCCAACAGGCGACCCTATGGGGGAGAAGACAGGTTCAGCTCATCAACTGACCCCAGCAGTTGTGATAGAGTCTTCCCTAACTTTTCCCCCATTCTCAACTTTTATACTATTTCTTTATGTTTAGGTGGAGCTTGAGTGACTTTAGTCATAAATACCTTCATTGCTGATTGGTATAAAATTCTCCCTGCTTTTAAAGATACAGTAAAAAAAAACCAGGGTGCATGCCCAGTGGGGGGTGGCTGTACTGTACCTTGGAGGTGGGTAACTTTGGGAT
>VZRE01012316.1:129674-213045 GCA_013396775.1 Cephalopterus ornatus | reverse complement strand
TTTTTTTTTTTTTTTTAAATTATAGCTATGGTATGAAGTCGTATTGTTGTTGTAACTGTTACAACTATTTCTTTCTTCTGCAACAAATTATTATTATCCGTGATTTCCGCAGTTGGGTCGGGACGATCCCAAGCGCAAATACAGGCTGGGCAGGGAATAGGTGGAGAGCAGCCCTGAGGAGAAGGATTTGGGGGTGTTGGTTTACCCAGCCATGTGTTCTGTCAGTCCCAAAAAACCCCCGTGCCCTGGGCTGATCCCACAGCGTGGGCAGCAGGGGAGATGGGGGGGGTGTGGCTTCTCCCCCTTTGACCCATTCAAGTAAGACCCCACTCTCCAGCTCTCAGGCCCCCAACATCTGAAGGACATGGAACTGTTGGAACAAGTCCAGAGGAGGCCATAGAGATGCTCCAAGGGCTCTGGAGCCCCTCTGCTCTGGAGCCAGGCTGGGGGAGGTGGGGCTGTTCACCTGGAGACGAGAAGGCTCCAGGGAGACCTGAGAGCCCCTTCCAGGGCCTAAAGGGGCTCCAGAAGAGCTGGAGAGGGACCTGGGACAAGGGATGGAGGGACAGCACCAGGGGGAATAGCTTCAAACTGACAGAGGGTAGATTTGGATGGGATATTGGGAAGGAATCCTTCCCTGTGAGGGTGGGAGGCCCTGGCACAGGTTGCCTGGTCTAGTGGAAAGTGTCCCTGCCCATGGCAGGGGGTTGGAACAATATGATGTTTAAGTTGTCTTCCAACCCAAACCATTCTATGATTTTATGGGTTTGGAGAGGGGGTGGCATCGTCTCTGCATGGGGCAGTGGGTTTGCAGGGAGGCTCAGTGACAACCCAGTGACATCGTCCCTCCCACGCCCCGAGGCACCACAGAGCACCCGCCACAAGTCCCCACTTCCACGCTCCCCACTTCTTTCCTTCTTTCAAAGTAATTTAAAGTAACTAGTTAAGAGTGTCCTATAAATAACTCTGCTAAAAAAAACTAATCTAGTTTCTGTATTCTGGGTCAGCACAGCCAAGTTTAACACGCAAATGTTCCCGTTCCCAAATCCACAGTAAGAGGACCTTTTAAGGTTGTGTGGCTGAAATGGAGAGCATTAATCATACTGATGAGCAGCTTCCACACGTGGTTTGGGAGATGTGGCAGCTCTGGGTGGCACATCCCTACAGTCCAAACCCAGTGGATACACTGGTGGAGAGTTTAGGGGATGGTAAAGTTCTGGCAGAGGGAGAAACAGCAACTAGTCTTAATTATAATAAAATTCAAACATTAAATTCTGTGTTTTGTGGCAGAAAGAGGGAAATCCATGCAAGAAACACATCCTTGAGGTTGCTCGGCAGGAACAAAAACATCTCTATATTATCAACACTGTTTTCAGCACAAATGCAAACCAGCCCCATCCCAGACACTGTGAAGAAAATTACCTCTAGCCCAGCCCAAACCAGCACAGTGGGGTTTAAAAATGTCCTGTTGTTTAGGATGGGGAGGGTGATGCCAGAGCATGGCACAAACACCCAGGGAGTGGGCACAGGGCAGGGGTGGCAGTGGTGGGGGGGTTTCTCCTTTGTGGTTCCCTGCAGTCCAGCCTGTTATTCCAAAGGGAAGAGAGGGAGAAGGGAAACATCTGCAGCCAGTTAACTCCTGGGACTTTTGAACTGGTTGCTATGCAGCTGTTCATCCTGAGGAGACACAGACCTGGCCAGGGGAGGGGGGGACGTGCCTGCTCTGCCACTGCCGAATCCTGCTCGGGATTGGTCTCTTTGGCAGCAGGGACCGACCACCAGGATGGGCATCCTTCAGCCCCAGGGGCTCAGGGGAACCAAAACACCGACACCATGAGACAGGAAAAAGATTGGCACAGAAATAGGGAATGTTGGAGGTGTTGTGGAGACATCCACTCCTCTCCCCTCTGACTGGGGGGTGGGAATCAGACTCACCGAAAGATTTGGGTTGGAAAAGATCTTAAAGCTCATCTTGTTCCTAGCCCTTGTCAAGGGCAGGGACACCTTCCACCAGCCCAGGTTGCTCCAAGCCCCGTCCAACCTGGCCTTGGACACTTCCAGGGATGGGGCAGCCACAGCTTCTCTGGGCAACCTGGGCCAGGGCCTCCCCCCATCGGAGGGAAGGATTTATTCCCAATATCCCATCTGACCCTTCCTTCTGGCAGTTTGAAGCCATTCCCTCTTATCCTGTCACTACATGTCCTTGTAAATAGTCCCTCTCCAGCTTTCCTGTAGGAGATCCTGGCTCCCAGCCACAGCTTCAGAGGGATAACAGGGGCCTGTGACACACATGGAATAATGATATGGATTATTTGGCCAAGGTGGGATTAACCTCTGGGCTTCGGTGTCTCCACCAGGTGCTTTGCAGGTGACCAGCACAGATTAACCCAACTTACTCTCCTGACAACAAAGAGCAGCCGTGCCCAAGGCTTCATCCCTCCTCCCAGCTCCATCCCCCCTTGCCTTCCAGGCTGCCACCACTTTTGGGTTGAAACTCCAAAAAAAAAAAAAAAAATAAAAATCAGGAACTGTGCAAAGTGCAGTTTTAAAAATAATTCCAGCAAATGGCAGGAGAGAGAAAGAGCCTAGAAATTAATTACATTGGGACAAGTTTTTACCACTTGCACCACTGTAAGGTTGGGAGGGGGTGGCATTTGACACACTCTGAGTGGTGTAATTCTTTATTTGGGTCTGTTTGAATGTCACCACCGCCCTAAAAGTGAATATCTGCTGAGCAAAGGGGAGGAGCTGTTCCCTGGTTCCAGTCTGGCAGTCACAGGCTGTGGAAGGCTTTATTTATAGGATTTCACTGTGCCTGATCGATTAGGGAGGATTCTTTTCTTCCATGCCACGAGTGCATTTATAACATCTCCTACTACCAGCCCTTGAAAATGCCTCCCTGTCTTCAAAAGAAGGTGTTCTCTCACGAGTTTAACGCATCACACTCATGCCTGATGATTTTTCCAAGTTTCCCCTCTTTTTTCTTACTTTTTTTTTCCATTGCAGACAGATAAAATCGTTTTGCATCTTGTAGTAAACCCTCAACATTTCTAATTATATATGGAGAACATATTTTCACTCGACCCTTCACAAGAAGAAAGCAGATATTGCTATTCAAAACACATATGTAATTTATCTCTTTTACAAGCCTACATCAAATAAGTTCCTTCTCCAGTGCAATGAAAAACTCGAAATTCATCTGAATTTTAAAGGGTGAAGAGTGTGAACACAAGCCCTTGTAGATGAAAGAAGGAGCTTTACAGTTATTTTATTCAGTGCAAAGGAGGTTTTAATACAAACAAGGCATGTGGAGTTTACTCTGAAGCAGAAATACATCAGGAAAATAAGTTCCTTATTACTTCCATGGGGTGAAGGCAGGGCTGCTTTAAAAGCCAGTTTGGTTATTACTGTAAGCTATTAAATTTATTTCATTTGGCTATTTTGGCACTATTGTAGCCCCAGTTTAAAATGGGTTTCATGTGCTCTTTCTTAGGCTAAATTGCTGAAGCTTTTGGGTCAGGGAAGGAGGAAAGCAGGGAAGGAGGAAAGCAGGGAAGGAGGAAAGCAGGGAAGGAGGAAAGCAGGGAAGTCCCAACCACCCTTGAGCTTCCTCCTCCTCCTGGCCTTCACACACCATCCAAATCCACCTCCACCAGCTGGGTCTTCATCTCACCCATGATCCAGCACCCTCATGTCCACCTGGAGCTCAAAAACACTGTGTCTGCCCTAAAAACTGGTTTCTAGGGGGATTTCCCTGGAAGTGGCTCCCACCCAGAGCTGCCCACTGTCTCTCCAGGGGTGGGCACCTCCAGGGGAACAGGGCTGCCCCGAGGTGCAACAGGGAAGTGTGGTTTCCTCTGAACACAAAGTATTCACATTTCCTCCCACCCCTGGAAAGGAAAAGGACTGCCCTGAGATCTGTTTCCTTTTCCTGGTGCAACCCCTCTGTGAGTATTTCTGGGATTTGTCATCCCAAGGCTGTCAGAGTTCGCCTGGAGTCTGTGTTGGACCCCAACACCCCCACGAATGAACACAGACCTCCCAAAATCAGATTGCCAATATATCCCCTGGCCCCTTAACTGGCCATTTTTACTCAGAAGCTTTTTCCCCTCCCCCATTTCTCCTCTTTTATAAAAGTTTTCTGTCACACATTTTGTGGGTCCAACCTCTCTGAGCTCACCAGGAAGGGATGCTGATCTTTCATCCCAATGTATGCATCTCCCAGCTTTGCAAGGGAGCACAAGCCAAGGGCAATAGCTGTGGTTTCTTCTTGCTGACCTTCCAAGGGCCAGAAGAACCCCTGGCTTCACTCACATCATTGCCTTCATTCTGAGACACCTTGGAAATATCCGCCCTGGTGAATATTCCCTGCTCCAGGAACCACAACCGCTCCCAACATCCCATGGACCTGCTCTGGCACCATCTGGGGAGAGGAGGAGGAGGGAGGAGAGCCCACAGCTACCAGTGTGTCCCTCAGCAGCGCCATCCCATGCCCGTGCCCACCTTCTCCCCACGGCTCAGGAAGGGTCTTCCACCCTTTCCAAGGGAAAAATAACCAGCTTTTTTTTTTTTTGGCAGGGAGAAGCTCCTGGTTGTGTCCCTCGTGCACACACAGATGCCATGGTGACAGACACCTTCCCAGATCACAGCAGCAATCAGGGACCCAGGGATTTGTGTCTGAAGGCAAATTCTATCCACGGGAACGACACACTCTGGGCATCTGGGGCTGTTTCCTGTTAGGACCCTCTGCTTGGTGAACCCCCCACACCAGCAGAGCTCCCGGCGAGTGCTGAAGGGACTGGGAGGGACTGCTCATGCCTTCTAGGCTCTGCTGGAGGGATTTCAGCCTCCTGCTGCCTGCCTGAGCCGTGCCAGTCTCCCACACGTGTCTGGCAGCGCGTGGGAGAAGCCGGACAAGCCCCAGCAAAGGTCCCAGCACCGGTTCCCAGGGATGGCTGTGGGAGGAGGGGGCCACAAGCTGTGGGTCAGAGTGCTCCCCTCGTCGTGTTCAGTTGCAGTTGGGGTTATTTAGCTGTTTTCCCTATTTTCCCAGCTGAAGCTGAGTCCCAAATACAGCCGAGCTGGCAGATTGGTGCCTCTAAAATAACTCCTGCAGACATTCAAGTAGGCAGGGGAGTGAAAAGAGGGCAAATTTAAGCTGGAATGATGCTGGGACAAGGAATGTGTCACTCATACAGAAGTGAGGACTCGGGTATGTTTATAAATATACCCATGTGAGGGGGGCTATTTCCTGCTCAGCCGCCCTCTGCCCTCTCCTGCTCACCCCTACAGCCAAGGCTGATGCTTTGGTTTAATTAAACCTGGTCTAACTTTTCCAACACTGACCACGAAGTCTCATCTTTGTGGTCAGTAATCTGTAAGATTTTCTGACCTCATGGAATTCCTGCTGTTCTGGGAGCAGCTGTGATCAAACCTAATGGGGTTTCTTGCATTGGCTGTCCCAAGTGAAGGGGAAGAGGCTGTGGAACTCCAGGGAGACCTTGGAGCCCCTTCCAGTGCCTAAAGGAGCTCCAGAAGAGCTGCAGAGTGACTTGGGACAACGGATGGAGTAACAGCACAAGGGAGAATGGCTTTAGGTTGAAGGAGATTAGATTTAGCTGGGATACTTGGAAGAAATTGTTCCCTGTGAGGGTGGGGAGGCCCTGGTGCAGGTTGCCCAGAGAAGCTGTGGCTGCCCCATCCCTGGAAGTGTCCAAGGCCAGGGTGGAGCAACCTGGGCTAGTGGAAGGTGTCCCTGCCCAGGGCAGGGGGTGGAACTGGCTGAGCTTTAAGGTCCCTTCCAACCCAAACCATTCTGTGCTTCCATGATAAATATTCTGGCAGAGTGGGTTCACCTCCAGAAGCTCCCACAGCTCCAGTTCATCCCAGTGCTGTGTGGTCCTCAGCCCCTTCCAAATTTTTCAAGGCTCAAGCCCCCAAAGGCCCTCCTGTGCTGCTGCCTCAGGATAAACTCACATTCCAAACATACCTGTATTGATTTTCTACGGCTTATTCACACATTAAAGGTTGTCTCCTCTTTAAAACCACAGATAACATCCTGCAGTCCCTGCACACTCCGATTATCCCAATTCCTGGTTTGGCTTTGGGATTTAGGAGTACAGGGATGCTGCATTGCTCCCCGTTTCCCAGCCAGCCCTGGGCATCCCTGAGACTCCAGCACCAAACCAAAGAACCACCCCTGAAAGACACAAAAAAAGATAATTTCATTTAAAAATGGACACGGTGGGGACTCACCTGCAGCCCAGCAGGGCTCAGGGATGGGGTCCAGCTGGCTGCATCCCACCCTGGATAGCTGGATGCTCCCCTGGGAAGCTGGAGGGCACGGCACGGGTGCCATGGCACAGCCTGGGGAGGCTTCGTGGCCACCAGCAAAACCTTGGTGGGCACGGTTTTTGTAGGGTGCCACTGGGATTTGCAGGTTTAACTGCTTAAATTTAGCAATTAATCCTTTGCTTAATTTAGAAGGGGGATAAAAGGGGAGGGAAATCACAGGAGCAGCAAGAGTCAGAGTGATTACACTGCCGTTAAAGCTCCTCTGCTGGCACAGGAGGTGACAGAGGCGGAGGAGAGGGACAGTGGCACCATCTCACAACTAATCCCCTCTTAGGTCGAGTTCAACATTTTTGGCTGAATCTCCAAACTGGGATTTGATGTTTATAGCAAGAAAAGATCTTGGGATGGCTCCAAACCTCTTCCCCGGAGGAACTCAGACCTCCCACAAGCCCTCCCCACACGCAGGGACCACCGATGTCACTGGCCTTGTCAGCGCCACTGAGGCTGCAAAAATGGCTATTCCTGGTGTCCTAAAACCCCCACAAAGACCACACTGACTCCTTTCCCTTGTACAAACTGGAGAATAGAATAGATGGTCCTGCCCAAACTGGTTTTCCTCTTAATTATTTGCTACGGGATGGAGGATGAATCACAGAACCCCAGAGTGGTTTGGGTTGGAAGGGCTCTTAAAGCCCATCTCATCCCACCCTCTACCATGGGCAGGGACATCTTCCACTAGCCCAGGTTGCTCCAAGCCCTGTCCAACCTTGGATGCTTCCAGGGATGGGGCTTCCCAGTCTGCCAGGGCTGCTTTCCCTGTGCCTGTTCCTGCCTGGCAGGCACAGGAGGGCCAATAAAACACAGGGCAAACAAAAGCAAGGTCAATAAGGATCCTCCTTATCTGTCAAACAGCCTCTGGAATTCGGTGTAATCATCAAGGTCGAGGGAAAAAAAAAAAGACCTTTTCTAAACTGGTTTGGAAGGCACTTGGGGAAGGAATGCAAGCAGGGAAATAGCTGGAATATTTCAAATGCATGAGTCCACACAGCCCTGCTGAATCTTAATATTTATGTTGGTTCCTCTAAATGCATTAACTCATGAATTTCAACGCGTGCTGAGAAGGTTTTGCAGAGATTCTTGTACCCAAAACCGCTCCTGCCTGAGATCCTTTGGAGGAATCAGCTCCTAAATGAAGTTTCATCTTCATTAATGTTTGTGTTATTTGCTTTGGGGGCCCCTGGTTATCACTGGCAGGGGTCTGAGGGTTATCAAATCCAGGGAGGGCCATGCTCAGCTCCAGCAGCATCACAGCAGGTTCATCCCAGCTGCCTGAGCTGGATAATGTTTAGAGAAGAATCAACATCCAGGAATTTCTCCCAACTTTCTGTTGCATCCCAGGTGACCCAGCCCGCTGCCTGATTTAGGGCTGAGTAGTGGATTTTTTTTTCCTTGCACCATAAATATCTTACAGAGAATCATTTCTTGCCCAAAGCTATTAAACGAGAGTCACAGGAAATGGTCTGGAGAAATAAAGTCAGGATGTTCCTTGCACAGCCATTCCTCACGTTTACCAAGATTTGCCTTCCTGAGCTCAGCTCAGGGGTTGATTCAGGTTACATATCATTAATCCCAGCCTAAAGCAGCCAGAGCCTGGCACACGGAGGGAACCTGTGCACCAGGAGAGGGGAAAGTGCAATTACTGCTGAAAGAGATGTTGCTGCAGGTGCCCTGCAAAGGGTGGGATCAGGTTCCATCAATCTGCTCAATTACCATTTAATTTTGAGCAGACAACAGTTGCTGGTGCCCAGGTTCCAGTCAAGGGCAATTATCTTTTGTTATTTCTTTGTCTCTGCATCTTCACGAACCCCTTTGCATTTGGATGCAGTTCAGGTTTGCAGGAGGACGTTTTGCTGCTTTGCTTTTCTCTAATGATTTATGATGTGCTTAATCCAGCCCTTCTCAGCGAGGTAATATTACCATAACAGCTCAATAAACACACTAACAACGAACAGTTCTTAGTGGAGTTCTTTTTTTACCTCCAAATTTTAGGGACGAGACCGAAATCCCTGCTCTGCCTTCTCCTATGCTGTATTTTGCCAGAGGCAGGGCTGAGTGTGTGGGCTGGGCTGTGGGATGCCCATGACCTTCCCTGGATGTCTGTGTTTCCACGTCTGCCCCCTTTGCTTTGCCTTTCTGCTTCGGGTGAGAAGAAGGTTGCACTTGGTGGTCTTGGAGGGCTGTTCCAACCTTAATGATTCTGTGATTCCAAGAGCTGTCTTTGCGAAGGTACCACTGAGACCACTCACCTTGTGGCCTTGCTGAGCATCTCCCTGCAGTCATCCCCCAAAGCTGGCTCCGGGTGCTGTGCCCAGTCACAGAATCATGGAATCATCCAGGTTGGAAAAGCCCTCCCAGCCCATGGATCCCCCTGTGCCCGATGCCCACCGTGTCCCCAGCCCAGAGCACTGAGTGCCACGGCCAGGCCTTCCTTGGGCACCTCCAGGGCTGGGCACTCCAAACCTCCCTGGGCCCCTTCCAAAGCCTGACCACCCCTTCCAGGGAGAAATTCCTCCTGATGTCCAACCTGCCCCTCCCCTGGCACAGCCTGAGGCCGTTCCCTCTCCTCCTGTCCCTTGTTCCCTGGGAGCAGAGCCCGACCCCTCCCGGCTCCCCCCTCCTGTCAGGGAGTTGCAGAGCCACAAGGTCCCCCCTGAGCCTCCTTTTCTCCAGGCTGAGCCCCCCCAGCTCCCTCAGCTGCTCCTCACAGGATTTACTCTCTGAGTAAGTCAGAGGGGCAACACAGGAGCCCAAAGAGGCAGCAAAGGGTGTCAGAACCCACAGCTGCACAGGCACAGATTCCTCTCAACAATAAAGCAGGATTGCTTTCCAAAATAGCTGTGTGTGGAACAGCCACCTGTGAGGGTGAATTGCTGTTAGAAAGCTTTCCTTCCGTCATCCCTTGGGATGCACACATTGCAAACAGGGAAAGGCCGGGAAATCCATACCTGTTATCACACCCTCCAGCTCTGCACTATTCAAAGGCTCCTTGCTGGCTTTTCCCCACCTGGGTTTGCAAAACGCATTGAAAAGCCAATGGCCAGAGATTTCTAACGTAGCACACCAGGAACCTGGTCGCCCTGCACAGGCCAGTATTTTTGTATTCATGTATATTCAAAGAAATGTAACTTCCAAACCCCCCCAAACTCCTTCATGACACACAAAACCAGGGAAAATAAAATATGTAGCTACAGCAAATGTAGCTGTGAGGAAACAAGCCCTCTTCCCTGATGATGAATTATACTCCACTTGCAACAGATGCAGCTCTTTATATTTGTTTTCTGCATAAATCTACATATCAGCCTGAAAGCAACAGTGTGTGCTTTGTCTTGCCTTGTTCTGCCACTCACTGCTCTTTTCAGCTGAGTGCAGGGCTGGGGCCTCTGAGTGCAGCTTCACCCTGGCAAACTGCCCCATTTTGTGGCTTTTTCAGCCCAAAATTACGAGCAGGGGGCAGGTGGACACTGGCCATGAAGTGACTTTGCTGCACGTGGGGTGATCGTGATCTTGTTCCGCTGGCCATCAGTTGCTGCCAACAGGGATGGCACATCCCAACGCCAGCCCCCAGAGATGGGCAGAGCCCTCAGGGCTCACAGCACCCAAGGAAACGTGGAGGGACAAGCTGGAATGGGTGCTGAGCCTGCACAACCCAGTGCTGGAGATGGGAACTGCTCTGGGAGCCACGAGTCTTGTTCTGCAACTTCAGAGAATCCTGGAATGGTTTGGGTCGGAAGGACCTTAAAGCCCACCTCATCCCACCCCCTGCCATGGGCAGGGACACCTTCCACTAGCCCAGGTTGCTCCAAGCCCCATCCAACCTGGCCTTGGACACTTCCAGGGATGGGGCAGCCACACCCTGTGCCAGGGCCTCCCTACCCTCACAGGGAAGGATTCCTTCCCAATATCCCATCTACCTCTCCTCTGTCAGTCTGAAGCCATTCCTCCTTGTCTTATCACTGCATGGCCTTGTAATTGTAATTAGATTGACAACAGCTATAATTTATTGTGTGATGCCCCCGGACGGGCTTCCCTGGAGCTGGGATGGCTGTTGGAGAACTGCAGCAAAGCCCCAGTGGGATGGGCAGTGCCTTTGCCCCAGGAGCCTTATTTCCTAAGAAAAGGTGGAAGTGGGAACATGCACAGGAGGAATATTCCACAATCTCAGCCCAAAGAGGTGAAAAGGACAGGGATGGAACACAATGATCTTATTAAGTGGGGAGCCCATTTGTTCTCAGCTTTTCCTAATCTCGTTTAACGCTTGTGGTGTCAAGTTCAATTATTTTTAATTGTTCTTACAAAATGCATCTGATGAACTTATGGTTTTCTCTATGGAGTTTCCCAAAACATAATTCTGGGAGAGAATTTATTTTGCTCTCCTCTCAGGAGCCTTATTTAATATCTGTGAGCTGGAAATTGGAGTGATGAAGCAAGTAAACAATCACTGCAGAGTGTCAGGGATGGAGCAGCCTCGTCCTACAGCCACAGGGAAAACCTGCTCCTCACCTGTTTTTGCTCCTTTCCAAGATTGTTTTGCTCCTTCCCAGCATCCCATCTGTGCTTTCTAGCCTAAGCCACTCCTACTGTTCCGGAGCATTCCCAAGGAAGGCTCAGGGATAATCTCCTTTACAGGGGCTGGTGGGGGGGAAGGCAGCTCCATCCCAGCTCACTGGGGGAGTGCTCAGGTAAACTCCAGGTGAAGTGAGGGATGGTTTGGGGCTGGATTTCCCAGCTGACACAACCCTTTTCCCATTCTGCAGGGTGGAAGCATCGCCTACGAGCACCTACAAGGCATGGGAAACATTCAGGGAAGTCACCAACAATGCTGGAGAGGATGTGAGGACCAACTGCCCCCACTCCCTCTGGGCCTGCAAAACCATTTTCCACCAGAGAGGAAAAAGTGCAGAAACCCTTGTACGAGTGGGTTTTAATCAGGGAAAGGAATGGTGAGAGCTCACAGGTGGCACTGAAGGCTGGGGGGCTTTGGAGGGTCCCAGGCACCCAGGCTCTGCCACCCTGCCCTACGGAGCATCTTGCTGACCTCTCCCCTTGAGTGGGGCAGCAGGACAAAGCCATTTCCATGGCAGAAAAGGCCCACCGTTTGCAGGGACAAAGAACATGCCATTTTCCCCCAGGAAAAACTGAAAAATCTGTGTTCCTGAGTGCTCCCACTCCAGAGCAGCAGGTCAAGGGATGCTGCTCAGCTCGGCGCACGAATGCTGGGGGGTAGGACAGCAAAAAACAGAAAGCAAATTGCCATGACCTATTCCTCTGGAGCAGGGATCTATTTCTGATCCGGGCACTGTTTGAACATTTCTGTGTATCTCTGTAACCCACTTAGGCAGGGCTGAGCCCACAGCGGGACACAGCCAGGCTGAGCACCTTCTCACAGAGGGACACCGTGGGCCTTATCAAAGGGCTGCATTATTGGTGCACGGGGAGAGTCTCCAGGTCTTTAGGCTGGGCTGTGGGCTGTTAGTCCCAGCTCTGAGCCGGGCTGGGGAAGCAGGTCCTCTGCAGCCCTGGAGAAGCCCTGCAGGGACACTGCCATGCTGTGCACACTCAGAGCACTCTGCCCAAGGCACAGGGACAGGCAACAGAGTCCTGTAACTTCATCTGAGCCCAGGGGGCACGAGCAGGTCTCCCGCTTGCAGCCACAAAGAGGATTATCACTGACACGAGCTCTCTGTTCCCCGAGCCCCAGGATGCAGTGAAGGAGAAAAGCACTCAGGATGATGGAGAGAGATGTCACTGCTCAAGGCATCTCTCCCAAAGCCTGTCCCAGAGAGGTTTCAAGTGTAGATGAAAAGTCAAGGCACATTTGTGATATTGGGGCTCAGCAATCAGTAAGGCCTGGCTCCCAAACAGAGGCAGAGTCAGCTCCCCACAGTCATTGCAGGATAATATCTTGAACAAACCAACTGTATCTATTTAAATGCCTCAATAATCAACATACCGGGTTCAGAAGTGGCAGATTCAACCCAGCTCCCAAGAGCTTTATCTGTTTATTTTCCACGACCTTTGGAAGGCAGGAACTCCACCTCCAGCTGCTCCTCAGCTGCACAGTGGGTGGGTTGGGCATTTCTGGCTGTGCTCTGTGCGATCAGCATTTGCACTCCTCTGCAAGACCAGGTAGCAGGGCCAAGGCACAGGAGAACCTTTCAGGGGTACAAAGCCTGATCCTCCATTATATGGAAGGGAAAAACCCAAAGTCAGCTCCCAGGAATGACTCAGGAGCCTTATTCCCTAAGAGTGACACAGACTATATAATATATATGTGCTTCTCTCTCTCTCTTTATCTGTATTTATATACATAGATATCTATATCTATCTACCTGTAGATATATAAATTCCCATCCTCAGAAGTGCCCAAGGCCAGATTGGACTGGGCTTGGAGCAACCTGGGCTAGTGATGGTGTCCCACAAGATGACCTTTAAGGTCCCTTCCAACCCAAACCATTCCACGATTCTTCCTCTGACTCCCTGATTTATGTCCCCCTGGCTTGTAGTGCAGCCAGGGCTTCGGAAACAGCCTCGTGCTGCTGGATTTCCCCCTGGAAATGGAAGCCAGTGAAACAGAAAGTGAATAATCCTCTTACAGGGCTGGCGCCGGCTGCCACGGCCCTGCTGGGCTCCAATTAACACCAGCAGCTCAGTTTTGTTATTAATTACGGGAATGAGGGAGAATGGAGCTGCTTAGGGCATGGCTGCTTGGGCTGGGAGAAAAGACATGGCCTAAAATAACTCCCAGGGAGAGAGGAATTCAGGCCTGGAGAAGGGCACTGAATCAGCAGCGTCCCCATGAGGGAGGAGGGACCCCCCTGGCCACCCCACAGACACCTCCAGAAACCAGGACCTGGGACACGCTCCTGAAACCCCAAAGCTCATTCCCCCTGGGGCTGGTGGGTCTGGAAACATCCAAGGGGCTGGCACCATGAGAGTGGGTGAGGATAATGGAGCTTAACTTTTGCTTTGCCCCCCAAGCCAAATCCCTTTCCCATCCACGACATCAACCCCTCCACGAAGTCCAGCCCAAGATTTGCTTCTAAGTCACCAGGGTTTTTAAACTGGAAGCTGCCTCTCATCACTTTTCCAAGCTGAAACTTAATCTACAATTATTCTCCAAAAACGGAGGGAATTTCTTTCACTAGCACAAACCAGCGCCTTCCACTGGACTGCCAAATAAAATTCCACCTGGTTTGTGGGAATGCGATTTCTGGGGTGTCAGAGCTGCCCTGCTCTCAAAGGAAAATCCCCTTGGCTTGGTTTAAACACAGAATTCAGCAGTTTGCAGGGATTTCTCTTCTGGGAAAAAGCAAGAAGCTCCCCAGGCATGCACAGGACAAGATGGGATTGGAGCTGGAGCATCCTCCACTCCCTCCCTGCAGCCCTGCCAGGGAAAGGGACCCACGGCACCTTTCTCCCCCTGCCCTGTGTGCTCCCTGGGATTCTCAGATCACTCATTTATAAGTTCTAACACACTTGATGGCTTTCATTTAACACTGAAAACCCATGAGCAATGAGAATGTACTTAAGATAAAAGAGACTGGCTACATAAAAGAGGGAATTGCTTCCACTGGCACAAACCAGCACTTCCCACGGGACTGGGACAAAACTGTGTGTCCCTAAAGGGACACCATGTTTAAAAATACTCTGCTCTGTCCCAAATGCTTTTTAACGCAGCTCAAGACTGTTACATGCCACAGGAGATGATTTTCCCCTCCTCTGTTTTGGGTATTTGGCAGCTCTTTGGGCAGAGATGAACAGGAATATTGTTGCCATCCAAGAAAGTGGAATTCTGACACCCCGAGGCTTGCTGTGGGGAAGAGAATCCCTGCAGGCTGATGACACAGGTGCCCTATGAGGATGGCTGAAGAAAGCACTTCTTTCCAGCAGCTGCTTTTCCCGTATTTCCCATATTTTTCATGCCTGGAGGCTTTGAGAGACAAACTGTGCACGTGCCCAGGGCAGGTGTTCCGAGAGTTTCCTCCCCTCGTCGTGTTCATTGAAACAAAACCCATGGAATTCTTAGGTTGCGGCACAACTGGAAAAAGATTATCCTCAGAGAGAGATTAGGGGAGCTGTTCATCCAAGGGGAATTAATGAATGTGCTGCTCTTGGATGCCGGGGTTAGGGAAAATTGGAATAACTCTGGTAGGGTTGGGAGGAAAAACCCCTCCAAGGCTGGGGCACAGGCAGCATATAGGACAGCAGCTCTTCCCATTCCCAGAGAACAAGCTTTTTAGTGTGGTTGGGTGCTCCTTGGATGCCATCTGAGGCGGTCAGAGGCAGAGGTGGGCAGGGAGAGCCACAGATCCAACCAGGAATGACTTTCACGGGGGTTACTAAAGCCTCTGTGGGGATGGGGGGAAGAAGGAGCATTACCCCACTCTCCCAAACTAAATACAGCTCCCTCCAAACTGGAAGTCCACTGAGCTGGGGAACCATCTCCCTCAGGGTTGGATTTTGGATCTTCTCCCTCTCCACCCTTGGAATGAGATCCTTGGCAGTGGAATTGGTGTTGTGCCCCCTCCAGCACCTCCTGAGGGATTCTAATGATGGCTGAGGAGCAGCAGCTCCCTCTCTGCAGCTCTCCTGCTCCAGAAAACACTTGGTAAGTGTCAGTCCCTCTGTGTCCTTGTCTCTGGAAAAGCGGACAAGGCAGGAGCAGGGAAAAGTTGAGCTGTCAGGAGCCCAGAAATGCCGTTTCCCCAGGGGACACAGAGATTTAGGATGAAAGCTCAGCTCTGCAGCCTCCACCCTTCGGGATTTTGCCCCAAATACAGCTCAGGAGCCCCCACGTTTCTGCACGTTCATCTTTCCAGGGATCACACACGGAGGGGAGGGATGTGAAGCTGCTTCCTGAGGGCACACAGGGTTTTTCCAGGAGTTAGTTAAGTACAGCATTGCTTCTCCACACAGAGTCCTGCCAGGGCTCAGCCATATATTCTTATGGAATAGATTCCTTAAGATCTATTCCAATTTTCCCTGCTCCTGGAGGGCTCGCCATGCTGGGGCTCCCACCAGGTATCCCAGCCTGGACAGAGGGAGAATCATTTTCCCCACAAATGAGACTGAAGCCACATTTCCTAACCACAGATTTCATCCCAAACGGTCCAGCTGTTCCCGAGAGCCGGTTGTGTGAACGTGTCCTGCCTGAGTCATTAAAATGAATTAAAATATCATTCCTGTGGCTCCTGCAAGTGTGTCCACAGTATCCACACACTGGATTTTCCCATGGGATCCCAGCCACTCTGGCCCCTCTGAGACACTAAAGACCCACTTTAGTCTTTTTTACCTTGAAGAGCCCTGGGCACTCACATAAACATCCTGAAGATGCTGAGTCATGATCCCAGCCCAGCATCCCAAATTCCGGGACACCCACAGCCTTCCTTGCAGGATCTCACACCCACAGCTTCAAAACACTCCTGGAATAATTCCCTTTAAAATCTCCCACAAGCTCCCTTAAGGTGCCACCGAGAAATCCATCGCCTGCCCTTGATACATTCTTTGAGAAATGAACTGTCTGCGTAAAACTCATCAAATAAATCAAATTAAGGTTAAAAATATTGACTCGGGATCGATTGGGATCTCTCCCAAGCATCCAATATTTGCTGTTGTGGTGGCTGTTGCTTTTGCAGATTAATAAAACCCACAAGCATTTGGGGCTGCTGAACTCAGCCTGGAGGCTGTGATGGATTTGGTGATGCGAAGCACGAGCCAATACATTTATTATTATTAAAGAATGCTGCAGAACCCATAATAATAAATGTATAAATAATTAAATAAATAAATAAATAAATGTCTTAATAATCAATGGTTTTGAAAAGCGGCACGAGGTGGGTTCAGGCTCTGCAATCAGAATCACTGAAGTTCTTCCCTATCCTTTAGCTTCCTCCCTACAGAAATCCTGCTCATTCCAACAAGGCGCAGAGGGGGTTTCTGGGCATTATTTAAAAGGATCTGTCCCCAAATTGTGTTTCTGCAGAGGAGGGTAAAGAAAAAACGAGCCTGGCCAGCCTGAAAGCAGAGCTCAAGCTGAAAGCATCCAATTTGCAGGGTACTCACATTCATCTTCCAGCCCGGGCTCCTCGTTCAAGGCATTTTGTGAGCAATCCCGGGGAATTGTTGGGATCAGGAGCTCTGTGCCTAGGGCTGTGCTCCCTCCTTGCCCTGCTCAGCTCTGCCCATCCCTCTGGGATTCACCAGTGGAGCTGAAAAATAGACTTAGAATTCATTTGGCATCCGAGATTCCAGCTGAACTCTTCCAGCAGTGCCGTGTCCCGCCAGAGCAGCCGCGGCGCCGATGGATCCGATATAATCCCCTTCCGAAGGGCTGGACAGGGCTGGAAGTCACCTTATCCCTCTGGATGGATGGAGGTCTCTCTGCAACACCAGGAGAACAGGATGCTGCTCTCTCCAAAGCCTCCCCTTTCACAAGGCTCGACCTTGCCAGGGAAATCCTGCCTGGTCTGAATTATTCATCCTCCTTCCTGTGCCGGCAGCTCCAGACATTTCCGAGCATTAATATGTCATGACTTTGGATCCTTTTGGACTTCTTTCCTCCTGCTCCACTCGCTGCTTTCACAATCACGCCATCCTTGGTGTTTTAATCAGCATCCATCTGATTTACTAAAGAAAATAAATGTCTCCATCCTCTTGCACTCCCTTCCTGGTGGGAAGTACCACTCCAACAGCTCCGGGAACAGGGGCAGCGCGGCTGCTTCCAGCTAAAGCAGTGCAGGCAGGGCTGGAGCTCGTGCTTTTGGCAGGATTTCCAAGTCTGCAAGTCTGCCTGCTGGTGGAATGCAGGGGAGGCTTCCAGCATCACAGGGAAAAACCCTGAGGAAGGTAACCGTGCTGTGAACTCCAGAAAAGAGCATTTTTTTTGTCCTTTTTAAGCAAAGCTGATGGCAAATCGTGGTGCTCTTGATGTTGGTGGCCAGGCCAGGCTTTGCTCCCTCTGGTTCCCACCAGGATCTGTCCCCAGAGCTTTGCCCACAGGTGTCATGTGCAGCAATTCCAGCCCTGCCCTGGGATCTGGGAATGAATTCAATCCTGCCTGGAGGATCCTCAGCCCTTCCTCACCTGCAGCTCCTGAAGCTGCACCACAGTGGTTGAGCCCCCGCACTCCCCTCAGATCCCACAGGTCCACTCTATTCCAGGGAACAACACCTTTAAATTGGAAGCAGGATGGAGCAATTGGCTCATCCCTGGGAGCCTAATGCTTCCCTCAGCTCCCACTGCTCGAACCCAGGCTGGAAGAGCTGAAATTCCTGCCCTGTTATCTGAACAAAATGACATTTCAGCAGCAGGGAACTCCTGCCAATAAATTCGCAGCCTCAATTCATTGCTTTCATTATTCCACCCTTTATTTTCCATATTTAAGCCGGGCCTGTTGCTAAGTCCGGGCTGTGTGTGTGAGAGGGGAAGGGTGAAGGGCACCTGGGAGCCACAGGGGAATTCACAGGCTCCTGCAGCCCCACTCCACCTGAAATGGGAACAGATATAACCCACTAATTTCAGCAAAATCCCCCTTTTTTTTGCATGCACAAAAGTGAATATTGTAAATATTTACACTGACTTTACTAGGGCAGAGAACGTGGAGCTGCTCTGTAGGAGGGGCTGTCCTTGCCCAACTCTGGGATTTGAAACTCTGGGAAACTTGCTCAGAGTTCGGTGGGGTTTTTGAAATCACTGATTTCAACTGGAATTTCAACTGGGAGCTGCATCCTAATTCTACTGAGGGTGATTAAAGGTGGGATGTGGGGAGTAGGACCTTGGTTTTTGCTCATAAAAACCTGTTCCTCTTCCTTCAGATCGTCCATCCCTTTCTCCAGAGCCAGTTTGTCCCTGGCTCTGGTGCTGCAAGTGGCAAATAATGAACTGTTCACAACGTGCTACAAGTTCAGGCACAGGCAGTTCTTTGGGTTGCTTAATTCCCCCCTTTCCAATATGGGATTGGGCCTTTCCCTTATAGGTTCCTGCTAATTCCTTAAGAGACTGGAGCACAAACAAACACATCTCTGCAGCTCAGAAGTTTCCCCTGATGCCATCACCCTTTTCCCATGGCTATCCTTTGAACACATCTCGGCAAGAGCTCACATTCCCAAAAGGACCATCTGCTCCACCCCCTGTGCCACCCACCCCTCACCTTCCACATACAGAAAAAGGGGGGAAAAAAGGATGGCAGGAGGCAGCGGAAAGGTGTGGGGTGATGGGCCATCCCCAGGACCAGGTCCAGGACCACCTCTACCAGCAAAGACACCCAAACCCAGCCTCATCATTCAGGGGATGAGCACCAGGGAAACCTGCCCGTATTTCACTTTTCTGGAACCAAAGGCTGCGCTGGGTCGACCTGACACAAAGTGGTGGCTCAGAGGAGCTGCCCCGCAGTAACCACAGACACATTTCAGCCAGTCCCCTTTAAAAGCGCTGAGACAACGGTGCTGGACAGGCCAAAGGGGGGCTGAGAGGTGGCACCTGCCTTTTGGGCTCCTTTGGTGGGCACGTGGCGTTCCCTGAGCCTCAGGAGAGGGGCAGCACAGCCCAGGGTCATCCCAGGGGACACGGGCACCGTAACTGTGAGGAATTCCAGCTGCTGGGATTGCATTCCCAGAGCTACAGAAACCTCCTGTCAGACAAGTCAAATTTGGCCCAATTTGCAATAATAAATCACCCAGAAACAAGTCCTGATTTTTGCTGGAAACCTTTGGAATTGCTGTGGCCCACGTGGAGGTGGGTGGGAGAAGCCTCAGCATCTCCAGCAGCATCATCCACTCCCATCCCACTGCCAAGGAGCTGGGAACCAGCAGCTGCATGAGGCAGCACCAGCTCCAGAGCGTCCCAAATCCAAGCCTCTCCGTGTCCTGCACAGCAGAGCAGACCCACCAAGCGCCACCCAAAACCCACTTCTCAGCCTTTGCTCCTCACGTTTTGGGGGGGGGACAGGAGCCAGACAAACCTCCCCCTTTGCTGCCTTCCCAGCACACAGGAACAAGCAGCTACCCAAAGTTCACAGGTTTCACACAGTTCCCTCTGTCTTAATTAAATCCCACTGCCATTTTTATTTACTTACAATTGTGCCTCTCACTCTGCTCACCCCACTCCCGTTGGAGCCTTATAATTAGCCCTGTGCAGCTCCCCCGACTTTTCAAACTTGGCATTTTATTTTTTTTTTTTTTAAATCCATTTCAGGCTTTTAGAACCCAGCAGTGAAATTTTTGCAATTAAAAAATAAGTAGGTTGCTCAGAATATTTTGTTCAGCATGTCTGTGTCCTTGCACAGCCATGGGCTCGACCCTGTTAAACCTTTTCCAAGCCAGGGATGAAGGACATGCTCTTCCCACACCTCCTCTGCCAGACAGCCAAGGGTTAACTCTGCTGTATACTTTTATTGCCATGTTTTATTTCATTATTACAAGTGTACTGTGGAATTTAATTGCCAGGTAGGTAGTAGAGCAGATTAAAATGCATTAACATTTATGGAAAACTCTGTTTAATGCTCCCATTTATTCCTGGTTGACTGTGGCTCGCAGTAACATGTTGTTTTTAGCAGAGCAGCTTTTAAATATGTCACTATAATGGTGCTTTGTTTATTCCCTTGATGTGTGTTTTAGAGAGAGATTTATTTAATAGACCTGATCTAAAATCAGGGGGGGAGGTGGATCGAGACGATCTTTAAGATTCCTCCCAATCCAAACCATTCTGTGACTCCGGGAAAATAAACCCCTCTGAATTCAGAGACATGGACAGCTTTAGGGTCAGATCCCCTGGGGGCAGGTTTGCACTTTTGAGATGAGGTTATGCAAAATTCCATGGCGTTCTAGCACTTTCCAGGGCCTGAAAGGGCTCCGGGAAAGCTGGAGAGGGACTGGGGACAAGGGATGGAGGGACAGGACACAGGGAATGACTTCCCACTGCCAGAGAGTTAGACGGGATATTGGGAAGGAATTTTTGGCTGGGAGGGTGGGGAGGCCCTGGCACAGGTTGCCCAGAGAAGTTTTGGCTGCCCCTGGATCCCTGGAAGTGTTTAAGCCTTGGAGCCACCTGGTCTATGGAAGGTGTGCGTGTCCATGGCAGGGGGTGGGATGAGGTTTAAGGTCCCTTCCAACCCAACCCATTCAGGAATTCCATGAAGAACAAACCCCAGCCTGCAGCAGGACACCAGGCAAAGCACGGCCTGCTCTTCCTCTGCACATATGTGCTTAACCAGACTGGACACAGATTCCAAATCCAGGCATAAACCCCACGGCAGCACTTGGCATTGCCTCCACCTGCACCCTCTCTGTGCGAGGGACTGCTCCAGGGAACCCAGCACCCACCCACACCCTTCCTCTGCTACTTCCTTCCCCTCTTCCCACAAACTGGTTTTCCTGGGGCCACGGACCCTGTGTGAGGTTCCTATCTACAGTTTAACACCACATCCCAAAGTTCCTGGAGAGAAGCCCCTCCAAAGACAGATCCCTAACTTGCTCAGTTATCAGCTGGTGACAATGGCTCGTAATCCAAACTAATATTAAGGCGTTTTTTTAAAATTGCTTTGACCCAGGAGGGCAATGGCTCCTCTATAAATCCTCTCTGTGGTTCATTAACCTGATCAGTGGGGCCAGTCCCTGTTCCTGCAGAACTGGGGGGGATTTGAAATGGGCTGCTCAGCCTGCAAAGCCTCTCCTGCCTCCTCTTCCTCCCCCTCCTCCTCCTCTTCCATGGGGCTGCCTTGGCTGGCCAGTTCTGGGCATGGCCCCCTGGTACCCACAAGTGCTTGTGCCATCCACCAGCCCTAATTCCACGGAACAACAGAGGCTGGGATAACGCAATTCCAGAAGAGTACAGTGTCAACATGACTACTCAAGCAATAACAGCTCAATCATTCATTTTAATTAAACTCCAGGAGGCTGTCTGAAAGATGGGTGTCACTTCATAACCCCTCTCACAACTGCCTTCCCCAAGGTTACCCTCAAAGAGGTCAGCCTAATTCCTCAGGCATAAAATATTTTAGGAATCCAGTCCGACCTTGACATGCCAGGCTGTGATTAATCAGAAATCTGATTTCAAATGTCTTCTCAGAGAGAAACACAACTGTCTGAAAGAGCACTGCTTCTTCCGAGAAAGCTGAGGCGGCTCCACCCAAGTGCCCAAGGCCAGGTTGGATGTTCCCTACCCCTGGAAGTGTCCAAGGCCAGGTTGGATGGGATTTGGAGCAACCTGGGCTGGTGGAAGGTGTCCCTGCCCATGGCAGGGGGTGAGATGAGATGTTCCAACCCAAACCATTCCGAGATTTTAAGATTCTCTCTGCCTAAATCACTACTTCTGTTTGCTTCTAAAATAAAGTCAGGCTTTCTGCTAAAACAACAATCAAGAACAACCCCCAAAGTGATGCAATCCCTGCCTCTCCCATCCCTGTCAGAATCCAGGGATGCTGAACACAAACGGGCTGAGGTTAAGCGTTTCCGAGCCTCGGGAGGTTAAATTTCTAAAGCCATGTTCTATTTCTCCCAGCTATTCTCCAGCTGGTTTCAAAATGTGTGTGTCACTTCATTTTCACATCTTTGTATTGCTTTGGGCTTTGAAATCTCTCCTTTGCCTGCTCAAGCCCAGCTTATGTTAAGCCACCACTCTCAGCCAGTCGGAATTAATGCCAAGAACTCCCAGGGAATATTTTCTTCATCAAAAGAGATCGTTGGAGAAAGATCCCAATAATTCTTTGTGCTTTGTAAGGGTATCAGGACGTAAAAGTATTAAACAGCAATTACCATTATCTGGGGTGGAAATGGCTGTAATTTGAATTTTGGAATAAAGCCTCTGTCTGATATGGCCGAAGTGCAGAGCCCACCCCACTGTGCAGGTTTTACAGAGCCCCACGACCTGCCTGGATTTACCACAGCCAGCTGAAATGTTTCGTTATGGCAGGGGCTGCCCTCACTGGTCAGGATTTTCCCGAGCTCCAAGGGCTCCTGGGAGGGCGGCTGGGGCTGGTTCTCCGCTGTGAGACCCCCCAGCAGGTCCTGACCCTCTGCTGCCACCAGCTCTGCCCCAGCAGCGCTGTGGGCCGTGAGGAAAACCAGTTCTCCGAGGCAAAATTCACCTCTTAAAGCACTGCAGTCAAAGTTTCTAAGGAGTTTTCAGGGGTTTCTGAGGTTTTCCTGAAGCTCTCAACATCAGAAGGATGTGGAGCTGTTGAAGTGACTCCAGAGGAGGCCACGGAGATGCTCCGAGGGCTGGAGCCCCTCTGGAGCCAGGCTGGGAGAGCTGGGGGGGTTCACCTGGAGAAAAGAAGGATCCAGGGAGACCTGAGAGCCCCTTCCAGGGCCTAAAGGGGCTCCAGGAGAGCTGGAGAGGGACTGGGGACGAGGGATGGAGGGACAGGACACAGGGAATGGCTTGCCACTGCCAGAGAGTTCGATGGGATAGTGGGAAGGAATTCCTCCCTCTGAGGGTGGGAAAAGAGAAGCTGTGGCTGCCTCTGCATACCTGGAAGTGTCCCAGGCCAGGTTGGATGGGGCTTGGAGCAACCTGGGCTAGTGGAAGGTGTCCCTGCCCGTGGCAGGGGGTGGGAGGGGATGGGATTTGAGGTCCCTTCCAACCCAAACCATTGCAGGATTCCATATTTTCTGGGTAGGGTTTCAATTATTTGTGTTACATTGCATGGACACAGAAATACTTCTCCTTTATGCTGCAACCTGACTGAGCAAAGAAATAAAACCTAAACCAAATAAAACCAACAAGAAACCCCCAAAACCCAGTGTGTCCACAGGGGGGAACTGATTGTCCTTGCTGTGTCCTCACCCCCACAGAGCAGGTCCTCCTCCACAACACCCCAACTCCAGCACTGTAAACCATTATATAAATATAAAAATAATCATATAAATCAATATAAATATAAAAATCATCACATGAATCAAAGTCATCATATAAATCGATATAAAAATATAAATAAAAGTTGCAAATATTTCTAGCCCAAGTTCAGAAATGGGGATTAATTTACAAGCACCAACCCTGCTAGAATTTGCACATCAATCTCCCCTCCTCTCTGTAAGCATTGTGGGTTGTGGAAAAAGGGGGCAGGAAAAGGTCTCTCTTTTTCCAAGCCAAACCACCAATAAAGTAGTGCCAGACTAACATTCCAACCTTGCCAAAGAACCTTTCCAACTCCCAGTCCTCTGCTGCCTTTTCAATTTGAAGTTGTCATAATTTACTTCTCTTTAATAAAGCTTGGAAATCTTACCCCCATCAGAGGGGGAAATATTCTCTGAGATAACATTAAGCCCGTCCTGAAGGCTAAAATCCTCTTTCTTAATGGACTCAAAGGAAGCTGTTAAAGTTTCAAGAGCAGCTGTTGGGATGTTCTGCATCCTGACAGGAAATTCAGGCTGACACTTGGAGCGAGAGGATCCCTGGAGAAGAGTCCTCAGTGCCCTGCTCTGAGCGTTCCATGTCGGTATATTTAAAAGATGGTGTTAGAACCAGCTGAAAACTGGGTGCAAAGAACTCCCTGCAAGTCTCCTTCAGGGAAAAAAAAAATAGGGTATTTAAAGATATTTGCTCCGCATCATCTTTTGCCCTTGCAGGTGCTGAGGGATGAGAGAAGAACCTCAGGGGATTCCTCCCAGAAGAGAGACAGGAAATTCCTTCAAGGTTTGAAGAAGAAGGGTGGGGAATGCCATTCAAGAGAGAATTTTTCATTTTCGAGGAGCGAGTTGTGCCCTGACCAAACCAAAGTAAGCCGAGAGAAAACAAAGCCCAGAATTTGGCTTTCTAGGTCCATCTGCTGTTGGAAATAAGGAAATATCATCAAATATTCTGGATTCAAAGGACCTCCAGCATGGCCAGTTAGTGGGAAACACCACGGAGCAAAGCAAGAGTGAAAATCATACAGAGAAAAATAAAGTAAACAGTAAAAAATAGGGTGAAAGGTTATTAAAAATAAAATAAAATTAAAAACAAAAACAGAAAAATCAGTGTGGGGCTTGTGGTACAGAAGGCAAATAGTAGGAGAGAGAAGCCAAAAAAAAAAAAAAGGTAAAATAAAGGAATTGAGCAGACAATAAAAAAGGCTGGGAAACGTCCACGTAGGAGCAGAGTGACAAGAAAAACACACCAATAAGTTAAAAAATGAAGCTATTTGCCGTGTGGGCAGTGGTGGGTACAAGGGATCAGCCTCCCCCCTTGCCTGTCTCTGAGGCCTCTCTCCCAGCCCTGCAGCACTGCCTGGAAAAAGATCTTACAGAGAAAGTTATGCCATCAATTATTAAATAGTGGGGGAGAATTAAAAATTGAAAGAAATGTTAGATAATTTAAAAAAATCAACCTGAGCTGCGCTGCAGCGGGGGGAGGGTGGGCTCTGGGAAGGCTGCAAGAGACGCCTCAGATGGGTAAATAATTCATACTGCATTTAATTTATTCATATTTCTTTACTTTACTAATGTTCCAGAGGGAGGAGGAGGCTGGAAAGGATGGGGCTGGGTGGCTGCAGACACGAGGAGAGGGAACGGGGAGCACCAGGAGAGCCCAGCAAAGCCCTGGCCACCAGCAGAGCAGCTCCCTTCCCTCTCCCACACTTCCAGAGTTACCAGACCTGTGTTTCACAGGTTTTCCTACATTACAAGCATGCTTTGATCTCCTTTTATATCAGTGAAGTGTCTAAAATCAGCCCTGTTAAGAGGCATCATTAATTAAATTGCCCCTGGAGCTGCAGGGGACGGAGATGTGGCTTTAGCATGTCTCAGGCATGAACAGGAGGAATTCCCACCCTCCTGCTCCGGTTTCTGGGTCTGAACGACCTTGGAGAGAAGGATTAGGAAGAGTTGTGGGCTCTCCCTGCTTTGGGGGGGATATGGGAGCAGAGCAGGGTGCAGGCTGTGGATGGGGATGGAGCAGCCTCGGTGGGTACCACTGCACTGAGGATACCAGCTGGATACCTCTCCTTGGTTCAGTAATTAAAAGGGCATTAATTGGCCTTGGGGATCGTTTCCCCATCATTTGGAGGAGGTTTCATGCCCAGTCCCCTCCACAGGTGAGGGCTCAGCAAGCTGTTTGTCAGGGCAGGGCACCAAAGCCCCTGACCCAGGGCCAAAATCCTGTGGGATGGCACAGGTCCCACCTCCTGCTCCCACCCCATGGGGATGCTCTGGTGACCACCTTCCCCCTCCCAGAATTTCTAGAATCATCAATTGGTTTGGGCTGGAACGCAGCTTCAAACTCATCTCATTCCGATCCCCTGCCACAGGCAGGGAGATCTTCAAATAAAACCAGGAAAGCGCCGTCACTGACCGTCAATTTTGGATTTTCTCCCTGAACTTGGTCTAAATTAAGTTTGGGCAGTAAAGGATTTTCCTCAGCCACTCATAATTGGCCAAGGCTCAGCTTTCAGCCCCTAGTTTGCAATGTGATACGCTGGTGCTTTTTGGCAATAACTGGAGTGATCTATAGCCACGGGAACACAGTCCCTGGGCAGGGGGGAGAGTTATGGCTCGGGCTGGAACTGATATTTTACTCCTCAGCAGCAATAAAGGCATAGCTGAAAGCTCTCCAAAATCAAAATAAATGCAGGCAAGGAGAAAGCCTGTCAGGTAATAAAGCAAGTTCTTTAAATCAATGGGGACTTTAAGGGAAAGGTGACTGGAGTTTTGTTGCATAATCCCAGCAGTGGAATTACTTCCAGTAATGCCAACTTTTGCCCTGTCTGTGGTTGATCCCATGTTTGATAAGACTTTAAACTTAATTAAAATATATTTATAGATTACTTTATACAGTTTTGTAAGGCTTTTGTTTACCCCAAACGACTACATTATATATTTTGGGGGAGCAGATGAGCACGAAGAGGATCTGGACCAAAGGCACTTCCGTAAAAATTCCCACATTTGGTTTAAAATAAGTCAAGGCAGAGAATCCCAGCTGTAACAGGTGCCTTGGGAATGATGTTTCCAAAGCAATAGGTAAGCTGAGAGCTCCTCATGGCCAGGGGGGACATCACCCCTCCCTCTGCTCCCCCTCACACTGGGGTACCTTGGCCAACCAAGTCATTGCAGAGCAAAAATTGCCACAAAAATCTGTGTGTGTGAGTCACAGCAGCTCGTGATGCTCTGTCTTGTCACTGATGCACAAGTTAATTAATTCCCTCAGGGATTGTGACATCAAGGTAATTTTTCCTAGCTGTTAATTTAGCAGCATCTGCCTGCTCAATGCCACCCTTAAATAAATGGGTCTGAGCCTTCCTGTCAGCAGGGATTGACACCAAACAGAGCTACAACTCCCTAAAATACCCTCCAACAACATCTCCTACGTCAGCTTCTTGCAGGAGTTCAAGGCCTAACCAAGGCCAGGTTGGACAGGGCTTGGAGCAACCTGGTCCATGGAAGGTTCCATCCCATGACAGGGATGGAACTGGATGAGCTTTAAGTTCCCTTCCAACCCAAACCAGTCTGGGATTCTTGGGACAGCCCAGGGAAACACGAACATTTATCATCTGATGTAAGGGAGCCCCAGGAGGAGCTGATGTGTGCAGCCCATCCTTCCCCAGCTCTCAGCTTGGTTCAAGGGTGTGCCAGGGCACAACTTTCCCTGTCTGGGCTTGGGAAGCACTGCAAAAAGATGCATCTCCACTCCTGTACCTGCCCACTTCATTACAGAGCTGGGATGTGCAAAGTATCAAACGGATGTTGAGATCAACTCATGGGTTTTTGCTGTTAAGAAGTGCCAAGTTACACCATAAAAATAGGAAATTAAGGGTTTGAGGTCAAAAAAACCCCCAAGCAGGAGTGAACTCCAACATGGCAGCAGAGCACATTTCTCACAGAAATGGTCCTGAGGCCTCCCTGGAGCCAAATACTGCAGATGAGCCCCAGGCAATGCTGGAGCATGGATGTGCTGCATCTCCTCCCTCCGGCTCCTGGGGCACAGGAGCACACCTCCCACTGAGCACACCTTTGATCAGGTTTGCTAAACGTTCTCTGCAGAGAGCATTCACCACTATTTAAAATATTTGGAGCTGGGATTCATAAAACACCAATAAACTCGTCACCAGGAATAACATCAACAATTCCATGGTGGGATTAAGCTTCGTTTCCGAACGGCCGCGTGTCCCGCCCAGGATCAGCCGCTCCTCTGCATCCTCCACACGCTCAGCTAAGCAATTCCCAGGCATTATTTCATCAAAGAAACACGTCCTGGCCTTTCTGCTGTCGCTCCTTGTTTTGCAGAGTTGGTTATTAAAGCACAGGGTGGATTTTTCCCCCCCCCAGGAAGTGCCAGGGGCCGTCAGTGACGGAGCCAGGGTGGGAACAGCTGGTGCTGTGTGACGGGGCATCGTTGTGCTGTAGCACAGAGCTGTTCCGTGCCTGGGCAGACACATTATCCCAAATAAAATGCAGAGTGTTTACACAAGATGTAAACACTCTTCCCGTTTGGTTTTAGAACACTTGTTCACCTGCACGGCAGGTGTGAGGAAGAGCAGCTCATAAATCACGGACTGAAGGGTCACAACGGTCAGGCCATCAGTTCATGGCTGGGCACCACGGACGGGACAGAAAGAGATGGGATGGAAAACCTCTCCTTTGAGGAGAGAGAGGCCGAGAAAATCAGGACTGTTCAGCCCAGAGGTTTGGGCAGAACTTAGAGCCTCTTCCAGTGCTCCAAGTGGCTCCAAAGGAGCTGGAGAGGGACTTGGGACAAGGAACTGAGTGACAGGACACAGGGGAATGATATCCCACCGCCGGAGGGCAGGGTTAGATGGGATATTGGGAAGGAATTCTGAGTCCCAGGACAGTGATTGCTTGAAGCCACCTCCCTTTGTGTAAGCACAAAACATCTCAAATGGATAATGCAAATACCTTAATCCTTCAACCACGGGAAAATCTGATCTTTAAAACATCCTGCAAGACTGATTTGTCCAGACCAGAACTTGTGTTAATACCCAGGGACAGAAGCTGCTCCACTGATGCTGTTCATACAACAAGACCCCAAGAGCACAGGCAGGGAAGCAGCAGGAAATAGGGCTGTGTTCTCTGTTCCCACAGTAATTCCTGCTATATCCAAGCGTGGAGTTGTTAAATGCATCATCACTTCTCTGTCAATGCTGCATATTCAGTGCAATAAATTGTGGCTCCCACAGATGAAACATCATCCACATGTGCTCCCACAGCTCCCAGGTGCAGCTCCCAAACAGCTCTATTTTCTACCCTGTTGAGCAAGAACTGACAAAAGGAAACATGGAATGGGAAGTGGAACAAGCCAAGAGCCGGGAGAAGGTGGGGGCAGCAGGACCCTGTGCCCAGGGCAGCTCTGCCCTGACTGTGGTCACCCATCTCAGGGATTACACACACGAAAACATCCTGATCTTTCATCCCAACAAAACCTGGGTCTGGCCCGAATTCCTCTCAGTAAAGCAAGTTCTGATATGGCAAATTCTCCCTTTTTCTAAATTCAAAGAGCGATTTTGGTATTACCATTCCTGATTATGTGTAATTTGTGTTTTATGCTTTCATGGGTTTTCTTCCAAAGAGGAATCCCTAATTTGCGAGCACAGCCGTGTGGATAATCTCCCTTGATCCATGGCAGCACGTGAATAGGTCAGGAAAATGGTGATGTTTAACAATTTGTCTCAAGAGGTAAATTATTCGGGTTTTATATCTGCACCACTTGAACTGCTGTGACACCACACACAGTGTCTGCCACTGAGCTTTGATATTTAGCGCTGATAACAACTAATTCCACCTAAATCTCCTCCTAATTCACCCCTGCAAAGGAGGAGAAGCTTCATTCTGGCTGAACCTCCCTGTCCAACTGCAGGTGGCATTTGCCAGCCGCTCTTCCCAAATTTTTGGAGCACGAGGGGCAGTCAGCTGCCTCCCATCCCAATCCCATCCCACCTCCTGCATCCCACATGTGCTGCCTTCCTTCTACCAAAAGCCACGTTTTCCTGAGAACTATTCCAATTACCAGGGAAAGCAGAAAACCGAAAAACATACATCAGTTATTTTAAAGTAAATTGCAGAGTATAAGAGAAAGCCTCACTTACACAATCCTTACATTTTTGGGACATAGATGACTACAAAGCATCGCATTAATCTCCTTGGGGGAGCTGTGTATCCTATTAACCAGGACCAGCAGAACATTTAATTAAATCTCTACCTTCGCTGAGTAGGAAACCCTTTTTCTCTTAAGATGATAATTAACAGGTATTAAAACTGTAAGGGAAAAAAAGTCAATTTAAGCCGTACCTACAAGGACGACTGAATTCACTTTTTCACAGCACTTATTCCTCCTTCTGCCACAGGCCAGGGCAGTGTAATTAGGTCTGTTTGCAAGGAATTCTTGGAGTCATCTGTTTCTGCTGAGATTCAGAGAAGAGCCAGCAGCTCTCATCCTATACCAAAGAGAGACCAGAGGTCTCTCTGCTGAGACCAGAGTTCACGTTCTCAACCACGTCTCCCACAGCATCATTTTGCCCTTTTCTCGTTTTGCTGCTCAAAATGAACAGTTTCCTTTGGTCTGAAGCACACAATCTATGTTTTTTCCTCCCTTATTTGCAGCCCCCACAGGATGAAGAAATTAAAAAGCCTGACTGCATTAGGCTCTCTCTAAAACTCTAATTGGGCTCTCTGAAACTCTGGTTTCCCTGGCAGAATTCCCAGGAAGACAATGTTATCATGACACGATTTTATGTTGTGAGAGGATGACTGGAGTCCCTGAGAGCAGTTTTTCAGGGGTGCCAAGACCTGATTGCCACACTGGTTTCTGCCTGAGAGCTCGGAGCTGGGAGGTTCAGACCATTCCCTCTGCTTCCCAGATTCTCATTCCCGGTCTGTCCGTACAGGAACAACAAAGCAGGAGCTTCCAAGGCTCTTCATCTCTGTCCTGCAGCTGAGGAGGACATGCAAAAGCAGTCAAGGCCTGCAGAGGACGTTTAGGCTGGTAACAACCTCTGCCTCTGCTGAGCAGGAGCTGGCTGTGGACGCTCAGACAAGATTCACCCTGGACAAGTAAATTCTTTATGGGCTTTCTAGGTCATTAACACAGCAAACCCCAAATTATCTAAGCAGCACAGAAGGTGATTTCTCTGCATGTCTTATCATTAAATCCTCTCACATAATTTTGGAGACATTGCTCCTTTTATTTTTTTCCACTGACCAAAACTTTAAACCAATTCACGACAATCAGTTCCCAAAAATAGTGTTTAAATGCACAGTGATTTCCTGCAGGCAAAATACAGCCTCAGCCTGGAGGAATATTGAATATTTAAAGGCAGTAAAGTTCTGCTCCTAAAACTAATTTATTCTACAACCTGGCTTGTATTTATTTATCAGGGAACTTAATCAGAAAGAAACAAGTGATTAGAGATGATGTAAATCTAATCAGGGAGATTATCATCTAGTAAAATAAAATTAGCACACTGGGATACAAAAGGAATATCTCCTGGAAATGTAAATTCCTCCTGTCCTTGTGTGACAACAACCTATTCTTGGGCTCTGGCAAACAGATATATTTAGTTTGCTGGTGAACTGGGGTGATCCCTGAGCTCAATTCAGCTCTAAAAAGTAGAATCAGCAGATGAATTAATTTGCATCTTTAAGGTAACATCACTCAGCAGCACTGACAAAGCAAAATTGGGGGTTTATTCACGAATCTGGGATAACTGTTCATTCCGTGCTCACTGTAGCATGTTCTTAGGCACAGGAGTGGGACGGGGAGGATGGTGAAAACCCCCTGGAGCTGAGGGAAAGCTTGGAATCCATCCCAGCCGGGGCTATTCCCGATGGGAGGAAGCAGGACCGGCCACCAGGAATTGCTCAGGGAGGTCACCACGTTCAGCAGCTGCCACTGAGCTCATTCCCAAGGCAGGAACTGGTTGTGAAAAATAAACATGTGCCAGCCTTGGGCGGCACAGGGGACCCGTGGCCAGCCCCCACCGCTGGCTCTGCAGGGCAGGGCTGTCCCCAGCACTCCCCTCGGGGACAGGGGGATCCCCCCGAGGCATCCTGCCACTCGTTCCCAGAGGGAATGGGACACCACAACACCCACCATCGTGGGCACAAGACCATTAGCTCATCCATGGGCTTTGAAAAGCTGGAAAACACGGAACACATTATGAATAAAGCCACAGCCAAGCTCTTTTCAGTGGAGATCCTGATAACACCAGTGGTGCCATTGCCTATGGACTGTTCCAATAAACCCCCAGCCAGATTTGGGGAATATTTCTGGCAGAGCCAGGGGAAATGCGACCACACAAGTTGCTACAGGGTTTGATCCAGGCAGTGTGTTTTCACCTGGGTTTTGTTTTTAGGAGAAATATTAAACAGCCCATCAAGACTCCAGTCCTTCCAGCCCACATAATCCACTGTTTCTTGGGACAACCCACTGCTTTTTGGAGCCACCACTGAGCCAGCCATCCTTCTCAACTCCTCACTCCTAGCCCTACAACAGCACTTTGTCCTCTCCACGAGAGGACACACTCCCTTAAAACACACCCCAGAGCAAACTAATTGCCTCTGGTTCACTTTCCTGGCTATTTTGGAATAATTATCTGAACAAAATTCGAAGATGCAAGTGAGAAAACAGCAGCCTCAGAGAAGCTGCAGGCAAAGCTAATTGCTTGATCTGCTTATGTAGATCTAAATTTAAACCCGGGAGTTGAACTTCTGGCTTATTTCCTTGGAGGCAGATCCAGCAGCGCGATGGGAATAATTCCAACGTGCACAGGCATTTTCACCCTTTTTGGAGGTATAATTCCATTAATGCAGGTGAGTGTGTGCTTCTGGGCATGTAGGAGACAGGACAGGGAATAAGAAAATTTGGAGTAGCCCTTCCCCAGCTGCAAAAATGCTTTGTCAGAGTTTTGAGAACTTGTCTTTTTTGCCTGAGTTTATCGTGGATTCAAGCTGATGCACCACCCATTTCTCCCAGGGATGCAAATGAAAACTTCACTGCCAGCCTTGTTGCTGGCCGGGACACCCTCCTGGCCGTTCTCTAACGCATTAAGTTGTCACTGCTCTCCCCGTGTGCACCTTGAAGATGTATTTTAACAACCACTGTAGATCTCTGGAGCAGATCAATGTTCCTTTGAAACCCAACAGCTTTGACAGATTGCTGGGTGAGGGCGTGGGTGATCTTTACAATCCCAGTGCACAGGGCACAGCCAGGCTGGTGTTGCTTTTATTGATGGCAGTGGCAAGTGAACCATTGGTTTTGGTGGTAGGAAGATGCAGTCCCTAAAACAGAAGGTGTTTGGGGTGAGGGGGAACCTCAAAGTAATCAGAGAAGGGAATGGAGCTTGGGAAGGGTCTGGAGCAGCTGAGGGAGCTGGGGGGGCTCAGCCTGGAGAAAAGGAGGCTCAGGGGGGACCTTTTGGCTCTGCAACTCCCTGACAGGAGGGGGGAGCCGGGGGGGGTCGGGCTCTGCTCCCAGGGAACAGGACAAGAAGAAACAACCTCCAATTCCACCCCCTGAACTTTGGGGAATGGTGATTTTATGGCCAAGACACAACTTTTTGTCCCTCATCTCACTTCTAAAATACAAGTCATATTTCAGATTATTGCCGGTTTGCACCCTTCTCTTCCTAACACATTCCTTCTCAGGGGCCTGAGGGGTCAGATGGATTTGATTCCCTACCTCCTGTGCCTCTTAAAATGACAATAACTCTCTGTAGGCAAAGCCTCATCTGCTCCCAACCCCCTGGACGTGGCGAAGGGACACAGGCGGTGCCGTTCACTCACAGCAAGAAGCCAAAAACAGCAAAGAGGGCAAAAATGAGCACGCATTTCATTACCATTTCTTGATTAGCAGTTCCTGAGCCACAACCCCTAATGGCAGCAATTAAGTCACTGAGCTGAAATCCAGGAATTATGAAGCCCCCCGGGCTCGATGGAGCCTCGACTCGCGGGGCAGCGGCACCGCCACAGGCTGAGCGTGGAGATGTTGTAAGGGAGGGCAGGGAACAATAAATGTGATTGAAGAGCTGCTTTTTTTGCAGGAGCTGCTCAAATGCTCCCTGCCAGACTGGGAGCAACAGCAAAAAAAAAAAAAAAAAAGGAGAAAACAGCTTTAATTGTCTTCATTACACCTAAAAAGACAAGATATGAGGGAAAGCAACACCCAGGGTGGTGTTGACCAAGATTTCACTCAAAAACTGGGGCTTGTTGTGCTCTGGTTTCCTGTTCTCACTGTCAGAGAGACATTTTCAAAGTACAGAGAAAGAAAGAGTTTGGTAGAATGGTTGTTTTGTGCTTCTTGGATGCACAAATGTAATCCCTGTGTCATCCTTTCCAGCTGCCCCATATAATCCCCTCCCCGAGGAATTAAGCTTTCAGGTTAAAGACAGGTTTGGCATTTGTCACTATTTATCTTCCCCCCAAATTGCACAAAGTCAGGACTCGTGCTGTCACACTTGAAGTTTTAAAGCCTTTTAGAGAAATCCTCTGAAAAAAGAGCAGCACAGATGAGCTCTGCTGTACCAGAGGGAACTTGGGGCTTCCTTGGAAAGCTCCTGAATTGTTACTGGGAGAGTATTTACTGAACCTCAGAGTATTTTACACAGGAAAACAGAAAACTTTATCAGAGTTATCATTTTTCCCAGTCCCCCCAGTGCATCAGATCCCCAGGGAGCACAGGAGTGTGCTCACACCAGCGGGTCCCACCATTCCACCCCAGTGCATTCCAGTTACAGACTCCAAAGGCCCTTTCACATCTCATCTCTCACAGATGTGCATCCACAGAAGCTGCAAACTGTTTAAACCAAGTGCTTTAGGCAAAGCTAGACAGGCAGGAACCTGCCTACAGCCACCTGGTCCAGTGGAAGGGAGGTGGAACAGGATGAGCTTTAAAGTCCTTCCCAACCCAAACCATTCCATGATTCCACATGTAACAGATGGCAGAGCTGTGACCCCGAGCAGGGCTGCTCCAGGGCCGCCCTGGCCAGAGCTCCCAACTCATTCCTCCTGCCAGGAGCTCAAGCAGGAAGGAAAATCCCACAGACACCATCAAGCACCACCAGGGTCTTCCCTTTACCCAGGGGTTACAGATACCACTTCCCCCCTGCCTCTCTCTGACCAAGATGCACAAACTGGTGCAGCACAGCCTGGATCACTCAGGATTCCTTTTCCCAGGTTGGATCCCACACCCAAAGGCTGGGGGATTCCCTCAGGATTCCCTCCCACCCTCTGCTGCAGAGGCAGAGATCTCCCTCGCTCTGCCTCGCTTCCTTCTCCTCCAGCACAAAACACACAGCCACGACCTGGAAGGTTCAATAACACCCACAAACAGAAAGCCATACCTGAGATTTCCAGAGCTTATCCCACAAGGTGAAGCCTGCAGCCTTTCCCAGCCATCCCAGTGTCCAGAGGGAGCTGCTCCCCACCGAGCTGTGGAATCACAGCCCCTCTCCAGGAGCACTTTGCCCTGAGCTTTCCAGCTCCTGCTACCAACCAGGTGGAGATGCCTCTGCTCCAGCTGAGGAGCAGCTCATTAACTCCCCACCAACACCCTGCCACCAAACGATTGCCTCTAAATGCCTTATAAACCCACCTGGCTTCCCTATCACAGCTGATGCTCCTCTAAATCATTTCACCACTTAATAGCTCAAGGTTCAATCTGCACTCGACCTCTCTATTTATTGTTTTCATCCTTTCTATTGTCAAAGGCACAGGGCTTAATTAAAAGCAATTACACATCTCCTGATTAAATGCTACGTGTCTCACATAAAGGACCAGCCCTGAGGTGGCATAAACCAGCCCTGGTGGGGGGGGTGGAAGCCAAGGGATGGTGGATCCTTCTTCCTCCACCCTGTTGGACCCTCACCAAAACCAGAGCAGCTGTGTCTGGTGATCTGAACAATCTTTCTTCAGCATTTCAGAGAAATCTGATATTTTCTCCTCAGATGTAAAACCAGGCACAACAGAGCTGCTTCTACACTATCCCATCTAACTCTCTGGCAGTGGGAAGCCATTCCCTATGTCCTGTCCCTCCATCCCTTGTCCCCCAGTCTCCAGCTCTCCTGGAGCCCCTTTAGGCCCTGGAAGGGGCTCTCAGGTCTCCCTTGATCCTTCTCTTCTCCAGGTGAGCACCCCCAGCTCTCCCAGCCTGGCTCCAGAGCAGAGGGGCTCCAGAGTCATGGAATGCTGGAATGGTTTGAGTTGGGAGAGACCCTAAAGCCCATCCAGTTCCACCTCTGCCATGGGCAGGGACACCTTCCACTATCCCAGGTTGCTCCAACCTGGCCTTGGACACTTCCAGGGATGGGGCAGCCACAGCTTCTCTGGGCGACGTTTGCTGCAAACTTTGAAAGAGCTCATTGTTTCCAGGAAAATCCTGTTCAACGTGTGCTCCGAAGGAAGCTTTCTGAGAGCACTTCAAGCAGTAAAATAGAACCCCTGGCCCAGCTGAGCTGTCAGCTCTGGGCAGGGGCTGTGGGGGCTGTGGCTTCCAGAGGCAGCAGCCTGGAAACTCAGCAGCTGCTGCACTTAATTGGAGATGGGAGAGCCGGAGGAGTGAGGAGAGCAGAGGTTGTGAAGTGGCTGTTTTGACATCCAGCTCTTCCCCAAGGAAGGCTGCCAGGGATGGATGCGTTGCCTCTCTGAGGCTGCTAAAATGATCCACAGGGAAGCAGCAGCTCCAAAACAAAGTGGCATTTCCAGCCTTGAGGGGACCCTGGTGCGAAAAGGAAGCAGAGGATTCACCCTCCCAGCCCTCACCCTGAAGGGAAAATGGGGAGCTGATTTCCTTTTTTTTCTAGTGGTTAATAACATAGGAATGGAGCTGCCTAATTCTAATTAATATAAATCACAGGAAAACAGTCTATAACTTCTTAATTGATCTGCTGGCTCAGTCTGACATAAAAAGGCAGAGTAAACACCAGCTGAGGGGATGTGGTGCAGCACCAGTCACTTCAGCCCTTCATCCACCTCCTTTCCCACCCAGTCTGAGATGCTCAGGAGTGGCCAAACCCACAGAATATTTATAATATTATAATAAGTACATAATATGAATATTTTGTAAAATTCAGTCAAATTATCATTTAAGCAATAAATAAACCACTGATGTATCTGAGGACTCCCCCACATGCCACAGCCCCACCTGGGGAACTCATGTGAAAGGGAACTTAACCAACAAACCCATATTTGTTCAGAGAGATATATTTTCTTCATGGTAACGACTTTTTTATCACTGGAGGTGGGGGGAAAAGAACAATTTACTTTGCTGGTTTCCATTTCTCCAGCTCCTGCCAGCCAAAATAGTGAGCAGACATTGAACCTTTTCAAATGAGAGCTGGCAGGTTCAGGGGAAAATATTTTAAATATATTTGAGTCCACCACTCTCTACTTTCCATTATTGCTGGGAACGTGATTTGCAGCTCTCCAAGTGTCAATTTTTTTCTGTTAATTGTTAATGAAACAGCCACATCTCCTGGGGGCAGAGGGAGGTGTTGTTTTCTAATGTTTCAAATCAAGAATATTGTAATAATCCCTCATTAATTCAATCATCTTTCTGTCAGATAACTGCTGTATAATTTAAGGGGGTAAGGATTTAAATAAAGGTCCTGGTGAAACCATTGGGTTGATTTAATGCACATCCTCCATCGAAGTGAAATCAGAACCCTTGGAAACAAATTAGTCTGAAAATTCAAGGTAGGTGGCAATGGAAAGGTCATAACTCTTCATATACAGCTTTTTCCCTTTTTTTTCCCTTTTTTTTTTTTTTAATCAACCTCTATTTGTTTTTATTTTTTACCATTTGGAGACAAACACTGATCCTGCCCTGTGCCTGTTTGTACAGTCCCTCGAGCTCCAAGGAAGAAGTTTTCTCCATCTGTTCCCGGTTTTCCAGGCTGTTTGAACCTTGCAATTCGCCCACCAGGACCATCATTTTAATTTGGCCCATCAAATAATTATTTGTAATTAGAACCACAAGTCGAGAGGCAGAGACACTTAAAAATAAATTAATTTTCCCAATAGCTTCTCAGGTAGAAAAATTAGGATCATTTGAAGAGTTAGCAATACAGAGAGGAAAACAGGGAAGAGGAATGTTATGGTTAATACAGATGGAGACAAACATTGCTGGGACAACCAGTGGTCAGAAGAGACAGAGAATATTTGACTTGTTTGTCAAGTCAATGATTTGAGTGAACTCTACATGAGGCAGGTGGATGAGAAGACCCTGTCCTCCAGCTCCTGGGTGAGGACCTCCACCCATTTTATTTAGGAAACACTCCTTTGCTCCCACTTCTCCAACCAGCAGCTCTCCAAAACCAGGCTGTTGGATGTGGAACAAACCTCGCGGGAAGCTCCAGGAGCCAGCAGCAGGTTCCTCTTCCTTGGCTTTAAGACAAGGTGCCTCAGGCACGGAGTGCAGGGAGCTGAACAAATGACTTGTGTGAAGGCAGTGCTGCCAGGCACCGAGGGAAAATGAGCTCTCTGATGGGCCTGACAGTTAGACAATTATCTGGAGGAGCAATAATTAGCATTCCCTAAATTGCTGGCTCCCCAAAGTCTTATGGATTGGGTGCTGTTGCCCTTGGCTCCACAGGAATCTGCATCCTCAGGGCATGGATTCACTCAGACACAACAGGAATCTGCATCCTCAGGGCATGGATTCACTCAGACACCTATTTTTTAAAACTCTTGCTGGCTGATAGAGCACAAAGTTCTTCCCGCGCTTTGAGGGTTTTCAAAGGCTAACTTACTCCAGAAATCGGGGGATAGAGGGAATTATTAGGGAGACTTGGAGGGAGGCATGTATAAACCATGGAATCATGGAAAGACCATCTCATCCCACCCCTTGCCATGGGCAGGGACACCTCCCCGAGCCCAGGTTGCTTCAACCTGGCCTTGGACACTCCCAGGGATCCAGGGGCAGCCACAGCTTCTCTGGGCAACCTGTGCCAGGGCCTCCCCACCTTCACAGCCAGGAATTCTATCTCAATATCCCAAATAACCCTGCCCTCTGGCAGTGGGAAGCCATTCCCCGTGTCCTGTCAGATGTTCTCTTGCCATCACTGAGAAAATGCCATTTATGGAGGTTTGATTTTTAAAGGAAGCAACTGCTTTGATCTGTTTGCGTGTCTTAATAAGTGATAATTGGGAATATCAACTGTTTTCCTCTGCTGTTCTGCTTTACAAAAATAAGTGTTGCACTTCAAAGAGGCTCCAGGGCTACTTCCCAGCTCTCATTTAATAACCAATCTCCAAGATTTCAGGCCCTCTGGAATATGGCCAGTCTCTGGTACCAGCTGTGCCTCGGAGTCCCACAGGGATTCTCTCTTGTACCCAGCCTTGTTGTAGACTTTTGTAGAGGTATTTTTCAGGCATTTATATTTTTTTAGGATCGTTATTGTAAGATTCTTTAAGATGTTAATATTTTTAATAATAATCTAATAAAATTTAATAATAGTTTAATAATTAATATTTTAAATCTTTTAAGTCCTTCAGAAGGGGAAGCAGAACTGAGTATTAGCAGGCACGGAATGTCCTGCCTATTCCTATTTCAGCTTCTGTTGTTATCAACGATGGATAAAAAGCCATTCCAGGAAAACGTGTCCCCCCACTCTGTTTTTCCGTGCTCCCAACGCTCACTTTTGTCCCTGTGACTGGTTGGCAGAGAGGTAATCAAGGAATTTGGACCCATACAGTGGCTTGAGGGCCTGAGCAGGTTGCTCTTTAATCATTTATTCCCTAAATCTGTAATAATAGATGATAACATCACACAGCAATCACAGAAAATAAATATGTGCCCACAAAGGTTAAGCTGAAAGCTGCTTCATTTGTATAAAATCATTGTTTTCCTAAAAGAGGGGACCGATTAAACTCGGAAATAGCAAAAATAATTCCTTGAAGAGCCTCCATAGCTCTCTCAGGACTGATCTTTATTGGCAGCCAGGAGCCCATGTCCACTCTAATGGGACAATTTAAATGCATAACAGTTAAAATAAACTCCTTAAAGTGTGTCTCCACATTCCTTACATTGACTAGTGAGACATCACTCTTTCATAAAATACTGGCTAACTGAGAGGCCTTTAATGCAGAAAAAAATACTACCCTGCCTATCTCAGGCTGGTCTATAACAATTTCTGCCCTTAAAGGTGTGATTGATGGTGTGAAAGGCACAACTAAAATGTGCTTCGAGGATTTAAGCCTCCTTTCTGGTTTTTCTTATGCACAGATAACGTTCCCTGGGAAGCTACTGAGGGGAAGAATAAAGCAGCAGGGAACAGGAGAGAAGAGCAGAAATTAAAATTAAAAATACATAAAAAACCCCAATCCCCAAAACAATCCACGGAGACAGAGCAAGCCTCCAATTCCGGGTACTGTTCCTTGGATTTCACATAAGAAGGTTAAATAAATAAATCTACATTTAAGCAAATTTATGATCTGGCAAAGGCCCTGCAAATTTAGATGAGCAATCAAATCAAAGTCATGGAGAGGGCGGAAGAAATCAATGACTTAGAACCATCAGATCTTCCTCATCAGCCATAAAACAGACCTAGGGATGAGCTGGGGACACCCTTTGAGCTTGGGTTTGGTTATGGGTGGGGGGGTTGAAGTCATCCCACTCAGATTAATCGAACTACAGAAAGCCTTCTTTCTAAAAAACTGCCCCAAAGAATCACAGGACTTCCAGACGGCCAAATACCTTCAGGCTGAGCATTGCTGAATGAATTCTGTCCCACCTCCCCTGGCTGAGCTCCAGGGACTGCGGCGGGGATGAGTCAGCGCTGCCCGTGGTTTATCCGCTGGAACACGACCTGCTCTGAACCTCACACCGCGTGAGCTGGGACTGAACCAGGGATGGACGAGTCAGACACCTACCCCAACATCTTTATCACCAAAAAAAAAAGCCCAAGACAGGCTCTGTCACTGGCACACAACGAGTGGCACAAGCCCTTCATGTGCAGCTTTCCTAGAGGAACCATAAGGGGATGTTTGATCTCCTGTTCAGCCACCTCCGTGTGCTGCGGGGGCAAACAAAGGGCAACAATCCCAGGGGGAGAAACTCAGAAGCCGGGGAGAAAAAGGTGGAGATGAAGGAGGAATCCCACAATCACTGAGAGTGGAAAAGAACTCCATAATTATCCAACCTTTGAGCTGTCCCCACCTTGTCCCCAGCCCAGAGCACTGAGTGCCACGGCCAGGCCTTCCTTGGGCACCTCCAGGGCTGGGCACTCCAAACCTCCCTGGGCAGCCCCTGCCAAGGCCTTTTCCAGGAAGGAATTCCTCCTGATGTCCAACCTGCCCCTCCCCTGGCACAGCCTGAGGCCGTTCCCTCTCCTCCTGTCCCTTGTTCCCTGGGAGCAGAGCCCGACCCCCCCTGACTTCCCCCTCCTGTCAGGGAGTTGCAGAGCCACAAGGTCCCCCCTGAGCCTCCTTTTCTCCAGGCTGAGCCCCCCCAGCTCCCTCAGCTGCTCCTGCTGCTCCAGACCCTTCCCAGTTCCGTTCCCTTCCCTGGACACGCTCCAGCCCCTCCAGGAAACGCTGCTCTGGGGATTTGCCCTTTTCCTTTGGGTACCCCATGGGCACAGGAAGGTTTTGGGGCCTCACCCCAAGCCCTGCCCCTCAGGGTGACCATCCCTGCGTCCTTCTGGAAGAAACTGCTCCTAAGAAAACATGACCTCCGTGATGATCTGCTCTTTGCACATTCCCAGGAGTTCCCATTCCCTCATTTCATCTCGATTTAAAAAACCCTTAATTTAAGCTTTTCTTGTTTTCTCAAATTAGAATCCACATCCTAATTAACAACTTCTGCACCTGAGAAATGCAGCCTCCTGTTTTAAGAGTAATGACACTTCCCTGTGCCAGGATCCCACCTAATTTGTTCTGTGCCAACGACACCTTTGGCGATGGCAGCTTTTAATTACAGGAGAAGGTAAGTCATTAATCTGCCTGTAACACACTCCTAAAGGTTTCCTTCACAGAAGTTGATGATAATGATGAGAGTTCTGCTGCTCCCTTGGTGGGAAGACTGAGATCACCAGCCCTGTCTGCTGGTTTGGTTTTCTCACTAAATCCGTCTTCAAATTGGATCAAAAATTTATCTTTTCCCCAACAACAACAACAACAAAAAAAATCCCTGTTTTAAACAAACCCAAAGAAAATCAAGAATGTTTCTGTGACCAGATATAAATAAAGCAACGGCCCAGGAGTCAAAAACTTCAGTGATGGGGGGAAAATGCAAAGCTTGAGAGAGCATCTGTGTGAGCTTAACAGTAGGAAAAGGCACAGATTTCCTAATTTTGGAGACAAATTCCTTGAGAGCAGCTCAGATTTGTCTGACAGTTTGAAGGACATCCAAAAGCATGACCCATGGGGTGCCCAGGCTCTCCTGAGCACCAGCAGCAATTCCATTTTCCCTAATCAGGTTGTCCTAACCCCAAATTTACCTGAGGGGTGGAATTACTCATCAGGTTGATGAGACAGTTCACGTCTGTAGCCCCCAAGGCTCGGTTTTTGTTAATTTAATTTTTCCCCCTGGTGTTTTTGTTGAGGTAACACTTATTTTAGGTATCACAGCACCTTCCAGTACTCGGCCTCTCACGAATTTATCTTCCCCTGCTCAGATTTTGCTCCTTACAAACGTGGGCACTGAGAAAGTCGTGGCTGAAACGACCAGTTTTCTCCTCTCAAAATTAAAAAAGTGGGCTCTGGCTTTCCTCAGCAGCAGGACTTGAGGTAAATTAACTTTCCCTTTGGCTTTTGATGGATGTCTAATGAACTCTGCATTGTTCAGCTGGAAATCCTGGAGCTATTTTTCATCCCAAATGTCTCCCGAGCAGCGATGTGACAGGTTATTAAGATTTTAGTATCACTGTGGAAACATTTTTCTAGGCTTCTTGGCTGTGATCAGGAGAGGTTCACTGCACCTTCTCCATCTCCACACCAGGCTGCTGATCTCCTAAACCTGCTGGGTTTAAAAATCCAGCTCTTTTTTTTTTTTTTTTCTTTTGGAAGCTCACAGGAAATATTTAATAAGCAACGATTTCCAGTGCTGGTTTCTCTGTCCTAACGAGCTGCACCGAGCGAGGCTTTCCCATCATTTCATTTAGGTACTTGAGTGGAGGAAGTTAAGCTATTAGTCATTGGGAAAGGTCACATTTCTCTGACAAATCACCAAATTACAGAGCCAGGGAGATGCTCATTTGGAGACCCTGTGCCAGGGCTGGGTGGGATCCAGGGAAGGTGGTGGGATGCAGACGGATGCTGGGTGCTCCTGACTGCAGCTCTCTGGGTTATAAGGAGAGATTTTTATTACCTAAATCACTCAAACCTCTTCTGCTCATGCTCTACTTTCATTTATCTCATTTTTAGAAAGGTTTTCAGGATCTGCACTTCTCCCAGCAGTTTACAGAACTCATTTCAGTTCTCTGCTGAAGGGCCATCACAGGAAAACACTTGGATTTTTTCCTGTATTGTGACTTTAGGGCCAAAGACAAAACCTTTCAACTTTGAAATAATCACAGTGAAAACAGAGTGAAATATTTTGTGGTCAGAAGCTAAAGAGAAGGTTAAAGTTTTCATAAAATGAGTGTATTTGAAACAACTAAAATTCCAGCCTCCCTGAAGTCCACACAACCATCAATTCCTGCTTCTCCAATCCTTGAATTCTGATCACCAAACTGACTTTCTGGTAACAGAGAGTACTTGAGGTGGAACTTCCTGGGACAAGGTGAGGGAAGAGAGGCAGGTATTGGGGAAGAAATGGGCTCCAGAGGCAGTTTCTGAGTTTCCAAGCCTTTACCTGGCACAGGAATCTCAGGTTTCCTCAGGAAGCTCAGGCTGATGCCACGTAACACCCCTTTCCTGAGTACAAAGGACAAGATGCCGTTGGCTCTCTCTGTTCTAACACAACTATTTCTTGCTGTCTGAGTCATCCCATCCGCCTCAGCCACAGAGATTTATTGTGTGGAACACCCTGATTCATGCCCTGGGGTTCAGAACTTTACAAAAAAGAGAGAGAGAGAGAGAAAATGATCCAATATTTTAGGAGCAAACATTTGGCCAAATCAGAAATGATCAGTGAGCACCAACCACATCAGCTCTGGATCTTGGGATTTCTGAACATCCAAGCTCCAACCCCAGCCAGTCTTACCTCAGTTTGGTCAGTGCCATCATTTCTTAAGTCAGCAGCTTGGATTAAACTGGTGTGACTGGGTGTACTGGTGCTAGACTGGGTGTAAATCTAAGCTCCACAACAGGGGTAAGAAAAGAAATTTAACTCCTCATTTCTGTCCTGCAAAATCACTATGAAAGACTGCGTGGAATGTTCTATTCCAAGGTCAAATTACATATTTTTTAATGTTTTTTAATCAAAATGGGTAAAATGTCTTCAGAACAGAAGTTATGAAGTCAGTTGAGTAAGTTCCTCATTTAGTGTTTGAATAGCTGAAGGTTCAAATTTATTAAAACTGAAAGGAATTTCAAGCAGAGAACATTTCTAAGTTTCTCTATTAGTTTTTCCCTCCTGGAATGGGAACAAGGAATCCCATTGGCACACGAGAGAAGAGGGAAGGGGTCTGAGGTCTGATGAACATTAAAAACCAGAGGAGCTTTGCTTTAACAACCCTCATTCCCGTCTCCCTCACCAGCAGGTCTGTTTGCACCAGGATGGGCAAATTGGATTCTTATCTTTTCTGACATCTTTTCCCCAAATGCCGTAAATCAGCATTTTCTGAATGAATAAATCCCATCTGCCAGCAGTTAAAAATCTCCTTCAAGGCTGTGATATTTGGGTCACTTTGTTTCTTGACTGTGGTGCCACCAACAATAAATAAAGTGGTTACTGCACAACTGAGGATATTTTGGTCTTTCTCGAAATAAAACATTCAAATGAGCTGGTAACTGCCCTAAAAACATATGTTGCTCTGAGAGCACGTGGAAAAAAGTCCCTTTCCCAGCAGCCTCACCAGTATTTTGAGTTGTACGCCAGGAACTGACACTGCAGTGACCACAGAAAACTTGGAAAATGACCAACTGGCCAAGGTAGAGAAGGATGAACGATGGGATATCAGAAATTCTACATGTCCTGCTCCGGTCTGGCTCCTTTATCAAAGCTCAGAGGACAATATTCCATAAACCTCGGGGTGTCCTAGGCCCTCTTGGAGTGTCAGTCAAAAAACATTATTACGTATTAATATATATATTAATTAATACAATAAAATTTGGATGAGATCAGACTTTCAGGGCTTTTTGAAGAATACTTAAACCATAAACCAGAGGCTGTATTTTTACTATAAGTAAAAACAGGTGCCCCCACGTGAGTTCTTCCCCTACAGCTGGTGGGGACCATCCCGTGGCAGCCCAGGACGGGCAGTTTATTGTAAAAGCTTCAGACCTAAAGAGTAAATTCTCTGCAAATCAGGCACTTCCCACCACACATTACCCTCCTTTCCCAACACACGTTTCTCTCCCTGCCTCGCTTCCAGAGCAGTGATTATTTATTTGTGTGGGCAGCAGCAGCCGCGGCTCATGTGGGTGATTAACGAAACGCGTAAAAAACCCACAGTTGGTTGCTGGGAACGTCAAACAATCGTAATAATTTTGTGCATAATTGGTGTCCAAAAGCCGCTTTGAGTCCTGGAAATCCATTCCCAGCTCTTTTGGCCTCGTCCGATAACCAAGATCAAGCTTTCAAAACATAAAAGTGCAACTTCTTACCAATAACATCCCCAATGTCCCGGTCAGTTCGGGTTCTGGTGAATGCTCACTGATGATATCACACATTATTATGCTAATGAAGCATAAAATGTTATTTCCATGCTTGTCCCGAGCTGGCACATTATCCCAGAAAAAAAAAAAACAGGGATCTTTCCTGGTGCATATGTCCCTCCAAAACTGGAAATTGTTTCCACTGAACTAATTGACGCACAACACTCCTCGACACGTCTGGGTTTAATTAAAGCACATTCCAATTAAAAAGGGAGAACAATTTGAAGGGAATCTTTCTGCCAGATGGTGGTCCCTCATTTCCCTGCAATGTGTTGGATGCAGTGAGTCATTCCTGATTAGCTGAGGTTGATCAGACGTGTAAAAATGACGGGTTTGCTGGGAGAAAGGACTTGCAACGACCCCACAAAGTGGGTGTTTTCTTGCCTTGGCGTCTGAGCTGGTGAAGAACGAATGGCAAATCTGGCTTTGCCATGAGACTGGGAGCAGGGAAAATAACCTCCACTCATCCAGCAGCCAGGGAGGCCGTGAGGAGTGAGCTCTTGTGTCCCTACACCAGCTTCCTTTCCCCTCCTCGTGTGCAGACGGGCAGAGAATTTGCTGAACGTCTTCCATTAAAACACCCTTTTCAATGAAACTACTTCAATTCAACTTCAGTTTTTTCCACTTTTAAGCCTCCTGAGGAAAAAAAAAGCCAGATGCACCCCATATTTTTTCATATCTCATGTTTCTACGTGAAATTTGTAAAAATTCTAAGTCTAGCCCTTGGAATTCACAACTTCAGCTCCAGTAAAACGATTTTCAAGACCTAAACATCAAACCGCTCACACAATGACCATTAGCATTTCCGGCATGTAAAGTACCCCTTTCACAGCAGTGAAATACATGTTTTATAAATTAAACTGTGGCTACAACCCTGATTTGGCACCATATGAGCAGATTATGAATTTCATTTTATAGCAGGGGCTGAGTGCCAGTCCCAAAACCCCCAAATCTTGGATCACCTTCAGACTTTCCCTGCCCTGCTGGGTGTTATGCGCAGGATTTCCACTTTTTGGGTTGTAATAGCTTGGGTTTTCTCTAAACACTGGGGATTTAAGCTTATTTTAGTGCCAGAACTAGTGGTGGTGCTGCAGCAAAGGGCCAAGATCCTGCAAGTGCTGGAGAGGATGTGGATCCCTTTGCTCTGGTAAACCCAGACCCAACACTGGGCAGGATCAAGGATCATCAGGTCCCAGGAAAACTCACTGCATATCCTGCTAATTCGAGAGGTTATTATTTTTATGTAAATAATCCTAAAGCAGATCTGACCACATTTTTAGTATTAAATTATTAGAACTTCACGAGTGTGGGAGGAGGCATAAACTGGTGCTGCCTTTTTGGCTTCCCTGAAGTTATTTCTTTCTATAACTACCAAAAAAAACTTCACCTCAGCAGGAACTCACCGGAGACGTGACTGGTAGGAAATCAGATCCTCTGATATCTTGATTTTTGAGATATGACACGAGAGGTTAATCGGTATCTGAGGTCCCAATCCCATCTGTTGGGTTGTGCTGAGTGGAATCATTGAATCCCACAGTCATGGAATCATGGAATGGTTTTGGTGGGAAGGGACCTTCAAGATCATCCAGTCCCATGCCCTGCCATGGGCAGGGACACCTTCCACTGTCCCAGGTTGCTCCAAGCCCCATCCAACGTGGCCTTGGAACATCCACAACTTCCCTGGGCAGACCCACGGAGGTAGTTTTATGATCAGACATATTAATTCTGACATATTAATGCTGGGGCATTTACAACATCCCCTGGAGCCTTTAATATTTCACCAGACTCAGGGAAAAATTATTTGGAAAGCTGAATGCAGTGGCTCCTGCCCAGCAAAGCACAAAGTCCTTCAGGACAGGTGGAATTCTATTCCCAGCTCATATTTTAGCCTAACAATGATCCTCTTACACAGCAGCCATGGCAATACCTGGACACAACACATCCCAATACCCCTTTCCACACTCCTGTGGTTCATTGGAAGCCAAACCTTTCACTTTTAAAACCTTTCCATATTTGCATTTCAAAGCAGCTCTAAAATATGAATTCCAAGGCGAAGCATTAGCATAAAGCCATCCAGTATTATATATTCTGTCAAAAGCGCCAGAAAAAATTCCAGAATATTGCATTTCCATCTGGCAACATCTTCCTACCCGGAATATTTGCATAAAATATTTCTGCAATAAAGAAAAATTATGAAACATAAACTCTTTGGGCTATTTCCATACAGGTAACTGCTGCACAACGGGATAATCCAAAGATCCCTGATTCTGCAAACAACTTCATTCCCTCTTTTCCAACTACTTCAGAACAGTTTCAGAAGAACATTCCCTACTCCGTGTTTCCCTTAAATGCCTAAGTAGATCTTTAAATAACATGCACATTTATCTATTCTTTTCCATGATTATGGGTCAAATGTCAAAGAAAAAGAGGAAAAAATGCAAAAAAAAAAAAAAGTGTGCTTTACTTCACAGATATAAATACTTATATTAATATACAGCTCCGATTCCCAATCATTTACAGCAAGGTTCATTCTCAAAAACTTCTTTGATTTAAATGAAGTTCCCCAGGAATGAAACTGATCTCAGGTACGAGGTGTGATTTAACCAAGTAAATAAAAATACTCTGTGACATCTCTGGAAGTGTTGGACAGGGCTTGGAGCAACCTGGGCTATGGGAGGTGTCCCTGCCCATGGCACTGGATGGGCTTTGAGGTCCCTTCCAACCCAAACCATTCTCTGATTCTGTGACAACACAGAGGAGGAGCAGAAGATAAAATTCCTTAAGGGTTCATTTTGAGGCAACAAACTTTTTGACATTAATCAATACAGAAAAAAACACAGATTATCCCCACTGATTTTGCTGCTCAGAGACTGGAGGACACACTGAAATACACCTTCCCCAGGTAAAACAGCCACATCAAACTTATCCTCAATTTCCTTTTTCGTCCTGATTAAGTGGAAAAGACAAGAACAACATCCAGTTATAATTAAAACTACTTTTAAGTCAACTGTGTATAGAGTTTAGACTTGCACAAAGTAATTATTAGAAAAAATCCCTTTTTGAAGAGCCCCAGTTTGGGAATAAACCAAGATTCACCAGTTGAATTAAACCTACCCTGAGGTGATTTGCTTTGAACAGGAGCTTTCTCCAGCCCTACCCCTCTTTTAACGTATCTTCATGCTCATCTTGAAGGGATAAACCATTATTTTAGTGAGAAATAGTGCCCAGAAAGAGATTCCTCAAATTCTCAGGACCTTTTCCATCCTTGGCACGGGCCATCCCAGCACACAAGGGTTACCCTGTGTGGCAAAGGCTCAAAACAAGGGACAGTGATGCTGTAGAAGGCCCAGATAATGCCCTGCAGTGATGCTGGAAAATACATTCACTGAAAGCCAGAGGCACTGACATTCCTTTTCCATAGTGAGAGGATTCAGTAACAGCCTCTGATTTCTTTGGCATGATTATCCATTATCTCATGTCCTCTAACACACGAAATAATGCTTTTTTGTTGAAGAGTTGGGCTTAAAATAGAGGCATGGAAAAAATATCCTCCCAAAGACAAGGGCAGCTGAAAGGACGTGGACACCACACACAGTGATCAGGAGAAGAGACCGTGCTTCTGCCAAAGGCTCTGGGGGAAATTAGGTCTGAACATTTGAAATTAAAATATCTCCTCACTGCAAAAAATGTGAACATTCTCAATTTTCTGGATCGTTAAACCCCCTCCTGGAAAGTGAGTTAAGAAACTCGGGGATATTTTTACAGCATCAAGTTGTGTTTGGGGATGTCAAATAATGTGATGAGTCAGACTCAGATTTGCAGGGGCTCAGTGACCTCCCAAATCCTTCTCCAGGAGAAAGCAAGAGTCATTCCAGAAAGGTCACAATCCCCGCACAAAGCACCAAGTGTCCAATTCCCTTTCATTTGGGTTAAGGATCAGCATTAGAAGGGAACGAAGGAGTTCCTGCATCAGGATTAAACACATGGAATGGAAATAGGGAAATGGAAGACCCAGACTGGGATCTGGGATTTGTGCATGTGAATTCTAAGCCCCCCTGAGCGTCACTGGTTCCCACTGTGCTGTCCAGGAGGGGATTTAGGGCTCAATCAAGAGAGTTGGGGTTTTTTTTCCAGGAATGGGGAAGGCCCAGAGCCACTCGACTAAATCAGTGTAACCCCACCCCAGGAAGTTCATTTAAAAATCATTTGGGAAGAAAATCTAGGAGATATCTGATGATGAGGAAGAGAAACATAAAAAAGGGGCACCAAGTTGGTGAGAAGCCACACCAGGATTCCAGTGGTGTTGCTGACAGAATTTGCCAGTCTCTGGTAGGGAAACTATGGCCATCATTTCACAGAATCCCAAATTGTTAAGGTTGGAAAAGACCTCCAAGAATCAACCAAGCACTGCTGTGTCACCATTAAACCATGTCCTCAAGTGCCAGATCCACGTGTTTTCTGAACCATTCCAGGGACGGTGACTCCACACTTCCCTGAGCAGCCTGTTTTAACAGCTTTATATCCCAATTAACACAGCTCTGGACTAAAGCCACTGAACTCCCCACAGCACCTCCACATCCATTTCCATTTCCTTTGAGGTAGGAAGCGTCTGAAATTTGGCTTCCAGCTTTAATATTTAGGTTCTCATTGTGATTCTGCAAAATTAAACACGAGGGACAGTATCAACCCGGAATGTGCTCAGCAGGTTCTTCCAGGAGAGGGTGAACACTGCAGTGTTCATAAATACCATGAATCTAACATGGAAAATATTATGACATGCTAATCTAGTTATTTTTCCTCATCACACCTCATTTGCATAAAAATGAAATTACAGGGGAGGATTTTATTCCTGTGAGCAAAACCTTCCCTGCCTTCCCCTCCCTGAAGGAAGGAACAAGACTCTCCCTTTGTTCCTCACTAAACCAGTATATTTTATCCAATATCTAAGACTTCTGGACACTAATATAATCCAATCTAACAATAATACGATATTCTCCTTAGTGCCTCAGAGCACCAAAGTAATTTTATTATTTTGATGATGGTTTGAAAGCATCTTAACGACACCTTTATTGAAGCCCCATAAACGTCTTTAAAGCTATTTTGGTGCCAATGTATCAAGAACAGTCTTGAAATTCCTTGTTATACCTTGTACCTGAAAAATCCATTTGAAACATATTCTCCTGTATTGAATTTCTGTCTGAAGCAGCTGATTTAAGCAGCTGATAGAGGATGGCAGGTGCCCCGTTCATTGTGTTATCATTTTATACAGTCTGGCCATAAAAGCCCCCCGAGAAGGATGTACTGTCTGTCTGTCCATGAAAAATAATCCACTGGCTGAGGCTTATGGGAACAGCAGTAGAATTTTAAATACCTTGGAAAGACCAAAGCTTGGCCATTTATGTGATTCCAGCAGCATTTTTCTGCCTCAATGGCCATATTCAATCCCAAAATGAGAGGGGTAATGCAATTAAAGCAGCTCCATAATGAGGAACTGCAAACACGGGGTTGAGTTTGAAAAACAAAAGCTTCTAAATTTTAAAATAATGAAGCAACATGACTGCGGCACATGATGTGCAGAATGCATTATTAGACACAGCAGGAAAATGTCAGATATACCACAGAAATATTCATTATTATTATTTTATTATTTGGGGCCTGGCTTTGTAAAGGGCAGGGTGTGGAATTTCTGTGCCTTGGGAATAAATAAGATGTTGCAGATAAAATTCTCTCAGAAAGCATTTAGGAATATTCAGCCTAATTTCCTGAAGTGGAACATGTGAAGGTCTAAAATAAACCTACTATTTTTAAGATCTCTCATCCCATGAGAGAACAGGTGAACCAAAGAGGTTCATCCCACTGGGAACCATCACACCAGAGCCAAAACCATTCCAGGAGTCCAACAAAACTTGTCAAGTGTCCCAAGCAGCACATTCCCATTGAATATTCCCGCAGAATTTCATTCAGAAATGTCTTATTAGACATTTTATCACCAACCAAGATAATTTCTGAGTTGATTTTGCTGCTCCCAAACCACAGTGTATCAAACTGAGAGATTAAACAGTCCAAGCTCAAGACACACAACACAAAGAAGAAGAAATTCTTGGTGTTCTGCTCCTACCACAGAAGGAACTGAGAGGCCCTTTTGTGTCCCAGCAGATAAAAGCCCTGTGGGACCTGTCTGTAAGAGAGTTAAACGTGCAGAGTCACTGCAGATAATTCTGTGTGTGCACACAAATAGACAAAACCCAACAACTACTTCTACAGAAAATCCCCATTCCAAAGAAAAATGCCATGTCAGGCCAGAAGCTTTGTGTATTCTCTGCTCACATTTAGAGCTGAAATTATCTGAAGCAAATGAAAGGGATTGAAAATAACATTTGTTTCCATGTTCACTCCATTTCAAGCGTTATCTTCCAGCCCACATCAGCGTTAATGTGTCTCCCCAACCCATCAAATATTTGATTTCTAATTAAGCCCTTCTCATCCCGGTGTTGGATTTGTCTTCCTCATCTTTAATTATGTTCTCATCTCCGTTGTTCAAGAGCAAGGGCAAAGATTTGCATTTTTACATGATCCAGAAATCACATTGTAAATATTTATCAGATGACTCGTCTCTCCTTTGCTGTTCATGGATTCATGAATCCAATTTTACAGGAAAGAGGGAATGCTCCCCCCACCAACACCCCACTGCTTGTTAGGATTGCACTGCCCTCGATAAATTGATGTTCCCTTCTCCTCAACTCCTCATTACTCTTGCAGGTACAAAACACACTTGGGAATGTCACAGGTATGGAGTAAACACCTGATTCACCTGCAGCTGTGAGACCGAGGGACTCACAAAAGGCTGCTGAGAGATTTAGTTCTACTTTTAGAACCAAAGGCTGGAAAAATAAGCATTCACCTTTGGAAAAGCAGGTTTCACACATCTATACCCCTAAAAAAGAGGTGTACGTATACATATATACCATTTCTGCATAGAAAGTAGCCCATTTAAGCACTCTGCTCAAGCAAAAAAATGCTAATTTTTCAGAATCAGTTATTACCCCAGAATCAGTTATATCCTCATGAACATCAGAATTACAATTAAGAGGAACGGCAGGATGGCAGGGCAGGAGTGGCACGGTTGGAGTGACAACCCCATTAAGAGGGGAGACCTCACTGTGGTTCCAACTGCCTGGGCAGGGGCAGAGGAGGGGCAGTTCTGAGCTCTGCTCTGGGGGGACGAGGGACAGCACCCAGGGAACGGCCTGGAGCTGTGTCAGGGCAGGGTCAGGTTGGATCTCAGGACAAGGTTCTTCCCCCAGAGGGTGGTTGGGCACTGCCCAGGCTCCCCAGGGCAGTGGGCACGGCCCCAAGGCTGCCAGAGCTCCAGGAGGGTTTGGATGGTCCTCTGGGGCACAGCGGGGGACTTTTGGGGCTGTTCCTGTGCAGGGCTGAAGGGGTTGGACTGATGATCCTGGTGGGTCCCTCCCAGCTCAGCCCGCCCTGGGATCCTGGGATGGAGCAGCGGGCGGTGCCCAGCCCGGGGCCCTCGGGTCCCCCGGCGCTGTCCGCGGTGCTGAGCGGCCCCGGCCCCGCCCTGTCCTCGGTGCTGAAGGTCCCAGGGCAGCGACACGACCCCCAAAATGCCCTGGCTAAGAGCAGAGCCCGGGGGGCTCCGGCTCCTCTCCTGGAACCTACAGCAGGGTGGGAGCTGGAAGCTGGGGGATCACGTCCTGCTGGGCAGGGAACGCTCTCCTGAAAACCCTCCTGGAATGCTCTCCACAGTCCTCGTGTCCCCAGCCTAAGAAGTGCTTGGAATTGTTGGAGCAAGTCCAGAGGAGGCCACGAAGGTGATAAAGGGACCGGAGCACCTTCCCTATAGAGACAGGATGGGAAATTTGGAGCTGTTCAGCCTGGAGAGAAGGCTGTGTGGAAGCCTCAGAGGAACCTTCCACTACCTGAAAGGGCTGGAGAGGGACTCCTGAGCAGAAACTGGAGAGACAGGACAAGGGAGAATGGCTTCAAACTGAAATGGGGTAGGCTTAGAGAAGATATTAGGAAGAAATTCCTCCCTGTGAGGCTGGAGAGACCTTTGCACAGGTTGCCCAGAGAAGCTGTGGCTGCCTCTGGATCCCTGGAAGTGTCCAAGGCCAGGTTGGACAGGGCTTGGAGCAACCTGGGCTAGGGGAAGGTGTCCCTGCACAGGGCAGGGGGTGGAACAAGATGAGCTTCAATATTCTTTCCAACCCAAACCACTCAATGATTCTACAAGTTTGGAGGAAAATCAGCAGAAACTCAACCACGTTCCAGTTTCAGCAGTGCCAGCTTTGGCACCTTCCTACACAACAACAAGAAATCAAATATTTACCAGGAAAAACATTATTTTCAAATCTATTCTATGTCTTCTATTATTTTTTTTTAATATTAAAAATAAACAGGCAAAAGGAAAACAAAAGCAACTGAAGGCAGCACTGAGACTCCTAATGAAACAATTGGATTAGGAGATGACAATGGATCATTTCCAACAGTTGGGAAACTTCCTTTACTACACACACACAGCTGGAAAATCCTTTCTTTGCCACAAAGCAGCACCTGAAGGAGATGTTTCCCGTTGCTCAGGGGCCATCCTTTCTCTGTTATCCTGCTGTTCTCTCAGTTTTCTGCTGGGAGGGAGGCCCAGGGGAACACTGTGTTATACCAGGAACCTTTGGAGACAAAGCCATCACTCCTTTCCCCCGCGTCAGGGATGATTTATCTGTTTGTAAATGGAAAGCACGATCCATTACCTGATAATCTGATCTACCTGGAAAGTTCTTGGATTAAGAGGGTGGGAAGCAGTCGGGCAGGAGCCTCTGGAACTCACAGTGCTCTCACTGAGCACGTAAAAATGTCTTAAGACAAGATAGACTCTCTTTGGAGAGTCTTTCTAGGCCTGGCCAGAGAAAGACAAGCGAAAAATAAAAAAAGGGATCTGTTCTTGTTTTAGGTGGGATGTTACTGATAGGTGTTTGCAGGAATTAGGGGTGAAATCAGGAGACTGAAATCCCCACAGGAGCAGCGCAGCTCTCAGAGCTGGGCCTGACATTTCCCAAGAAAATCAATTTATTGAAAACCTGAGCTGAAATCTCAGTGTGAATGTTCACAGACGATTATCTTCCTCTATTTACCTGCAAAATACTACACAGGGAAATCTGGATTTCATCAACTCGATAATGCTTCAAGTGCTTTGGGGTTCACTTCTTGCCTGGTTGTGAATCTCTGATTGCTTAACACCCTGTTTTATTCCTTCTGTGTATCTGAGAGGGGATTTTTCCTGCTTTTCCCTGTGCCCTATTTTATTTTGTGATGCCTCAGCCCTGGATATTTAACAGAAACAGAATCTCAAAGCAGCCTATTTTCAGTGACAAATATTCAGATCAAATCAAAAGCACTCTATTAAGCATCAAAGTCTGCCTAAAACCCAGCAAACTTTTCCGAGAGATGCATATGTTACTCTCCAAGTAATTTTCCAGAACAGTAATCATTCACCTTGCTTTTTCAGTCACTGCATCCCAGAGAAGACTCGATAATATTCCTGTTTTTCTTAACCACCTAGAACCAGTCAAGTTACTTGTGGATCCATCATTAGGAGTTTGGATTAAATGATATTTTCCCCAGCTGCCATTTTGACCATTCTGAGGAAGAAAAAGGTGGAGCCAGTCAAAAATAAAATTAATTGTGGCCTCATTTATCAGCTGGTACCTTTGAGCCGGGTAACAAAAGGACATCACAATTAAATACCACTGAGACAAGATGCTCTGGTTTTAAGGGCAAGAGTCATATAAAAAAAAGCCTGAAGAATCTTTTCGCTTTCCTACCCAGAGTGTCTCACATTCCAGAATTCCTCTGCCACAACATGAAGCCAAGACTTCACCCAGAGGAGCTGCTGGGAATAACCAAGACCTGGAAGTAACAGCAAAAATAAGGAATTGTTCCCACTGTATTTTTTTTTTCCTGCTTTATCTCGTGGTTCCTTTTCTGTTTGACAAGTTCCTCCTAGGATTTCGGTTTTTAATGCTTTTTCTGCTTCCTGTTTGCACCTTTTGTCCTATTTTTAAGGATGGAAAAGTTTCGAGGTCAAGAGAGGAAAAATGTTCTTGAAACTCGTGAATTTTCCTAGTCCTAGTAATTCCCTGTCTTCCCATAAAAATGCACCAGGAATTTTGTAGGAACAGTAAAAATGAGCTTGAAGATCTTCTCTTTCACCTCCAAATGACCAAAGATCATTGTTCACTCACCCCAGAGCTGGGGACCCTCCTTCACTGGGTCCTTCACCGCCTCAGCTGTTGTGATAATCAAGGACACACGAAATAATTAGGGGTTCCTTTGCCTTCAGAAACAGTTCCTGCTTTTCCAAACGTTATTGACAGGCTTATCATTAGGCAAGTGTGACAAAACCTCCCCCTCTTCCTTAGATGCACAAGTGAGACGAGTGGGCATCACATCGACACGGATTAAATCACAGTCCCAGTACCCAAAGCTTCGTTTTCCCCCAAATACGGAACTCCCAGATGCACTTATTTCACCCCATAACACCCCAAAGCCTTGGAAGTGTATCATTTTCCAGATCAGGTGAGGGATTTGGAGAACCCCTGGAGCGCCCAGGAGTGTCCCTGTGCAGGGCACGAAGGACCTCTGGTGGCAGCCGAGTGCAGATAAACTTCATATCCCCATTTATTCTTCTCATTAAAGGAACCCAATCCATTTAATACACAAAACCTTAGTGCATAACCCAATATTACAACCCAGTTCATCATCCTGCTCTCCAGCTCTGAGCACAGGGAGGCTAAAAATAAACCAGTGCCCTCAGTAATATTTTATTAAACGCTGTCACAGCGAGTGCAGCTGCCAAACCACGGTGTCACAAAGATAAACCTGCTGGGAACAGCTCCCCCAGCTTCAGTTTGAGTCTGGGACGACAGAACAAAGACTCAAATGTCCCTGTAAGTCGAAGAACTGAGTTTTTAGCACAGAAAAGCTCTGTTGGATCAGAGACCCTGCCCTGGGAATTGCTCCTGAGCTTTGCAGCTGGAAGCAGAATTAAAGTAACAAACCTCTGTTCCTTGCACAGGGGCTCCATCTACTTGAGAGCATCTCTAGCAGTGGTTTCTGGAATTTTTTAGGCTATTTAGAAGCCACCAAAAGGTGTCCCTTGACTGGCACCAGCTGCCTCCAGCTTTCCAACACAAGGATCCAACCAACTGCTTTTCCTGAGCTGCTCCAACACCCCCCGTGGCAATTCCTGTCTCCTGCATTTCCTTCAAACTGCTGAGTTATTTCCTGCACCCCAGCCTCTGGCTCCCTCAAATCTCCTGTGTCCTGTCACAAAGCCAAAAGCTTTCTAAGGTCCATCTCTACCTGCTGGTTTATTGACCTAAAAGATCCCATTTCAGAGACAGTCACAGAGCTGCCTATATTCAAAAAATGGGCTTTGTATTTGGGGTTTTAGTTCAGAGTCACCTTAAAAAGAGAAATACAACCTCCAGCCACTGGTCAGCAGGTCTGTAAGGTGCTGGGAATATTTATTCCAAAATCAAATTTAGTTTTTAACATCTGGATCGACTTCTCAAAGTCTTGTTTAGCAAACACAGAAACCAGCAAACCAAATAAACCCACCAGCAAACCAAACAAAAACACCAACAAACCAAACAAAAACCCCATCAAAACAAAAAACCCAGCAAAACAAACAAAAACCCATCAAAACAAACAAAAAACCCAGCAAAACAAACAAAAACCCAACAAATCACACAAAACCCACCAACAAACCAAACAAAACCACCAACAAACCAAACAAAAACCCAACAAATCAAAACCAACCTAGAAGCCACATTTATCTGCAAGAAGAGCAATGCAATTTGGAGGGTTTTTTTGGAGAAAAATTATACTAAACACGAGTGAAGATCTTTGCTTGCTGTGGAAGAACACAGGACCCTTTGGAAACGCCTGTTTTCCATAGGGACCACCACCAACATCCGCTGAGAACCAGGGCTGATATCCACAGTCGCACACTCAGCTGTGCCTACAAGAGGCACCTCTGCCCAGGCAGGTTGATCTGAACACCACAACACCCCTAAAAAGCCCTCTTTAACCCGTTGTTAAGCCACAACTCAGCTTTTGTTCACCCCAAATCCTAGCGAGGAGCCCGGCCTGGGAGAGGAGGGGTGCTGGGGGTACTCACGGGGGTGCTGCTGTCGGAGAAGGTGTTCATGCTGTCGGAGAAGGTGTTCATGCTGACGGACCTGCTCATCTTGCCCGAGGACAGGGAGGGTGGGGAGGGGCTGCGCTTGCCCGGCGGCTCCGGGGGCAGGTCGTGGCGCTGCAGGTGCTCCCGCCATGCCCGCTGGATGCTGAAACGACAGCGGGCACACATGGAGAGCCCTGCCTCGACTGCTGGGGTTGGGGGGAGTTTGTTTGCCCACCTGGATAACGATCATCGCTCTGTGAGGTCTTGTTTAAGTCACTGCCGGTGTAAGGTGTAAAGCAGAATCACAGAATGGTTTGGGACAGAAGGGACCCTAAAGCCCGTCTAGTTCCGAGCCCCTGCCACAGTCAGGGACACCNACCCCCTGCCATGGGCAGAGACACCTTCCCACTGTCCCAGGTTGCTCCAACCTGGGCTTGGACCCTCCCAGGGATGGGGCAGCCACAGCTTCTCTGGGCGACCTGTGCCAGGGCCTCACCACCCTCACAGGGAAGGATTTCTTCCCAATATCCCATCTAAACCTAGACCACATTACTCAGAGCCCCATCCAATCCCTAAACCCATGGCATTATTTCAATTTGAGATTATACATAACTCAGCAATTCTCTTACGTTCTGCAAACAAATATAATATGCTTTTATACATTTAAAAGAACGGATAACCTTCAACACCTCACATTGACATCAGCTTTTATAATGCAGGTACAGTTGGAAGTTGAGAGCCCGACCAGTGTCATTGGATTACAGAATCATGGAATGGTTTGGGTTGGAAGGGGCCCTAAAACCCATCCAGTCCCCCGTGGGCAGGGACACCTTCCACTAGCCCAGGTTGCTCCAACCTGGCCTCGGACACTTCCAGGGATGGGGCAGCCACAGCTTCTCTGGGCAACCTGTAGAAATAACTCCTTTTAGGATTTTGAAGCAACTGAGTGTTTATTCACTGGCACAGGCAGTATTTACATGTTTATATTTATATGTACTTTCTATTTCCAAGCTGGAGAACATACTGAGCTTAAATCATAGTTCCCCTTCTAGAAAGCTCTCTGAAATTCATTCATTCTTTCAGTTTGTTTGTTTTGCATGACTAAAAGTCACTAGCTGGATTTTAATTTGAAACTTCATGGCCTTTTAATGTTTTAATATAGCATTAATATTTTAATGTTCTATTATATTATTGTCCTATATATATCATTGTATAGTGAGTTAGTGGATGGAGCCAATGCCTGAACCAGGGAAGCAGGAACAACCTGGAAGAGCCTCAAAGAGGATTCCTGTGCTCTGATGGACACGTGGGAGAGTTTTAAGTTCTATCCCCACTGACACAGCACAGCCAAGTCTTTTAGAACAACTGATCCTGTGGGTTTAGGTTGGATCTCAGGACAAGGTTCTTCCCCCAGAGGGTGGTTGGGCACTGCCCAGGCTCCCCAGGGCAGTAGGCACAGCCCCAAGGCTGCCAGAGCTCCAGGGGGTTTTGGATGATCCTCTAGGGCACAGGGGATGACTTTTGGGATGGGCCTGTGCAGGGCTGAGGGTTGGACTGATGATCCTGGTGGATCCTTTCCAGCTCGGGACATCCTGTGATCCTGGGATTCAATGATTCTGTTGCACCTGGAATTGGGGAGCTCATTCCTGGCTCCCGGGGCTGTGTCTCCCTCCCTTCCCAGCAGCAGGTGTCGTGCGTGTGCCTCGGCTCAGTGCTGCCAACTGCCTCCCTTCCCAATGAAATCCAGCTTTTTCCCGTGCCACACAGCTGTGCTGCACCCCCAGAGCAGGGACCCTGCTCCCCTCGGCCCTAAAGCTCCATCCCCTGCACATCCAGGGCTGCTCTTTGCTCTCCAGGAGCTGCCTGGGGAACTTCGTGTTGGACGGGAAAACCAGCACTGGAAAGACTCTGCTTGGTCTGTGCTGCGCTTCCCTCCCCTGGGGTGTTCTCTGTATATATGGGAAATCAGGCAGATTCTTGAATATTCTTTAATTTTACAGGGTAAATTACCAAATCAGCACAACGCTGACATTGAACATTTGAAACTTGGTTCAAAGAGAATGTGAATCACAGAATCCCGGACTGGTTTGGGTTGGAAGGGACCTTAAAGCCCATCCTGTGCCACCCCTGCCATGGGCAGGGACACCTTCCACCGTCCCAGGTTGCTCCAGGCCCCATCCAACCTTCCAGGGATGGGGCAGCCACAGCTTCTCTGAGAAACCTGTGCCAGGGCCTCACACCCTCACAGGGAAGGATTTATTCCCAATATCCCATCTATCCCTGCCCTCCTTCAACTAAAAGCCATTCCCTCTTGTCCTGTCACTCCATCCCTTGGAAATATTCTCTCTCCATCTTCCTTGTCACCTCCCTTCAGGTCCTGCAAGGCCACGGTTAGTTCACCCCAAAGCTTCTCTTCTCCAGGCTGCACAATCCCAATTCTCTCAGCTCCATGTGCTTAAGGATTGAGAAGAACTTAATTAACTTGCTGATTCAAGGCTCTTTCATAAAGTTACACAGCAATCCAGACAGATACAGTCTGGATTCTGTGGTTCAGGAATGGGACACACTCAGCTGCACTTAAGGGCAGAACCAACAGCCTTCATTACTCACATTTTCACTTTGGACTCCAAGGGCTGTAAGTTGATGTGGTATTTCTCAATGTTGTTTTCCTCATCCATGGCGAGCTGGTGGCTATGGGGAGAGAAAAAAATGGGTTTAACACGTCCCAGCACGACATTCCTGCAAGCACTGCGAATTAACTCCATAATTTGGACAGGAACATACAAGAGCTGCTCGTTATAAGGCGACACTGTCCTTGGAGAAAGGCATCGGGGTCTCTGTGTCCAAGATTCTTTTGAGTGCCAACCAAAAAGGTGAATTTGGATCCGGTTTCCGGATGGGAACCTGCCTGAGTGCTTGTGCTAAACACCTCCCAGATGCCACAGCTCCAGGGACAGGCCCACCCAGCAAAGAAGCAAAAAAACCCCACCCTGGCAAAGAGAAGAGAGATTCATGCTAAATTAACTTCCATCCCTGCAGCTACACTGGAAAAGCTGGAGAGGAGGACGGAAAGGAACAACGGGGGTGCTGGGAGCAAAGGAATTACAGCAGCAAAAGCCATACAGGGGGATGAAGGACAAATTCTTGGGAAGAAATGATGATCAAGGAATGGGTGCTGCTGGGGAAAAAGCAATTTTAGAAAGTTACAAGATAAAAATCAAACGTCTGGGGCCACTGCTTTGGATGGAGGAGCAGCATGAAGGGCATGAAAGCTTGGAAGATTGGACCCCAACCTGTGGAGTTATTTTGAGACCTTACTGGACACTTAATTACATCACTCAATCAGCAGCAGCTTGCAGAAATTATCCTCCTGTAACTAAAAACAAGAGCTGTTTACGGGAGAGATGCAAAATTTGGAATATTTAGTGTATCACCAAGTGAAAAACACAGTCTACAGCACAGAGATGGTCCCTCAGCAAGGGATTGTGACCTTAGAAAAGCCATTTCAGGTGCGGAAATCACACATTTACCTTTGAAGCAAGTCTTTGCCATCATTGACCTGTTCCAAGGTGTGCTGGAGCCTTCGGAGTTCTTCCTGAAAGGAGAGGAAAACCCATTTCAATGTGCTTATGGGAAGCCCTTGGAGATTCCTGCTCAACCCCTGAACAAAACGGTCCGTCAAGTGACATCTATGAAATTGCTTTTAAATTTTTAAATCCAAAATAGCTACAAATAAATCTATATATTTATCAGCATGTCCAGCACAAGTTTGAAAGGAAATATCAGACTTACAAAAATAACACAGAGAGCCAAAGGGGAAGGTGTTTTTTCACGTCTCAGGTGTGGGGCTGCTTTGATTCCACACGACCTTGGTAAGAGCATCAGCTCCTACTTTCAGAATCTTCTCTTTGTTCTGCAATCAGACACTATTCAGGCTCATAATTAAGAGTCACTGGCTGAGATTCACAGCCTTTATTTGCATCAGCTCCCGTTTCAGTAGCAGAGGTGTCACAAATTTCGGTGCTTTATTTCCTCCCAGCCTCTGAAGAACTGGCACAGCAAAATAGATTTTAAGCATAAAGTGGATTTGCCACGATGACAATTTAGGTGTTTCCCAGTCTCTGCCCCTCTGGGTCTCAAATTGCAGCCCCATTTTGGGGTCAAACTACAGCTGGGAGTGACTTTGGAGGCTCCTGCCACTCATCAGCCGTTGGAAATGACCCAGCCAGGAAAAGTCTTAGTGGTTTTACCTTCCTCTTTTCATTTGTCTGCTTTAAGGAACATCCTCCTCTGGCATATTAAAAACAAGCAACTTTCCAAATTGCTTTCTTTGAAGCACAGCTCAGTTCAGAAGATGCCCAAGATAACCTTTCCCTCTCCCACATTTTTCCTCTGGTCATTTTTCCAGCCTGCTCCAGAGCTGTGTACAGTAATTTAGAACGTGCAAACAATTTGCAATCCACTTCATTCACAACTCTGGGTGACAAAACCTGCTCGACTGACATAAATCATCCCTTGTGTCTGACATCATTTTCTATTAACCTCGGGGTGAAAACTGAACACATACACATAAAAAAAGTAAAACCCCAAATTGGTTGTGACATTTTTGACTGTTCAGTCTTTCAATGAAGCATCAGCAGCCAGGCTTTATAAAAGCTGGGATGAAAGGCAGCTGCGGAAGGGGCCCAGCGATGTTTGCATAATTGGGAAGAGGAGGAGACATAAAATCTATACTAATTTCAGTTTTGCGTCATTAACCATGAAATATTGATCAGTGCTCCTTGCAACCGAATTTATGGAGCTGCTGCGCCCAGGGAAGGGGTTGGGATGGTGCTCCCTCGGCCTCTGGCACGGTCACTGAGGGGTGACAGTGGCACCAGGGTGCTGCTCTGCCAACCTGGGGAGATGCAGCTCCACATCCCACCCGGAGCGACCCAGCTGCAGACTCCAGCCGCAGGAAATTAAACTGGAAGGGATCCAGCCTCCTGTTGGAATCCAGGATGAATTGTGGTGCCTCTGTAAACCCCTAATACAAATACACTGTCAAATTTGCTGCGCTCTTCTCTTTCCTGCTGCAGCTGAACACAGACATCGGGGGAGACTGGGCAGCTCCAGACACAGATACTGAGGGAGAGAAGCCAGGAAAGCCTGAAGGGAACAAATCATGGTCAGAGCAAACTCAAGAGTCCTTTTCTAATCTTTAACGTGTGCCATTCTGTTCATGCCTTGATTATTTTTCAGCCTGAAGATCTGAACTTTTAGGGAAGTGGGATGTTGGGATGAAAGCCTTGAGGAGCAGCTGAGGGAGCTGGGGGGGCTCAGCCTGGAGAAAAGGAGGCTCAGGGGGGACCTTGTGGCTCTGCAAGTCCCTGACAGGAGGGGGGAGCTGGGGGGGGTCGGGCTCTGCTCCCAGGGAACAAGGGACAGGAGGAGAGGGAACGGCCTCAGGCTGTGCCAGGGGAGGGGCAGGTTGGACATCAGGAGGAATTTGTCCATGGAAAGGGTTGTTAAACTTCGGAAGGTGGACAGAAGGTAACCAAGTGCTCTCTGCTGCTGCTCACCGCTCCCAGTTAAACCACCCTCAGCACCGACTCAGCCCCACGTGCCATTCATATTCCAGCACAGAAGGATCCTCAGCTGCTTTTCCAACCCCTCAACTGCCCTGGGATACTGGGAACAGCCCAATGCCAGTGCTGCTCTGACCCGTTTTTAAGACTTTGTTTCCCATTTCACAAATAATTCCACCCCTTCCCCCTATTTTTGCATCCCTGAAGCTTCTTGGGGTTTATTAATTTTCTATTTTTTTCATTTTTCCTGTTCATTGATATTCCACGCTGTTTTCCCAGGGAGCACAGTGGCCCTTGGATGAAATGCTGTGGAGTCCTGTCTCAGGCTGACAAGACCTGTCAGGCAGCGTGTTAATTAAGCCTCTTAGCTGGATACAACGAGCGTAAAGAGGATCGAGGGATCGGGAGCCTTTGAAGGGGAGGCTTTTACGTGCTGCTATTTTGGGCTCCCATTCATCCCGGCCCGGAGGTGCCACTCCCTGGGAAAGCCTCGGGATTTTGCTGAGCAGCTTGTCCTCAAACAGCACCTCTGGTGGCACCTGTGGGGGCAGTGAGGGCGCACAGGGAGGCACAGCTTGGGCAGACATGAGATCACCTGCGTTAATTCCCGTTTCAGGGATGTGCAGAGTGTTCTGCATCCCATTTTGGGACGTGAAAGCTAATGCTACACCCCAAATACACTGAGCACTGCATAAAGTTCATAGAATCCCAGACTGGTTCGGGTTGGAAGGACCTTAAAGCTCATCTTGTTCTGCCCCCTTGGCAGGGGGGCAAAATACTTTCCACTATTTTATATATGTTATTTTTTTAAAAAAAAATAAAAAAATACATATTTCTTTCTCTGGCTGATTACCTGGGATGGATTTGGGAAAATCAGAGAATGGTTTGGGTTGGAAGGGACCTTAAAGCCCATCCAGTGCCACCCCTGCCATGGGCAGGGACACCTTCCACTAGCCCAGGTTGCTTCAACCTGGCCTTGGACACTTCCAGGGATGGGGCAGCCACAGCTTCTCTGGGCAAAACCTGTGCCAGGGCCTCCCCACCCTCCCAGCCAACAATTCCTTCCCAATATCCCATCTCACCCTGCCCTCCCTTCAGCTAAAAGCCATTCACCTTTATCCTATTGGCAATTAAACATCTGATGGTGACAAACGCTTCATATCTTAGAAAAGGCCACGTCAGATAAGAGTGGCTTTTGCACACTGGGGATGGGAGGGGGGAAGGCCCTGCTTTATTTTCTCTGGCAACCCAACAGAGACCTCAAACGCTGCATCTTTGAAAGCTCCAGAAAAGCACATTAACACAGAAAAGCACAGATTAACAGAGCTCAGGGGCTCGGAGCCCGCGGCCGTCAGAGCGATTTCCCAGATCACTTTGGAAACATTCTGCATCAATAGAGTCACCTAAACCTACTTAAACAAATTCAACATTCAGATTTAGAAACAAATTCTGAATTAGCCTGGCTGAAATGGGTCAGTCACTGCAGGGAGACACAGCATGGACTGGTTGGGTTCTGTATATCCAAACCTGCCACTGTTCTCCCAGGGCACCTGAAGTCTTTCCACCTCCTCTTCTATGGGCATCTTGTCCTTTTGGGTCAGGATCTCTTCAAGGAAAAGTGAAGTTTTTATTTTTTCTTGTGCATTGGGGCGCTCTGAGCTTAATTAGATGAAATAGAATGTGGTTATTAGCAGCTAATTAATAGCAAACAACACGAGACTCTTCCATCAAATACTGCGCGTGCCTTCCCTTCCATGGCTCACCTTGACAAGGGCGTGGAGTGACAGGACAAGGGGAATGGCTTCTAACCTGGTTTAGATGGGGTATTGGGAAGGAACTTGATATTGGGAAGGTGGTGAGGCCCTGGCACAGGTTGCCCAGAGAAGCTGTGGCTGCCCCTGGGTCCCTGGAAATGTCCAAGGCCAGGTTGGATGGGGCTTGGAGCAACTGGGCTAGTGGAAGGTGTCCCTGCCCGTGGCAGGGGTGGGACTGGGTGGGCTCTAAGGTACCATTCCACGATTCACATCCCTGTGCTACAAACACTCCTGGCCAGCACAGGGGGAGTGTCCAAGCTCTGCCCACACACTCATCCTCCCAAACAACCCAACGAAGGTGCCACCAAAACCTGAGGACTGCCCAAGGAAAAACTGAGTCACACCAAAGAGAAAACGAGGCCCAGAGGAGCAAACAAAGGGCAGGGAGCACGGAGATGTTCCAGGCTGGGAAGAGGTTGCTCTAATTACAGCAGCACTGGGATGAGCGTTAGAGCCGTTCAGCACAAAGGAGTGAGCTGATGGCCAGAGGTCTCCAAGGATCTAACTGATAAATGGAGCACAGATGGGAAGAGGAGCCATTAGGCAATTAACTCCCACAGCTTATTGCTTGTGTTTCCATTATTCTGGCTGCTTAAGAAGTACTTCACTCAATATGCATTTTCTTAGTTTATTGAAAATCAAAGTTCAGCTTGGAGAGCCCAATTGCTGCAATTCAGGTTATTCTCCAGCAAGAAGGACCACGTTGGTTTTGCTGCTCTCCAGCACAGGCCAACCCTCAGGGAACTTTTTCAACACCAAGGTTTCCTTTAAATTTCCCAGCTTATATATTTACAGAACTAGGAACTGATGAGGCAGAGAAGGAGAAGCTTTATCAGAGCAGTGAGTTTGCTGTTGGGTCAAAGACAAACTCTTGCTGCATCATTTCTCGGAGTTCTACTTGCTACCGTGTCAAAATCCCAGGGGATGCGTTTGCCTCCTGTTTCACAGGACACTTTCATCACTCTGCAGATGAGTTGGTGATATTTGCATTTCCTTCACGTAAAGCCCTTCCTGCCTTTTTATACCCCGTGGACACAATATCTAATTGTCTCTCTTCCCACTCTGGTAAATCGTGACACTGCTCTCCTCTCACTCATCATTTAATCAAACAGGACTCAGTGTAAAACTTCACTGACTAAGTGTAAGCCCAAAATAAGGAATAAAAGCAGAAAGTCTTGGCCTTCATCCCTAAGAACAGAGCTGGTGCCTGATCCCTGTGCTCCAGCCCTGGCTCCAGCAGGATGCCCAGGCCAGTTGACGTATTAATTCCTCCCTGAGTGGCTGTGGATGGCTGGAAGGGGAAAGCAGCGCTGCTGCTGCTGCTCTCTCCCAGGGGACAGGAGCACTCACAGCACCTCCTGTTGAGCTCTTCTCCACTTTCCCTGATATCAATAAATTGTTTTCTTTTCCTTCCCTCAGCTCTGCCCCTCAGGAAGAAAAGAGCAATCTATTGCACTCTGGCTACAAAACACTATTTCATAGTTCCAGCAGCTCTGGGAACCTTGCAGAAGGATGAATACCATTAAAATCCAAGTGAGATTCCTTTTAAAAAGCCTTTTCTTTCTGCTGCTGTCACTGTGGTCAGGGCTTTCAGCAGCACTCACCATGCACAGGCTTTTAACTTCTGCCAGGGGAATAAACTACTGAGAATGAAGCCTCTTGACATCTTGGCTTCTCTGCCACCAAAGTGCTTCTGAAACTACAGCCAGGATGAACACTGAGGAAAAGGTCTGGAACAACACAAGTGCTGTAGGAGACTCAGCAAAGAGTGTTCCATAATTAGAGTTCAAAGGAAAAAATAATATATCTATACACATACACATTTATAAACACTCAGGGATTCAATCCATGGCTAGAAAACCATTTTCTCACTGAAATCCAGACGTTTTTGGAGTCAGATGTCAGCTGCTTTCCAAGTGACAGCAAGGTCTGAATAAGTTGCTTACGGGATGAGGAGATGCTAAGCCATACCTGGGGTAAAAATCTAGGCATTAACATGAAATCTGGGCACTAAAATTAAATCTAGGCACTAAAATTAATGTCATTTGTATGGGAGCAAAATCAGCACAGCCCCCGCAAGCACAGAATGTGTGTCAGATTTGTCCATTCTATGTTGTCTTTACTGCAGTGAGAATTTTCCCCAGAGCTGAGCTGGTCAGGACAGCAACCAGCACACCGTAGGAAGTGCTGTTTTTATTGGAATTAAACCCAAAAATTTGGCTTGCCAAATGCCACCCCACCCTGTTAGAGCAACCAGCTTTCCCTGAAAACCCTACCTAGCAAAAGGCAGCCCCGNATTTGGCTTGCCAAATGCCACCCCACCCTGAAAACCCTACATAGCAAAAGGCAGCCCCAAAATCCCAAAAGGGCATGGCCAGTGCTGGAAGAGCTACAGAGCCTAAACCCAATATATTTCAGAAGAAATTAAGTTTTCCAACCCAATATTTATGTGGGATGGTCTTTAATCTTTAAGAAATTAAAGGGAATTGCCACCTTAGTGTTGTGTTTTACTTCAGGGCACAAAAGCTGCACCTCAGAGAGAAAAGCATTGGCCAAATTAAACCGGGAATGTTTTGATGGAGAAGTTTCCATCCTTAGGTATCACCAACAGACCCAATTTCTTCACATTTACCATTATTTACCATGCCCTGAAGGGCTGCAGAGTTGTGCCTGATAAAAGTTAACATTTTGGTCCAGCAGTTGCTTTCCAAAGAACCCAAACCTGCACCCAACCCGCTCCATGGAAGAACCCCCCACCTTCCACCCCCCTCCAAGGCTTTTGTTTTAAATTCAGGTTGAGCCCAGCTTACTTTTTAAGAGCAATACGATGAGATTGCAACCCAGCCAGTGCGAATTCCAGCATGGCAGGAAGGGGAAGGCAGGGGGAAAATCTGACATGACAGATCCATCTCTGAACTCCTGGTGGAGGGTGTTTTCCCCCCAGAAAAAGTAAGCAGCTCTTTTTATAGCTCCTGAGCCTATTACTTCTGATGACAACAACAGACGAATGTTTTAAACCTAAAAAAGAAATATATTAATCCAATTTTCAGCTTTTCAGCATGTGGTACCGTCTACTAATTTTCACAAAAGAGTGATGAACCAATTTAGGAATCAGAAGGTTACTGTGAAAAACTAATAATCACATCTATTACAGAAAAGCTTTTCTATACCTCTCGTCATTCTCAAAGTCCCATTTAGGCCCAGTGGAGTGGTTTTGGGAATATAAACAACGGAGTTGCTTTTGGGAAAGACAACAAACATCTGTCAGCCTGCGCCGAAGCTGTGCTGACAAAGCAGTCCCCAAACCACCCAGTTCTCAGCCACTGCCTCTGCCCGGACCAGGCCCCTGCAGGGTTTAATGCCAGGATGCTTTGCCCTCCAGCTGCTCTCATGGGAATTCCCATCCCTGGGCAGGACAGGGTGGTGAGGGCAGAGGGGAGGCAGAAGCTTTATCAGCTCCAAGGAATGATGAGTGAGGACAGGAATGTGTGGAGGAGCTGCCAAGGAAGATGGACCCAGCGTGGGCGGATGAAGCCTTTCCACACCGCCTTGTCCACCCAGGCCAGGTTGGATGGGGCTTGGAGCAACCTGGGATAGTGGAAGGTGTCCCTGCCCGTGGCTGAGATGAGCTTTAAGGTCCCTTCCAACCCAAATCGTGTCGTTCTACGATCAAGGAGCTCCCAGAAGGCGCCACCAGTTCCCAACCAGCCCAAACACACAGCTCACCACACTTTGTTCCCATTTTTTGTGGTTTGAGATGTGTCACCAACACGGTCCCTTCTCTTGCGAGGCTCAGGAGTGGCAGCCACATGAAATCTCTGGGTGAGGACCCCAGAGAAGAGCAGCCACACGTACAGGTTCCAGGTTCAAGGAAGAATTGGGCATTCCCAGAAACACTGTTCCCTCTGCTATGATGAACTGCACCCCGGGCAGTCTTGATTAGGGTCCTAATCTTCATGTACATCATCATTCCCACCAAACCCTCTGGTGTCTGTCTTCACCACGAGAAATGGCTTTTCCTTCCTGATGTTAATGAACGTACTCCCTCACTGTGATGCTGAGCCCACCAAGGACCCAGCAATCCCCTCAGGAACGTGCCAGCTGAGCACAGCTCCATCCCTGTGCCACCTCCCTTTCCATCCCCACCGCCTCCTGCTCACACAATACCATATTTTCTAATACAAGTGGAAAATAATCAGTATTTAGTAACAACTGGTCAGCCCTAAAAAGCCTTACAACTGGAGAAACAGAGAAATAGCCCTTCAAGGCCAGATCCCTCCCTCAGGACAGCACCCTGCAGCCAGCCCAGCCGAGTTCCTGCTCATCCACCCCACATGTTACACCCCAAAAGTTTGCCATTAATAGAAATCTTGCATTTTTCTGTACAGAATTAAATTCCATAAAGCTCCCTCTGCACCCTCAAGGAGTAAATCTGCACTATATCATTTTGGGGATGGGCATAAATATCCTAAGAGTCACTCACAGGCTAATTAAACCAGTAGGGAGTTGGCAAAAGGGCTTCCTAAAGGAAACCTCGTGGTCCTGGCTTGGATCCCAACACTGAGAACATTGTGGGACTGGGATAAGAGCACCCCATACCCATGTCATTGTCACCCATATCCATGTCATTGTAGGACTGGGATAAGAGCACCCCATACCCATGTCACTGTCACCTATATCCATGTCATTTTAGGACTGGGGTAAGAGCACCCCATACCCATGTCACTGTCACCTATATCCATGTCATTTTAGGATTGGGGTAAGAGCACCCCATACCCAGGTCATTGTCACCTGGAGCTGAGCTGGAACACGGGACCCAACCTGGGCTTGCAGGAGCCAACAGCTCCAACTCACAAAACTTTCACACCCTCTCACAAAACTCAGTTCCATTTAGCAGGGATTTTTCCCCCCCTCCTCTTTTTTCCCTGGTTTCCAGTTTTCTGGGGAGCGAATTGATCAAGGCAGGACCCCGAATCAAGGCAGAACAGTCCCCACGTCTATGATGAGGCTTCATCTGCACAGAGCACATTGTTAAGTGATTTTTTTTTTTAAGCTCCTACAAAAAGAGATTGTTTATGGCCTGACATTTCACCCCAATTGGAAACAGCCCCAGAGCAGCTTGAGAGGGATCACAGCAGAAATTCCTCTCCCTTTCACAGCCCTGCTGGGGACCATTGGAAAATGGTACTGAGCTAATTAGACAAGTCCTAAAGATGTTCCCCTGGCAATCTCACAGGTGAAATCAGCTCATCCCTCCATCCTGCCTTCCCAGTTAATCTCTTGATAAGAGTCATTAACACAATTGTTCAATCTACTGTAGTTGCTTCGGAAAGTGCAGATAATTTACAATCCCATTAAAAAGATGGCCACAGATTAGTCTCGGAGGCAAATTACCAAACTATTCAGTTGTGTTTTTAGCACATTAGCTTTATGAATCCTGGCGAAAAAAAATCATAATCACAGAACATAACAGGTTTCAGAGCAAATTTACCCATCAAAACCCACCTATCTCATTTCCTGCATAAAAATTAAGTGTAATTGCAAATTGTGGGATACTCAGTGCTGCAGCTGAGCAACCATGTGGACCTTTTTCTTCTGTGAACAGCAGGAAAACAACCCCAAGTACTAAAAGATCATGAAAAGTATAAAAATCTCTTCAATGAAAGAAGCCAGGATTTAATTACTTTACAGCTTATGCTAAATATCTGCTGCTATTCAGAATTCCAGTTATTTCTATGATGTAATTCAAGGTGCTGGAGGATGCTGAGCATAGGATGAGGGCACTGCACCTTGGAAAATATAATGAAACAGATTTTTGCTGCTTCTTAGTCTCAACTTCTAAAATCCAACATGGAGAAGCTTCCAATGCTATTGATTTCTTTCAATAATTCCAAGCTTCCAACACAACCTTCAGGAGGCTCCTTTCCATCAAGGGAAGTGATTACAGAATTGTTTCAGAGGAGCAGCAGAATGGCCTGGCTTTGCCTGGGCTTCTCCAAAAGCTCCCCAGGTCCTAAATGAAAGGCTCGAGGCCGACTCCAAATCATAAATACTGTGGGACATAATAAATTGTCATTATAGATGAGGCTCAGGGGGGACCTTGTGGCTCTGCAACTCCCTGACAGGAGGGGGGAGCCGGGGGGGGTCGGGCTCTGCTCCCAGGGAACAAGGGACAGAAGGAGAGGGAATGGCCTCCAGCTGGGACAGAGGAGGGGCAGGGTGGACATCAGGAGGAATTTCTCCCTGGAAAGGGTTGTTAAACATTGGCAGGGGCTGCCCAGGGAGGTTTGGAGTGCCCAGCCCTGGAGGTGCCCAAGGAAGGCCTGGCCGTGGCACTCAGTGCTCTGGGCTGAGGGACAAGGTGGGGACAGCTCAAAGGTTGGATAATTGTGGAGTTCTTTCCCAGCCTCAATGATTCTGGGATTCTCAGCATGTGCAGAAGTCACATCTTTACCCTGGAGAGAAAAAAAAACCACTCCAAAGCTTTACAGGTGAAACGACCACCAGTGTGAAGGAGAAGGGATCTGTGGCAGTACCCGAGTTCAAGAGGTTGCTCTTCTTTGAGCTCCTGAGGAGTTAAATCTAATTTCTCCTATGCTGCAGATATCTGAGAAGATGTTTTAATTGAAGGCAGTTGCTAAGCAACTGCATCCCGTGTGCTGCAGCACCTGGAGCAGATAAACATCAGGATGGCACTTTACAAATCAGATTAGTGGTGATGAAATCGCAGCTACAACGAGCTGCAAGTGGCTCCTTGAACTTGACACCCATCAGCAAGGAAAACCCAGGGAAACTCATCTGAAGAGCTCCTCCTCTTGCCCAGTGAAATTTTGGGTTGTTCCCACAGCCAGTTTATCAAGAGGGAGAGAGCACTGGCACGATTTCTCTTACTCAAAGACTTCACTGGGGTGTAACTCCTAAGCATAAAATCCTAGAGCTCTTGCAGCCACACACAGATGTTTTTCTGACAGGCCTATCAGTCTTTGAAAAGCCTCAGAAAATGCACATTTCCAGCTTGCAGAGGAAAAGATTTCCTCCTAACTTTTATAAGTGGATGTTATTGTTTAAAGGCCTTGCTACATCAACTTTACAAGCTGTTTAAGAGCTGGTTATTGGTGCTGTTACTGCATTTCTAAGACTATTAAGTGCTTTAATAGCTCATGTTCAACATCTTTACATTACAATATTAATATAAATGTTCACATTTCTCCCTCATTTCTGTCATTAGTTATCTGCTACATCCAGGTCTGATACATGGCAAGCAATTAAACACCAGGATTCAGCAAAGTTCCATCTGCATTTCCCACCCATTGCAAGTCAGCTGCACATCCCAGCCACAGCCAGAATGTGATTTCCCAAATAAAAACCACTCTTACTGCCTTTAATATGTTCCAAAAATCCCTGCTGCCAAATGCAGAATAACAGGCTACAAAGTCCCAAGGGAGCTGTCAGTTTGGATGCTCAGACACGTGTGGGACTCACTCCTCAGACCTCCAGGTACCTCCAGAGGGCTGTTTTCCAGCACATCTCCAGCCTTCAGGGTGGAAAACAGCCTGGCTTGGTGCCAGGGGGCCAAGATGTGGCTGGAGGGAAAGCAGGATTCTGATCCAGGAGGATGGATTGAGGAGCAGGAGGAATTTTTCAACAGCCTTGTCATGTCAAATACCAAACCAACTGCACAAAGAGTTCCCAGGAAGGTCAACAGTTCCTGGAAAGATGTGGAACTGTGCCCTGGGCAAGCCTGGGAGGGCTTTCAAGGCGAATTTAACTTACACAGCCTGGCCGTGAACACCTAAAACCCACAAAGGCCCCAGTTCAAAGAAAACCCTTCACTGCAGCTGGCACTCCAGCACCTGCTAAGGAATTTTTGTGTTAAACAGGACTTGGGAAAACATATCAGTTTGTCCAGGATCAGGATGCACTTCAGCATAGAGAATATGTTCAGCTGGAAGGGACTCCCCAGGATCATCGAGTGCACCCCCTGGCCCTGCACAGAACACCCCAGGAGTCACCCAGGAGTGGTGCTGTGACCACCTTTTCCAGAGCTTAGCCAAGTCTTTCTTGGTGTTCCATGAACCAAACTTCACCTCTGACACGAGAAAACAGCCTTTGACGTTTTCTCCACACACAGATGTGTCACCTCCACACCTATAAACACTGGTGTCCATCCAGTGTCATCACAGACTGGAAGGGACCTTAAATCCATCTCATTCCAGCCCCTGCCATGGGCAGGGACCCCTCCCATAGACCAGGTTGCTCCTGTTAATCTTACACAGGTCTGGGGCATCATCATCTGAGGAGTTCTTAAAACCCTCATGTACTCTTGGAGCTGAAATAAGAAACACTTTCCTTGATGCTAACACTCCAAAGTCAAAGCAGAAGCAGGGCGTTATTTCCAAGGTTTATCAGCTCCTCAGTTATTCCATTCCCTTGTTTCTTTGGCTCCCCCTCCCACCAGCTGCCTTATTTGCTGTGTGAAGCCCTCAATATTAACCACAATCCAGGTTCTTAATGTTTAATGTGTGGCTGATGGGATCCCTCAGCATCCAGCAGAGCCTTTGAATAAAGGGCAGCCCAGAAAAAAAAAAAAACTTAAATGCAAACAAAAAAGCAGCACGAGAAACCGTAAGATAGAAGCTGGGCACATTCAATCTGGGAAAGCAAAGAGCTACAGTGGATATGAATAATTCAAAAACAGCCTCAGACAAATGATCTCAGGTCTGGAAGGAAATGGTAAAAATCTCTGGAGTCTGCAGCTCTTTCTATTACAGCCTGGTTCATGCTCAGTGCTGTTTTCCCTAGGGTTATTTTTTACCCTTTTTTAAAATATATATATATGTGTATACACACACACACACATAAACAGTCAGATAGGATGTGCAGATAACTCACCCAGCAGACCCCAGAGAAATATTTGGATTTTATATTCATTTCTGGCTTGTAAATTATTCATTAACAGGGATCACGCAATGGGGGGAAAATTAAAAATTGGCAAATTAGTTTTCATTTGTTTATGTTAATTATTTAGCATTCTTCCCTTTTATTAGAAAGGACACAGAGGGAGATTAGTCTTGTTCTGAGGCTGTGTTTGCTCCCCAGACAACACACAATTAGCATTGCTATGGCTACTTTTGTGCACCATCTATAGAAATGACTCCAGTGCCCAGATCTGTTGCTGAGACCTTGCGGCATATGCTGGGTTTCCAAACTGCAGGTCTGCCTCTGGAGACTTTTCAAAAAACAGGCTGTTGGGCCTTTATTTACAGATAAAAATCAATGATTGCTTCCACGACCCTTCCCTGAATTCAGCTGAGGTTCCCCAGTGCATTTCACCTCCTCCTCCTCCACCGCAGGAAACTCCAGCCAGCTGGAGATTTACCTCCAAGTTAAGACACGGTCATTCCAAGAGGTTTCAAAGAGAAGTGTCATCCCCATTTTAATGTTGTTGAGGGGTTATTTATTTGCTGTGTTCAGCTCTCCAGGCTCCCCAGGACGGGAGGGACACGGAGCTCCTGGAGTGGGTCCGGTGAGAACTATGGAAAGGATGAAGGGACTGGAGCATCTCCCTTCCGAGGACGGGCTGAGGGAGCTGGGGCTGTTCAGCTCCTCTGGGCAACCTGTGCCAGGGCCTCCCCACCCTCACAGCCAACAATTCCTTCCCAAAATCCCACCTAACCCTGCCCTCTGCCAGTGGGAAGCCGTTCCCCCTTGTCCTGTCACTCCATCCCTTGTAAATAGTCTCTCTCCATCTTTCTTGTAGCTCCATCAGGTCCTGGAAGGCCACAATTAAGCCTTCACTCCAAAGCCTTCTCTTCTCCAGGCTGAACAACCCCAATTCCCTCGGCCTTTCCTCCCAGCAGAGCTGCTCCATCCCTCTGATCATCTTGGTGCCTCCTCCGGGCTCCCTCAACAGGTCCATGTCCTTCCTGTGCTGGAAACTCTGGAGCTGGAGGGAGGAATCTCTAGGTCCTGGCAGCAGCCCCTGAAGGCACAGGTACCCCGGGGGGCAACAGCTCCCTGCTGCACCATCAGAGGAGCTTTACTGGGACTGAGGCTCCATCCCTCCCCCGGGGTGACAGAACTGACCCTCACATTAAGGATATTTATGAGAAAAACCCCACCATTCTAATTCTGTCCATTTATCCCAGTTAGTTTTTGCTGCAGAGCAAGTATTAATATAAATAGCCCTGCAAAACACCCTGCAATGCTGAAGTCAAATTTCCTGCCTGCTGAAAAGCAGAAGCCCGTTCCTATTAAGGGGTTCATCAAAAACAAGCTCCCTCCCCTGACCTGCACCTCACAAAAATACAGCGGACTGAAATTAGCAGCAAAAACAACACCCAAGAGCGAGTTTAAACCAATGATTTAAGCTTCACTTTATGTGGAGGGTCACAGTGATGAAGCTGTGCCTGTCCATGGGGCTCCAAGGACCTCCCTGGGTTGAAAACTGGAGCTGCTCACAAAGCTCACCCAGGAGGGTGGGAGGGCTCTGCCCAGAAGGAAAACCTGAATTTTATATGTTATACTTCTTAAGACAAACTGTGGGTTCTCCTCTGAACACTTAATAAAGTGAAAAGAGAAGGGAAAGGAAAAACAAACCCGCTCCCAAAGCCCAGTTTTTTAGTCAATGTGGAGAAATTCCATGTATTTATTGTAATAATAATAATATTATTATTATTCTGTGCAGTAATCATTCATTTTAGAAGAAACATTTGCAGTTTGGAATCATGGAATTGCTAAGTTTGGAAAAGCCCTCAAAGATCATTGACCCAGCACTGCCAAGGCCACCCTAACCCATGTCCCCAAGTGCCACATTCAGAGAGCTTTGAAATCCCTCCAGGGATGGGGATCCACCCTTGTGCCAGGGCTGGACAGCCCTTTCCATGAACGAATATTCCCTAATATCCAATTTAAACCTCCCCTGAGCATAAAGCTCATCTCATCCCACTCCCTTCCACTAATCCCAGTTTGCTCCAACCTGGCCTGGGACACTTCCAGGGATGGGGCAGCCACAGCTTCTCTGGGCAAAACCTGTTCCAGAGCCTCCCCACCCTCCCAGAAATTCCAGGGAGGAGTTTCCGTTAATGGAACAAAAAGGTTTCTCACCTACAACTAAAACTCCGGATCATTTCTAACCAGGGCACTGCCAAGGTCTCCAAAGCACATTTGAAAATCATTTTTCCTCCCCTACCACAATGGGGAAGGTGAACTTTCATCTAACTAGAGATATCTTTAGACGAATGAAGGTTTGAGCTAATTTAGATTTCCCCAGCAGGACACAGACAGATTCCAAGACAGATGTCATTTGTGAACTCCAGCACTGTCACCGCACAGTGGAAAAACCAGGGATTTAAAGAGTTCCAAGCATCATTCTGGCTGCACATGCCAGGCCTGTGTAATTAATGAAAATTAATGGGGAAAGGCTGTTTTCATGGCCAAGAGTCCCAAATGCAGGGAACTTCTTAATAAAGCATCACCTTTATAGAAATTATCATCAAGCTCTATTCTCTTCAATACTACGGAAAAGGGAGATTCCCCAAAGAAATCGCTTTGTGGTTCTTGGATCACATCTTGGCAAGGCAAATTTCTCCTCATTCCAGTGGCAGTTAATCCTCTGGAAGGGACACGTGGGCAAGGGCAGCAAAAACCCTTCACTTCTGGTGGGTGGCAAAACTGGTCCTTGCTCAGAACAAGGCGCAAATAACCTGAGCATCCAAATTCTCTAGGAATTATTCACATCTCTGGGCCCCACAAGCCAATTATTATAACCAACACTAATTCCCAAAATGAATTCACAGCTTCTTGTAGCTCTAGAAACTGGGTTGTCATGGTGAATATTTATGAGGTTGACAGAACAACCTTGTGGGGAGTGTTTTTGCTCAGGCACAAACGACGCACAGTGGGAATTTCTGGGGTTTCAGACAAACTGGTTGGTTGACAGGAAAGGTTTCCTTAGGCTGGGGAGCTCCTGCCCTGCTCCACACCTTCCCCGTGGCTACAGCAACTGCTCACCACTTTCAGCTCCTCTTTTCTGGGCGTTGCTGCTTTTCCCAGAAGCCAACCCAGCTGCTTGTCCAGCTTCTGCCTTTGGGTTTTGCCGGAGGAGTGTCAGCACTTCAGGGGGAATTAAATACAGATATTCCCAAGCAGCTACTTATCTCCCAAAATTTAAATTCACTGACTACACCATCAGAGGTGACACTTGTGGCATGATGGCTTGGGGACTTGTAGGACCTTGGCTTCCACAGTTTGGTTGACTTTCCTTAAGCAACACCTGCCACAGCATCCCTACAGTGAAGGAGGTTTCACTGTCAGACTTTCCCCAGCACACTTGTATTATCCCAAATATTAGCTCCATGGTTTTAATGGGAATTTTAATAATTGATCACCTGGATTACCAGAGCTGCTTTATCTGTGCTTGCCTGTTAATAAGTCTTAATGCTGAGCAAACTGACAGTGAACAAGTCATCTAAACAATCCCATTCTTTATATTTACAGTTAGAATTGCCAGCTGGAAAGGCTTGATCTCATTCTTAGAATGCTCTAAGTGATTTCACTTACTTAAATTAGCACTTTCACATGGATCAAAGTGTCTCACCTCTAAAAATCTGAACTCCCTGCCCAGAGAGAGTCATGTTCTGGTTATGGAATCAGCTGCCTCCATTTTTAAATGTCTTTTAATTGGTCCTTAAAAAAAAAAAAAAAAAAGAAGTGATTGTCATGCGTATGATACCCTTTGGTTGAAAACTTCTTTATTAATTTGGAGGAAGATTAATGAACTTCCCTTTCATGTTTTAAACATAGTTGTAAACATCATGGTTTAATAACTGTTTTGTTCTGTCCCTTACAGGTTTCTTCACCCTAAATGAGATTCCTGAGTAACAAACAGATTTGGGAACAGCAAATGCACAGTTAAAGCGGTCTGCAGTGTTCCTGTGGGTGTGGAACAGCAGCAGAAGCTGCTCCAGCCCAGTTTTGTGGGGGAGACGGGCAGTTCATCCCTGTGATCCCTCGGATAAGGACACTCCAAAGGAAGAGGCAGAGCCCCGTTCTCCCTTGGAAGCAGTCCCACTGGCTGTGGCCTGGGATCTGTGCTGGGAGAGGCAGTGAAAGGTTGATGCTGCTGATCCTTCCCACTCCAGTCACGGCTATAAACCATCTCCAACCCGTCTTTTGGGGACTGAAAACTCCCTGTTTGTTCATCCTCGACAACTGAGCTCAGTTGCTGCCTTCCCTGAGGGTGCTTCCAGCTCTCCCTGGGGGGAAGCAGGAGCACCACCATGCCCAGGAACCCCAGGACAACCCCAGGGCCTTCTCCTCTGGTATTTTTCCCAGTAATCACCAGGATTGTGGTTCCTTTTCTCCCTCCTCCCAAGCACTGGGGTGACATTTTCATCAAGATCTCTCTCCCAGGGCTCGTCTCTCCTGCCAGTGATCGGCTCAGAGCCCATCCTTTCCCACGTGAAGCGCAGATTTTCCCCCACATCCTCCTCGGTTCACATCCCCATAATGAGCTTCATGCAGTGCCTGGGCACAGCCTCATTTGGCCGCTCTCACAACCAACCCCCCTCACTAACCCAAGGACTTCTCATCCCCAGGAAACATTTCCATGCCCTAATCACCCCTTTAGGAGAAAGTCACGAAGGACAAAAAAATTCAGACAAAACAGGCAGCTCCTTGACTGGTGATCTGGCAGTAAATAAATCTTCAGATAACACCAGCCTGATTTTCAAAGCTTTCTGCCACTGCATCAGCCAAAGGAGAAACTTCAAAGTGGGTAATTAGCTGTACTTATCGACCTCATCTGAAAAGAAAAGTCCATTTCTCAGGACGGGCTTGTGCAGAAATCAGATTCTAGTAAGACATCTCCATTTTTATGAGCGTGTTTCAAAGGAAAGAAGAATATCTGCTTTGTCACCTCATGCCATTTCATACTCTGGCACCTTCTAATGGCAAGTTTACAACTAATCAAACCTACTCTAATTCAGAATCCAAAGGGAGAAAGGGTCTCTAGCTTCATTATCCATTGATCTGTGCAGAGGTTTCTGTTCCGCTCAGCATTTAAAAGAAATGTTTGAATGTTAACAGAAATGGAGACTTCAAACACCTGGCAATAAGGATTTCTTGATCATTCAAACCTTAAACAGTCAAAATATTCCAGCTCTTTATATTCCATTTGAAGCCTGGCAAAATTAAACAAAAGCAAGAAAAAAACCCTCCCACAACCTTCCCTGTTTAAAAATGAATTTAATTTTGCTTCTGGAATTCTGTACGGTCAGAAGACGGAAAGGAAACAGAAAGGAAAACCAGACACTGGATCCCAGAGTCATGAATCAAGATTTGGGGCCAGTTTAAACACGATGGGAATATGCAGCTGGGAGATCTGTGGCGGTCCCGTTGATCCACTGTCACAATAAAACTCCACAGTTCTGCTGAGCTATTTTTTCCCCCCCTCAGAGAGCGCAAAGCAGGTTCCTCTCAGGAATTTGGCTCCCTGGGCCTGAGCCTCGCGCAGGAAGCCTTCACACCAACCTATAACCGATAATGTGTGTTCAGCTAATAAGAAAATATCTGTGTGCTGCTGTTTAATGGCCAGTGGAAATGGAATTGTCTCCAGAGCAATTTAGGTTTGATTTCGCAGCCTTGCTGCTCCAGAGAACAAGAGTCAGCACCAGTTAATCACAAGTGCTGGGGGCAGACTAAGACTGATCTTTCCTTCCCGAGTCTCCAGGTCCCCCCAACCCTGCTCCTCACCTTGCAGCAGTTTTATCTTGGAGGCTTATTCAACACCTCATCAAATTTGTGTTGCTTGTAATTTCTGTGGCTGCTCCATCCTGAAAAGCTGGAAAAGCTCTTCCCCCTCGAAGCTTTTCTCCCCAAGCAGACACAAAACTCCCAGACTCAACACTTACTTTTATAGGCTATTCTACAAGTGAAACTGGCCACGGAGCCACTCAGATACATATATATTTATGCATATATATGTATGAATATTTGAGGTCCCAGCAGAAAGCAACGAGAAATAACCCCACCTGACCTTGTGGAATTGCCCAGTCTGACCAGTTTAAATTTTTTAACAAGTTAAGCTTTGCCTAAGAGATAAAACTGCTCCTGCTGCTGCTCAGTTTAGAGTCTAACAGCAAATAATCCCAGCTGAGCATTTGCAGGGAAGTTTGATTCAGACGGAATGTGCAGAAGGGGCCTTTTCATATTCCCAGTTTCCTGAAAACATCCATTCTTAGGAAGATTTAAAAGACAGGACAGGAAATTAAGGCCCCAACTCCCAGACATCACAAGATCAGCTAAAAAGGAAAAAAATAGCAAACCACAGCGTTCACAAACAAAACCTGGTCTAATGAAAGGTGTCCCTGTCACAGCAGGGGGGGTGGAACGAGGCGATTTTTAAGGTCCCTTCCCACCCAAACTATTCTGGGATTCTGTGCAAAGAACTTGATGCGCTGACCATCCCCAGATGGTGTCCGTCAGGAGAGGTAAAACCATTTAAACACTGAGGTTTGGCACCATTTTGAGGGTCTGGGTTTGGACTTGACCCTTAAGTCCCATGAAGAAGCGGAGTGATGGATGGGAGCTGGTCTGGGAACAAAACTGCCCGTGATGCACCTGCTGGAGCTGCTGGTGCACACCAAGGATCCCCCCCTCCTCTGCCACCACCCCGGGGGATGTTTTCCCTGGCACCAAGCAGCACAGCCCGTGGGTGTACTGTCTGAGCAAGAGCCAGCACAGGACAGAAAACACCCCCCAATTTAGTATATCCTTGTAAATACTTCCCACCTCAGTCCCTACAGGCGGGGATCAGCAGAGAGGCACCCGAGGATCATCAGTAACTCAGTCTCTGTTGCCACTAATGAGCCTGTTAATTGGGGCTCCAAGAGAAGCCTGGCTGGTCAACGGGCAGAGACTGAAGGCTTTGATGCAGTGGCAAAGCCACGGAGTCCAGGGGACATTTCTGTGGGCTCTGGGGGAGCCTGGGCAGCTGGGACTGGCATTTCATTGCTGTGCAGGATGAAATATTGGGATCATGGGAATTGGAGTTTTTGCATGGCTTCAGAAAAATAGAAATAATTAAAAAAGCTGAACCCAAGCCCACTCAGCTCTTCCCTCACTGGAATCCCCAGGGCAGCATCAGCAGTGCTGGGTCTTACTGAGCTCTGTTAGAAAATATTAACTCCACCTTGTTCTGGAGCTCCAGATCCACTCTTTCACAGAATCCCCAAATCCCTGAGGTTGGAAAAGCCCTCCCAGCCCTTGGAGCCCACCCTGTGCCTGACCTCCACCTTGTCCCCCGGCCCAGAGCACTGAGTGCCATGGCCAGGCCTTCCTTGGGCACCTCCAGGGGTGGGGACTCCACCACTCCCTGGCAGCCCCTTCCAGTGCCTGACCACCCTTTCCAGGAAGAAATTCCTCCTGATGTCCAACCTGAATCTCCCCAGCAAGAGCAACAGCAAGAACCCTTCCTTTTAAATACCTGCATTCTTCCTCCATCCAAGTGGCAGAGAGGACAAAAACTCAATTTCCCAGAAGTTTGAATTTTTCTGTCATTCCAAAGCAAGACAGAGCCCTTGGGCTCCCATCTGGAAGAACCTGCCTGATTACAACTCTTTTTTTTCAAGGTGCTTCTACAGCACCTCCAGTTCTGAAAGTTCCCCCATTACCCCCAAAGACCTTTCCCAGCTGAGCCTCTGAGTGAAACATCCCATTTTCACCAATAATGCTCCAAGAATACAAGAAACACCACTAAACCAACACAGAACCTCTGCCAAGCTACAATAAGGTCACAGGAGTGAACTTTATTGGCTGAAAAGCTGCAGAAAAGGTCAAACAGTCAAGAGGAGTCACATCCCTGCGGACTCCCTGTGTGTGTGTGTGAGGTGAGAGTGGGAGCTGCAGCGAAATGTTATATAAATGTTAAGTTGAAGATGCTGTGGTTGTATCTCTGGCAACTGCAGCATTAACAGGATATATCTGTCACAATCTGGAGCTTCAGGTTTAAAGAGAAAAGCAAATGTTGGCACTGGGTGTTCGTCTGCTCCATTCATCATGGATTGCTGGAGCTGGGAAAGGTCAAATCACTGCTTCTCCAGCAAACTCTTTACAAGGAGATAAACTTTGGCCATGGGAAGGAAAGGTCAGGTCGATAACGCTCTGTAATCTCTCTGAGCCAGTCCCTGCTCACCCTTTAAAATGCTGCAAAGACCCTTTTGCTGCGGGGCAGTTTTGGGTGTATGAGCAGGTAGCAGCCATGCCAAGGAAAACCATCCCTTCCACCCCGTGCTGGGCTCTCTGGTGTGAAACAGGGGCATGGGCTGGGTTCATTGTGAGCACACAGTTCTCCCTCAGCACCCCTTGTAAAGCATCACAAGCCACCACGAAACATAAGCCCTAAGCTTAGGAATTAAGCCTGGAAGTGCAAGTGGTTCTGTGGTTCACTGAGCACTTCCTTGCTGGGAAATCGCTTTTATAGGCACAGGAAGCCAACACAGAACACAAGAGCACCGTGACTCCAAAGCTCTGCCATCCCAACCCAAGCAACTTCTGAGCCCAAGCCTCAGTAGCACCTTCTCCTGCTGGAGAATCCCAGACTGGTTTGGGCTGGAGGGACCTTAAAGCCCATCCAGTGCCACCCTCTGCCCTGGGCAGGGACACCTTCCACTAGCCCAGGTTGCTCCAAGCCTTGTCCAACCTGGGCTTGGACACTCCCAGGGATCCAGGGGCAGCCACAGCTTCTCTGGGCAACCTGTGCCAGGGCCTCCCCACCCTCACAGCCAAGAATTCCTTCCCAATATCCCATCTAACCCTGCCCTCTGGCAGTTTAAGGGATTAGGGAGATGCCTCCAGCCCAGCAGCATCTCCTGAGCAGCCAGAACCAAAGCCCAGAGTACTCCTGTGACGCTCCCTCAATGTGAAGACTTGTGATTTCTTACAAGGTCAATAAGATTTACTTTGCTCCTCTACCAGCACCGCCAAAAAAACCCAGCCACAAGTGGGATGAAGCATTTTTCCAAGATCTGCTTAGTGCCCAAATACGTTTTTAAAAGCCAAGCACAAACTGAAGCCTGGCTCCCATCAGTCGAGGTTCCTGTCCAAATTCTTTAGAATTTCTTGCTTTCACAGCAGAACACAGGGAGCTACACAAACATTTGGATTTATTAGAAGTTTTTCCTGCTGGATGCTTAGAGGAAAACACAACTATTTTTCAAGGAGTTTTTTCTGCCTAATGAAGAAAACCCAAACCCTCTAAGAAACAAAAGTTTGGCTCAATCATTTGTTTCAGAGCAGTCCCTGTGCAATGGGATAACAGGAATAACGCTGCTGATCCTGGCAAACACTTGTGTTCCTGCCCGAGGACTGACCACTGGGAAAGAGCTACTGGGAGAAGGAATCACATTGGTTACAAGCCCAGAGAACTTAATTATCACTAAATTTAGCAGCGAGGCACTAAAGGCTATTGAGGGAGTGAATGGATTTCTATTTAAATCTCGTGTTTCCCCTTTCTAATTTCAGCAGACAGAGGAGCAGCACAATGCACTTGATCAATACTTATTGTATCTATGGCAGAGTCATTACTTTCCTTGCCATCACACAGGAGGCTGGTGCACATTCTCCAAAGCTGCAGCTGAGGTTTGGGCTTGGTGAGTCCCCCTGGAGCGATGGCCTTGTCCAGCTTTGCTCTGCCACCGATTCTTCCCACAGGGAGAACAACTTCTCTACCCATATCCTATCAGATCCTGCAAT
>VZRE01012316.1:61817-129606 GCA_013396775.1 Cephalopterus ornatus | reverse complement strand
GGGGGGGGGGTGAAAATAATATCCAAAGCATATCTGAGGCCATCAGCTGGACAGGACTTGGAGACTGAGCCAGCTGGAAGAACAGGCTGCTCTTTCTTGCTCCGAAGCACCAAACCATCCACTTGTCGCAGTTTCACATTTTGGATTTTCTGGGATATGAAGAAGTCTTGGTTGTTCAGTCTCATTTGCTATCTGGCAGCACAACAGAATTTCCCCGGTCCACTCCAGCACTGAGTCATAACCCCTGGCTGACCAAGGGCATTGCTGATGTCCCTCAGACCTTATGGGGGGGACTTCAAGGCAGAGAGGACCCACCACAGCCACAGACAAATGGCTCTAGTCACAGCTTAGCCTTACAGATGTCTTTATTTTGGCCTCATTTTCTACTTGCATTCATCAGTTTGTGGCAGCTGAGCTCCCAGGCTGCCCAGGTGAGCCTGCCCTGGTGTCCTGGGTGCCGGCAGGGCACAGGGAGGAGGTGCTGAATTGGGCTCATGTCCCCTGCAAAGGACGTGCTGCAGCAATCCCTCCCAGGTGAACATTCCTAAAGGATCTAACAGACTGAGCACTGGCATTGTCACCCTTCCTCTTGGAGTGTCTGCAAGGACACAGGTTTTTCTCCATGAAGAAAGTTGGATGGTTGGGTTTTTTTCTTCCAAAAAGAGCACAAACCCCACTAATGGGGGAGGAATGGGTGAACAGAGCACGTCCCTGTCGGCACACAACACAAGCAGCCCTGAGACCAGACCCAGGGGCAAACACCACTCCAAGCACATGAGTTTTGCTGGCACCCGATTAGCCCTGGTGTGCACTGCTGCTGGTCCACGCACAGGATCAAAGGTGATGAGCCAGGGAATCCAAGATGGAATTACTGCCCGGATTTAGGACTCTGCCACAAGCAGCGAATTATCCCTTCAGTCCTTTTCCCAGCCCAGCCACGCTTTGCCCAGGCCCAGGGAAGGGGGGAGTGACTCCCAGCATGGGGGGATGTGTTCCCTCACTCATCATCCCTGCCACAGCAGGCTTTACTGACGTGCTCTTCAAAGCTTCCTCACTGAGCTGGCTCAAAACAAAGCCCAGCTTTGCCAGTCCATTAACTCTGCAACACTCACCCTGATCCTCGAAGAGGTGAGGGGATGCTGTGAAAAACAAGCTGCGCAGACACCAGGCTCAGAGGCTCTTCCCTTCACAGCTCTGTAATCTTTAATTTAACCAGCTTTATTGTCTCAGAAAACGATGCTGCTCCTCCACTGTCCAGCAACCCGCTCCCTGAAACTATTAATCCTAAACTTCAGCCCAAGGTAAAAGCTCGGCGTCCCAATATTTCTGATCCACTTCATTAAGGAACAGTTCAATAAGCAAAGAGGCGAAACAATCCCGGCTGCTCTGCAAGTTACGAGCACGGTAAGCGAAAAAATTAAAAAAATAGCTCTGGGAAGTGTTTATCCCTTCATCTCCCAAATAATTAGAAATACATGAGATCGTGTTACACTTCCTAAATAGGATCTGGTAACGGCTCCTGGGAATACAACCCAGGGACAATAGTTTGTCACGGTAAGGCAGCTCTGGGGGGTTCCAGTGGAAATGGGAACTATTTGTTTCCCTTCTGCAGCGCAGCAGGAGCTGCCACACTCGTTATGGAGCAGCAGGGACAGCTCCAACTGGGATTTTTTTATATTACCCACCGCGCCCACAGAGTTCCTGGGTGTGCAGGCACTGGGCTGGGCTATAACTTGCTGGAATGGTGCTCCCCGTACTCTGCATGAGCAGATGATAAAATCTAATAGAAAGCATTCTGTAATTACTGCTCTCCTTTACGGAACATCACTAACACACCATGGGAGGGATGGCACAGCACCCAGAGGCTGCTGCTGCCCCAAACTGCAGCAGCTCAGGAGAGGCTGAGTTGAAATGTGTGATGGGTTTATGAAAAGCCAAGAGCCTTTACTGTTTAGGAGCATGTGAAGAACAAACCTCTGCCTTTCCAGGCACTTCTACAAGTCCTTAACCCCTTAACATTGATTTCGGGGGGGTCTCTGCAGAGGTGTCACCTTGGCACCTCCTGGGGACAGAAGGGAAGGCAATTCCTGCTCACAAAGGGATTATTGCCCACAAAACGTGCTCCATTAGGTGATGCAGCTCCAGGATGCACATTCCTCTTGCTTTGGGAAGAAGGAATCAGACAAGCCTACTCTGACCTAAGAGACACCAGGACAGCTAAAACAGAATGATAGGATATCCTGAGTTTGAAAGGACACACTGCAATCATCAGTCCAACCCCTGGCCCTGCACAGACACCCCAACAATCCCACCCTGTCCCTCAGAGCGTAGTTCAAACCCTCCTGGAGCTCTGGCAGCCTTGGGGCCATGACCAAACCCTGGGGAGCCTGGTCAGTGCCCAACCACCCTCTGGGTGAACCATTTCCTAATATCCAGCCTAAATATACACCAGTGGGGTAGTAAATGCTGCAGCCTTTCACCCCTTCAATTCCCCTTTATTACAAAAACATCACACGTAGGATGGCTGCAGAGCTTCTCCTCTGCCCAAAACCTTTCAGGCCAGATCTCACCTCCTCTACCCCCAGCCCTGCATCACTGACTGGCCCCTGCACCCCTGGATATGCCCCTTTCCCTCCTGCCCCTCCTTTGCATCCCAACCTGCACTTTCCCTGCTCCTGAGAACAAGGAAGCCCTCAGACTCCTAAGCAGCTTGAAACAATTGTTTCAGTCCCACTACATGAAGCTGCTTATTACAGAGCAGCAGCTTCACCCCTGGGCTGGAGCAGGTGACCAAATCTTCCCCGAGCAGGTTGGTTTTACCCGCTCAGCCCTTCTCCCTCTCAAGAATACCTTTGTCCCCTGCATTGCCCCGACAGATTTTTGTATGCATAACTTTCTCCAGATGGCAGATTCAGTGCAGACAGCGATTTCCATAATTTAAATCTGCTCACTGGCATAAACTCTATCCCAACACACCGTGGGTTTCCTTCCAGCTCGCGGTGCTGCTCCGGGCAGTGCCCGGGCAGGGGCATGGATCACGGGTGGCTCTACAGGACCCAGCTCAGAAATATCACAGGTGGAAGAGCTGAAATCAAGGAATTATCTCCTCCTGGCCATAACTCACAGCAGGATGTGCTCCAAAGAGCAGCGCTGCTGTGTTAGAGGGAACTCCAGCAGCAGGTTTAGCTGGGAGGTTGCTCCAGAGCAAGGTCAGGGAGAGCTCCTGGTGACACACCTGGGCTTTGCCACGAGGAGAAACACGAGGCTGTGTTCCAGGTGGGCTGAAATAAATACACCATCAGTGAATAGCTTCTCCCTGACCTTGCAGTCACCAGGCTGAGATCAGGGCAGTCTCCTCTCCAGGACCCAAACAACTCATCCCTCAGAACTGTGTGTCTGCGGGGCCGGGTGGGACACAGCCCCTCCAGACAGGAGCCTCCTCCCACAGATGAAGCTGTTCACCTTCCAGAGAGCTCCAGTTTATACTGAACATAAGTCTCTGTCCCCAAATACACCCAGCAGCAAGTGAAACATGAAAGCACTCAAACCAGAAACGTGCTGGCAAACACGGAATGCAAATGTATTCCTGTTCCAGAGAACATAAGTCTGAATCCCAAAATAAGCCCCAGTACCAACTAAAACACACACATTTCCCCACATCTTGTCTTGCTTCCATCAATTCAGTGGCACAATGAGGCAATTGCCATGGTTAACATATGCACTGCATTAAGGCTGGCCAAGATTTAACATTCTTTTGTTAATTTGGCAGAGGGGAAAGACACAATAGAAGAGAGCCCTACAATTTGCAGCCATCTGTGATACTGAAAACAGTAATAAACTTGAAAAGTGCTGTTATTATATGTTACCACTCCGAGCCAGCCAATGTCTTCAAACATTTATGCCTCTTATGTCTAAATTAATGCCTCTTAATTTCTTTACTGAAAATGTGTTTTCAGCTTTCTCTCCCCATTACATGACCATTAATCTTGTCCACTGGATTGGGCTCCCTGAGTACAATACAATTTACCCTGTCAGAGATCACCGCAGGACTCGTTTTTATAAATGTAAGCTGCTAAATTACTTAATTACTTAATGCTGTTATTTTTAGGGTTGTGACAGGCACCACGAGCACTCGGTGTCTTGGGCCACTTCATCTCCACGCAGAGAACCCCCCTCAGAGGGGGCACATCCATCACCTCGGGAAGTGAACACGAAGTTCTCCACCAATTAAACCAAGAGTTTCAATTAAAATTTGTGTCAGAATATTCATAGGCTTCTCCCCAGTGACAGGTCCCTCTGCAGCCCCCCTCCCCCAGCCCTGTGTGAATATGTTTTCTGTCCTGATGGTGAATCTCCTGTCAACCTTCTGCCAGGGAAAAATTCCAGAGGCTCCTCAGCAGCGGTGGGGGGTCACATCCATCACCCCCAGGCCTCTGTTCTACTTTTAATTATGTTCCTTCAAATCATAAACCCACGGAGAAAGTAGCTTTTAAATTGCAGAGCAGCCATTAAATTCTCTGCTCCAGTGACATTAATCTGCTTTGTTTCTTGTAGGAAGGCAGAGATTACCTTGTTTTCAGACTTCATGAAAGATAACTTTGCCCAAAGTCACAGTCACTTTAAAATTACTCGTGTTTCGTGCGCACACCCTCCCTGTGATGCTGCATTGAGCTGTGAGAATCATTTTCAATCAGCAGCAGTGCTTGTAAACGGGTAATCCAAGATCAATCCCTTTGCCTGGGACACACGGCTCAGTTTGAACTCTCTGCTTGAATTTTAACCCACTTTGGGCCTGTATTTTTGGGTATAAGCAGATCCCAGTTTTGTGACTATTGGGAGGAGGAGTTTAACACAAATCTAAGCAGTTGCTGAAATGCTGACCCAAAAATGGGCTTACACACACTTTGCCCCCACTTCAGGCTGAGCTTAAACCCCAGCAGCAGCTCCCAGCAGTTTTGGCATCTCTTCCTTTGGGAGTAGACATTTTCCATCCCAATTCCAAAGCGATCAAGCTGATGTTTGGGATCAATAAGCACCACAACAGCGCTGCTGTTCAATGGAAAATGCCCCATCAGGCACTGTCAGCCTCCTGCATTTCCCATGGAAAGAAGGAAAAGAGGGCTAAAAGCTTGGGATGTTTTTGGGGAGAGGAAAACCAGAAGGAAGACTAGTTAAATATTACCCTAAAATTTAGGCAGCTAGACAAACAGAATGCTACACACTCCAGGTTCCTAAGAATTTATAGCCTTGAGGATCTTCTGAGGAGGATTTAAAATAAAATATTATTTAAAAAACAACCTAGAGAAGGAATTGCTACAGTAGTGCCCAAGGAAACGACCCTCACTGTGTGTTTGAAACAGAGCCTTGAAGATGATGTTTGCCCTGACTGACAATTCTCATCCGAGGCAAGAAAACCAAAATAAACAGCAAAATAACTGGAATTAAATCACGTTTCTCTCCCCCAGGCAAAGCGGGGAAGGAGGTGGGAGACAAGAGAAGTCGTGGAGGTGTGATGGGTTCCCCGAAAACCTTCCCCACCCAAACAAAGGCTCCCAGAGGTGCCAAAAGGATGATCCCTCACTCACCCAGCCAGGTTTTCCTGCCCATCACAAGAGAAGATGTAAAACCACGGCAGAGCGGGATCCAAAGCCACACAGGACAGGATTATTTTTAACTACGTACTTGGATTGGGTTTGAAAATTCACCCGGAGGACTTCAAGGGCAAACCCACCCCCCCTCAGTCTGCGCAGGCAGCAAGATGAGCTGAGCTTAGAAAGCACCTTCTGCCTCTTCTGGGGCTGATTTATGTCTCTTGCAACGTGAGCTGTGTGATGGGTGACACTTCTCATAGTAAATCTGAAAGCCTAAACCCAAAAAAACCCCCCTTCTTACAACTGTGACTGGAGAAAACAGTTCTAATAAATCCCTGCTCTGGGCAACACATGCAGGGAAGTCATTGTCCCCCTGTCCCAGCACGTGGAGACCCCAAGGGCCTCTTTCCTGATGGTCTTGGTGCTGCTGGAGATGGGATTGAAGGTTCCTCCAGCTCTCTGTTGCTCTTGGCACGAGCACTTTAAGCCAGGCTCAGTCCAAGGAAACCATTTGGGATTTAGGTTGAGTGTATAAATCCCTGGAAGTGTCCAAGGCCAGGCTGGGGCAACCTGGGCTAGTGGAAAGCGTCCCTGCCCATGGCAGGGGTGGAACCGGATGAGTTTGAAATTCCCTTTGAACCCAAACCACTCCATGATTCCACAAAACTCAGCTGAACAGTATTGGATTTGGACACTTCCCACGGGAAGCAAAGCCCTGCAGCAGCTCCAGCAAGGGCAGCTCTGAAGTCCAGCCCAGCTGGAGGTACCCCAGGGCAGCAGCACTGAGAGGTTTGAGCCTTTGAGTTCGTACAGTGAGACCCTCGCTCAGAATCCCCGGAGGACGGTGGGGGAGATGCTTCCCAAGGGAGGGAACAGCACTGCGCTGCCACATAGTCCCATATAGAAATCAGAATTGCCCACCCAGGAGCTCTGCTGGCCCCAAGTCACCTCTGACAACGAGCTGCTGCTCAAGGAAAAGAAATTCTTTAAGCTAAGCCTAAAATCCAGTGACCTTTTATGGAATCAAGACCTTTTGTCACGGAGCACAGACGCAGAATCACCCAAAATGAGTCTCACCCAGCAACCAGGATTTCCACAGGACGTGCACAACTGCAGAGACCGGTTTAAACAAAAGGTTCCTTAAAGAACTGCTCATTTATTCACTTCTGAGCACAGAAAACACTTTAAATACTTAAAAACAGCTTAATCGAAGCCATTTAAAGTATTAAATATTAATAAAACCCCCTCATCTGAAGGGTCTGCATTTCTGAAAGCAGCTTGTTTACATTGTTTCTTCTAAAATAAACTGAGTTGGATATTGTCCAAGTGTTTTTTTAATAAATGTAAATAATATTCTGAAGCAGGGACAAAGTGGCAGCAGTTGAGAGGTAGCTGAGCTTCTGTGGAATGTAAATGAATTCCCTGCTTGAGTATCAGGATTTGTGTGTGCAGCGTTCAGGGATAAAATGAGCAAAACTTTCACAGCTTGAAAGGAGCTTCCCAGAGCTCCAGAATAGCACTTTTATTATTTATGTAGGGAAAAACAGATGAGCAACAAGGGGGGGGAGGAGGGGAAGATCTGCAGATGAGATTAATAGCAAGTGAAACCTAAAGAAGACTGTAAAGAACACTGAATTTGGGTGGAATTAAGGGCAGATTAAACTTGTCATTAACGAGTGAAATGCAAGAGACACTGGAGAACGTAATTAAGATTTACATGTAAAGCTCATGGCAACATTCCTGCAGCTGGGAGGTTAGACCCAGCTTGGGAATCACGGGTTGATTAAGGTTGGAAAAGACCTCTGAGATCACCAAGTCCAACCACCAACCAGCAGCACCACGGCCACCACTAAAGCGGGTCCTCCAGGGCCACATCCGCGTCGTTCTTGGACACTGGGATGAAGCCTCAGCCCACGGACAAGTCCCCAGAGCTGGGGAAAAGCTGCTCACCTGCGCTCAGAGAGGGGATGGAGAGGGAGCAGCCCCATAAACCCTCTGGGAAAAATTTACAGGGATTTCGGCGATGTCTGGGATTGAATACTGGCATTTCTTGGAAAAGGAGCACAGAACTCAAAGATAACTCGTGAAATGCTCTCCCCCGGCAGCCCCCGAGTTCAGGAGCTCCACGGCAGGAGAAGACGTGGCTCAGCAGGACCTTGCCAAGGGAAAGGCAGGTTGGGATACACAGGATAAAAGGATAACAATGGATAGGTCACCTCAGAGGGATGAACTCCCACCTGAGCCTCAGGACCCCGAGGTGGATGGTTTTCCCTGACAGGATACCAGTGAGCTGCTGCCACCACTGCGGCAGGGGCACCTCTGCCCCATTTACCCACCTGGGCCTTCAGTGAGGGCACATTTACTACAAAATAATAAAAAAAATTAAAGTAAGAACATACGTTTTGGGGTTTTTTCACCTCCTCCAGACTGCACACTGCCAGTGTAACACACATGGTAAATCAACAGTTAGACAACACAGAAATAGTTAAAAATAAGTTTATCATTTATTACATTTCATACAAAGGACAGGGAACTCTGTCCTCAGTCACTGCATGAAAGACTTGGAATGGGAAGGAGATAAAAAGTGAGCAGAAAGATAAAAATAGAGAAAAACTAACATCAAACGTTCCAGTTTTCCTTCCTATTCCTTCTTTCCTTAAGTAATCTCCAAGTAATTTATGAGATGGCAGGAAATCTCTCCTAACAGGATTCGTAACATATAATTCTACAATGCTAAAAAATAAAATATGATGTTTTTCACGTGGTTTATCCCATTTATGATTAACTTACAAAATCTGCTGCAGTGTCAGTGATCTGCAAAATACTTCAGACCCACTGTATTATCATTCAAAATCCGTGAACCGAAGCACCAAATGTCACAAAACTCAATTAAAAAAAAAAGAGTTACTCTAAAAGCTGTGAATATTTCTGCTCTGCTTGGCTTTCACATTTGCAAGTTCTCCTCTGCAAACACAGAAGGTCAGAAATACATTTTTTTTTCATCAAAAACAGGAAGCAAGACCATTTCTGCAGAAATGGAGCTGGAAAGCAAATAGCAAGTTCTTCCTAATACTGAGGCATCAACAACATCTCACCTGACCCCACCAGATCTGATGCGAAACTCTCCACCAAACCAAAAAGGGCAGTTTTAGCCAAATTTCCCTCTTCAGGTTTTGCTCTTTGAGTGCCTTTTTTGATGAAGTTCCACTGAAACCTGCTTTGGATTCACCCCAGAGACACCTCCTGGCTTGAGAAATAAGAGCTGAGGTCACATTTTTGACTACAGCACTTCCAAAAGTACTGATTAGGGTTTTGGTTTTGTTCCTAATGGATGTTCCAAAAGGGAGTGTCACAGGAAAGAAAGGGATGAATTAAGAACTTTGCATTAGGCTTTAAAATACCCTGAGAGTACCCAGACAGAAGAGCCAACCTTTGCTGGGCTGTGCCACTGCTGTCAACACCCTGATGTCTGCAGGAATTTATCCAGAGTAAGACGTGGACAGACTGGGACACACAAACAGGGAATCATCCAGTCACCCACCCTTCTACATGAAAAACAAAAAGGAACAAAATCAACCCGACCCACAAAATCCAGAAGCTTCTCTGCCTGTCACCGTCTCCAACAGGCACCTGCAGCCAAGGCAGTGTTCCCAAACACCTGCTTCCCCACCTCTTCCAACTGTATCCCAAAGATTGTAATTCCTGTGCTTGCATGGACTGCAGACTGGTTTGGGCTGGAAGGACCTCAAGGCCCACCCAGTGCCACCCCCTGCCATGGGCAGGGACACCTTCCACTAGCCCAGGGTGCTCCAAGCCCTGTCCAACATGGCCTTGGACACTCCCAGGGACGGAACGACTGACAGCAGTTGTCTATCCATCATCCACCCACGAAGCTGATAAATGAAGGGATGATGCTGTGGCCAACAGCTGCTCTGGGGGAACTGAGCAAGGAGCAGAGTTCAGAGCAAAGGTCATTCCAGCACAACCATTACTCAGCTGCACCTCCTCGTGCTCTAGGACGGAGTTTAACCAAACCCCATCTCTCACAAGGCCTCAGGAGTGACTCTGCTCCCAGAGCTGTGCTCTCCGTGTTCCTGGAGAGCTCAGGGATCGTGTTTTTCAGGGCAGAAATGTCAGTTGGGAATTAGCTGAAGTGACACAATTTTCTCCCAAGGATAACAACCCTGACTCCAGAGTCTGGCACTGTCTGACCTTTGCAGCTGCAGTTCTGCCCTGGAGAAGGATGGGAAAATAAAAGGGAAAGGCAAGTCCTCCAGCTAGGGACAGGGGGTCCTGTGACCCAATCCTGTACCAGCAGGTACCACAGCTCAGGGATGGGAAGGGCCCACCAGGAACATCCCTGGTTGCCCTTCAGTGTTTCCCTGTTAATCTCCACATCCCTTGAATTTCCATTCCAAATACTGGGGGTTTTTCCCTTGTGCTTTCAATAAGAATCATTTATTTCCCGGTTGAAGTACGAAAGTCTGCCCTACATTACACAAGGTGGGCTGTGGGCAGAGGTGGCCACACCCTGTTTTACCAGCAGAGATGGCAAATCCCCGAGTGAATCCTGTCAGGACTCACTGTCAGGGCTGAGCTTATGGTAGGACTTGTGGAAATGGAGGGGAAAAGGGTCACTCCAAAAGGATTTTCCTCATTCCTGATCATCCTCAGAGGGAGCAGAGCTGTAAGGTGTAGGGAGCAGCATTTTTTTATGTATTCTAAGATTATAAAAAAGATGCTTCTGTTCCTTAACCACAGATTAAAGCCATGAGCCCTCGAGCTCCACCACAGCACCAGTGCCTGAGTGGTGCTCCAGCACCAACACAGAGCTGGCTGCTTGTCCAAAACTGCTCTTCCCAGACCACAGAATGTTACCAAGGCCCTGGAAGGAAGTGCCAGAGATGTTGGGTTTGCTTTGCTCTGATGAATCACCTGTTCCTGAGGGGATGTGAATGCAGCTCATCAGGCCCTTTGTCGAGGTGTGGCCGCTGTTCCCGCTGCTCCCTGGCAAGGGAACGCTGGCAGCAGCTCCTGCGCTCACCAGCCACTGCTGCTGAAAGATTTCCAAGACTAATGTTCCTGGGATTGTGCCCAGGATGGCAAGAGAAGGATCAGGCTCAGCTCCCCGGGGTGCTGCAGGAGTGGATGTGCCAGGAGGGAAGGGCTGCAGGAGGTGCTACCACGGCAAGAATAAACAAGAGGGGCTAAATTAACACCCCGGAGTGAGGACTCCTTATCAGGGATGAAGGGATGGGAGGGCTTGTGGAAACAGAAGGGAAAAGGTCACTCCAAAAGGATTTTCCTCTTTCCTGATCACTCTTAGAGGGAGCAGAGCTTTGGAGTGTAGGAAACTGCATTTTTTGATGTATTCTTGTATTGTCTCAAGGTATTTCTGTTCCTTAAACAAAGCCAGTACAGAAAAAGCTACAAAATGGTCTGGTAGGTTTTCTTCTTAAAAAAACACAACAAAACCAACCAAACAAGGTGTCTTTCAGTTTCTGGCAAACGTATCACAGCCTTTTCCTGAGGAGTTTCTCAAAACATTTCTACTAGACCAGGAATAGTTCATATTTCCTACAATCAAAAGCTTCTGTCACAGAATCACAGAATCCTAGAGAGGTTTGGGTTGGGAGGAACCTTAAAGCTCATCCAGTTCCACCCCCTGCCATGGGCAGGGACACCTTCCACTAACCCAGGTTGCTCCAAGCCCCATCCAACCTGGCCTTGGACACTTCCAGGGATGAGGCAGCCACAGCTCCTCTGGGCAACCTGTGCCAGGGCCTCCCCACCCTCCCAGTTCTGTCCTGAGCAGATTGACACCAGCCACCTTTCCAACATCCCCCAAAGAACAGCTCCTGTGCCTCTGGGCAACTGAACAAAGGGCTTTATTATTATTATTATCATCATCATTATTTTATTTCTCCAGTTTGTGCTCAGAGGAAGCTGCTCCCTCTCAAATCCTTGAGTTTAACAAACACCCAACCGCAAAGAAAATCTTACACCTTGTTCCTTCAGAGAGACAAACGTACCACGGGAACAACAGCACAAAGCTGATAAAAACCTGATGAAACACAGTTATTAAATCTGGAAGCAGCAGCACAAGCAAGGCCAATCCTGCTGACATCCAACCAGAGGAAACACACCAGTTACAGGGACAATTCAGCTTTGGGACACAGCCCCAAAACCCAGCACAAGGAGTCCCAGAGCCTTGCACAGACAAGGAGGTTGGGCTCTACTCGCTCAGAGAAGCAGGTTCTGCCCAGCAGCATCTCCACAAACTCTGCAATTCCCAGTCACCACAAGCCAGGGGGGAAAAGGCAGCTCTCCAGAGACAATGGGAGCCTTGGAGGCTGAGCAGCCACCTCTCTCCAGAGCCTGCAGGTTTTTCTGCAGGGCAAGTTCCACATTTTGCTCCCCCCATGATGCATTTTAACACTCCTTCTTTCAAGGTGCAAATGTGAACAATAAACAGCTCCAGGAGATCCCTCTCCACTCACGTTCCCAGCCCTCCCAAGAAAAGGAATAACACTTTCCTACCTGTTTTTTGCCGCCACCACCACTCAGGTGCAGCAGTGCAGCAGGAGGCAGAGGGTGGCTCAGACATGGGGCAGGGGAAAGGCAAAGCCACCCCTCCCTGCTCCAGGAGGAGCTGGTTCCCACCCCACCGGCGTGGAGATACCAGCACCTCGATAATTGGCCTCCTCCCCCCTCAGCCAGCCCAGCTGGGCCCAATTCCTGGGATTTCAGGTGCAGCAATCCGAGTAATTACCACAGAAACCCTCCAGCAGACCCCTTGTTGCTTTTAGGCTGATGCCCCGAGGTCGCACGTAATGCACCACGATGGGAGTGCTCCATAAACCCCCAAATCCCGGCAAAAACTGATCATCTCGGGAGGGGAACCAACCCAGAGGCCACCAACACATGGAATTTGTTCTTGTCCCGGGCTGCTCTCTGGGTGGGAAGGGCAGGGAGAGCTGCAGGGAGCGGGGGATTTGTGTCGCTGAGGATTGTGACGACCCTACAAAGTGTTTGTACAAATCCTTCTGCGGAATTCCAGCCGTGCTGCCACCCCTCCGGGAGCAGAAGGGCTCGGGAGCACTTCCTGCAAATCCCTTGGCTCTTAAGGAGCTTAGTTGTTCTCAGATATGTCCCTAAAATTGGCCATGGCGGGTTGATGACACCAATCCCCGCATCCAGGGGCTCACACGGAGCATCCGACACTATATTCTCAGGCCCGGGCTGGAATTACTGGAAAAGTTTCCCCTGTTCTCCTGGTTTTATTGTCCTAATTCCTCGCCAGACAGGCTACATGGCGTGGCTGCTGCTGAAAAGCACCTTTGCATTTAATAGTCCTGTTGAACACCTACATTTTATGGGTGTTTTAAACACTCCAAATTTAACAGTCCTATTTAAACACCTCGTTGAATCCTGGAAATAACCTCAAGTTTTACTACGAATTTCTTTTGCCACAGACCAGTAATAGGGATTTTTAAGGAAAACCTGAATCCAGTTACCCAGTGTAACGTGTGCTGTATTTATTTGGGCACTGAGCTTGTCACAGCTCTTTTTCAGTGCTTAAGCAGTAAAATTTCATTTGGCTCCCTGTTGAGGTTATTTTGCATGCTGTAAAAAAAGACCCTACAACAGGGAAATTTTCCTATATTCAGCATAATTATGTCTTTATCATCTCATGCATTACAGCTCTCCTCCTACCCCAAGAAATAATTCAGTGTGATTCCCCTTGTTGAAAGCAGGAGTTTCAGGTGGGTGAGTGGTTTATATTCCTGATTTTTCCTATTTAAGAAATGACATATATTTCACTTTCAGCAGCAGGAAGCAGCTCCTCTGAGCCATCCCGGCCAGGGGAGGACTGGCTGTGACTGAGGAGCATCGTCACAGTCAATGCCTGGGGTCAAACACCATCTCCAACAGGTCTCTTGCTTCCAGATGTTTTCTAAATCCATCACCAGACTGCCTGGGAAACCAGCCCCAGTCCCACGGGCTGGGAGCTCCTTTCCTCTTTGTCTCCCAGCAGCTCAGTCTGGACCATCTACTCCAATTTAAAGGCCCATTTCAGTGTCTGCCCTGTCAGCCTGCTTCTGCCAACACCCATTTATCACCATTCCCAGTTTTCCTAAGGCCAACTTGAGGGCTCCACTTGCTTACCAGCCCTTTAAATGAGGTGTTGTCTCAGTTCCATTGACTCCCTCCTCACAGAGGTGCAGAAGAAGAGCTGATCATTACTGTTCCCTCGCAGATATTTTCCCAAGCGCTGGGGTTTTTTATCTCAAAACCACTTTTTAGACTCTCTGAAGGGTCCGACCTTGTTAAAGGTCAACCAGAGCTGCCTCCACGCCATGACAAGCTCCAGTCAAACCCCAGAGACCACTGTTCCACAGGGCATTTCCATGGCCCCCTGCTGCAGCTGGGGGGAATGGTGCACGTTGCATTTACTCGTCCAGCCTGGGGCATTTTGGACTCAGGTGCCACCCCTGTTGCTCAGTGGCCATCACAGTGACCTGGGACAACACCTGGGGGCTCTGCTTCTCCTGCCCACCTCAGTTACGGCCTTCCTGGTGCTCCAGGATGTCACAATACGGGTTTTTCAGATGTCAGAAGTGTTGAATATTTGGTTTACCGTGTTTCCCCAGCTGAAATCAGGACACTTAAGAGCCACAGGTACCCACCCCAGTAAAATTTCACCTTCAGAGAGCACAGAACAACCAATATGTCATTTATTACTGTATTTTCTGTGGCATCCAGGGAAATTACTGCACGTACAAACACCTGCCTGGCGTTTGATCTCAGCCCTGGGTTTCAGGTGTGTACAAGCTTTTGAACACAAAACGAGGGTTTAGTCCTTGGGCATAGAAATGGTCTCCTGGGTTTTATTGAGATTGCAGGAGTCCACAAACCGCAGGGGCTGCAAGTAACATAAAATCAGAGTTTTAAGAGGCCAGAGATTTAAAGCAAGGGAAGGTCTCCAATTCTATCTGTTCTTTGAAATGCACAGTGCAGGCAGGGGGGGAAGTGTTGGACACAAAGCCAGAGGCTTTTCCAGCGCTGCACTGTGAACATGAAGTGAGTCCCAGCACCTCACTGCTGAAGGAAATTCTTTATGTATTTCTTTTATTTATAAGACTCCCGTGGAGCTTCTCCAGCCTATTGGAAAGCTGAAAAAAACTTGAACCAGGCAATAAAAGGAATCAAAACACATGCAGCTCTAGGTAAATCAGATATTCCTAATGCAGCCTTTTTTTTCCTGTGCAATTTAGCAAATGAGTTTATATTGTCTGACAAGTTGTCCTGGAAAACATAAAAGCTCAGATTAATTCCAGCTTTGTAGAAATGATAATTCAATATTTGCTTCTTTCCACCCACCCACACGAGAACTGGGAGCCGTGTCAGATCCATCAATACCAACATGCTAAACCTCCTCCTCCTCCTCCTTTCCCGCTGGGTTAAGAGGAGCAGCAGGGAGGGATTGTCTGTGCAGGATGGATCCTCACCTCTGGGTCAGATCCCTGCCCATGGAATGCCTGAGGAAACACTCCCAACCAGCTCTGACTGCCTGTGGTGTCTCATGTTCCTCTGCTCTGTCTCCTCGGAGTTAATAACACCCTGCTTTAGTTTCCACCCTGTGGTGTTTACATCCAGCCACTTCCATCCCTTGCACTCTGCTGGATAGCCTTGGAATGATGTGCACACATCCAAGCAGTGTTTGGAAAAGCCTCGTGGGCTCTTTCTGCCCTGGACAGAGAGGATGCCCAGTTTGGGATGTCCAGTAACACCCTGTGGGAGCTGCTCTTGAGGGAGGCTCTGCTAAGAAATACAGAATTTGCTTTTAAATCAGCCTGTAAATCTGCAAATCTCTGCCTGTTACAACTCCTATGGCAGGAAAGCCAAAAATACAGGATCAATCAGTCCGTGCTGAGTGACTTCAGCCCCCTGCCCACTGCGGGAGCCCGGATTGGTCCCGCCGCGTTCCCTGGATGACTTCATCGGGATCCAGCCCCGCTCCCGGCACAGCCCGCAGGTTTTCCCTGCTCACAAACAGCCGAACTCTTGGCTCCAGGAGCCCCGCGTTGATCTGCTACTCCAGGGCTCGGATTCCTGAGGAATCCCGAGGCTGAGCCCCGCGTGGTGTCACCCCACGAATCGCAGCCACCTTTCCCCCCCAATAATTGCAGAGCAAAAGGGAAAAGGCTGTTAAACCCGGAGAAATCCCGGCACGGAAGCCTGGCACAGCCCTCCGAATTCCCAGGCATCTTCTCCACACTGCTCTTTGAAACTGTTACCACACCGAGATGCTTCTCAGCCCTTTCCCAGCCCCAAACCTCAGCCTCCCTGATCAACTCACACGTTAGGAATTGCATCTGCTAAGCTCCGTTTGTTCAAGCCTCCCTCCCTCAACGAAAAAGTGCTGCCTGATCCAAGATCCCTTACGGAAATCAGCCCGTGCCTCCCCGGCTGGCGAGTAAATCCAAGAGCATCCATGTCCCGGTGGGATCCGCCACCCGCCGCCACCCCGCATTTAGGGAGTTCCGAGGAAGCCGCGCTCCCCAACACCCCACAGAGCTGCCCGAGGGGGGAGGTTTAGGGCTCTTCTGTAGAGAATGAAATCCCTTACCAGCCGCATTGTGAAGTTTCCGAGCCACCCGCGGGGAAGGAAGGCAGGAATCCCACGGCCGCACACTCCCGGCTGCTCCCAGGCTGGCGCTGGAACGGCGGCGGAGAGGGAAGCGGCGAACCCCGGAGCTGAGCTCACCCCGGAGCTGAGCTCACCCTGGAGGCACCGGAGAAACCTCAAAGAGGGGGAAAAAAGGGAAAAAAGGAAGAGGCAGAGCGGGAGCTCGCAGCCCACAGCCGGCGAGATGAGAAACTTCTGGCAACTCTCCAGCGCAGGGATGGATTCGCTGTCATTCCGAGCCGAGCAGCCGCGGGAATGAAGGGAAACTTGGATTTACGGGCGGGTCTGGATCGCTCTGCAAGGATGTGCAGGGTGCAGCTCATTCCATCAGGGACAATGCTGGAGCCAAAACTAAATAGTGTGGCAGGTATCGACACACACAAACACACACACATATTATATATATATACATTATATATATATATACACACACACATTATATATATATTTTATATATATATTTGCCAGCACAAACTTCAAATAGCTCATTCCATCAGCTTAATGTAAATTTTAATTACATGTATAAATAATGCATTTATATATATGTAATACATATAGGAATATTTATATATGTGTAATATATATAAATAATGTATTTTTAATATAATTTTTATTTATATATATAAATAATGTTATAGATATATATACATATATATAACATTATTAAGCCAAGTTGCCAGCACAAACTTCAAATAGCTCGTTCCATCAGCTCGCTGTAAATTGTATTAAACCCACACACAGACACACAGTGGCAACTCAAATTCCTGTTCTGTCTCAAAGTGGCTTCCCGGGGTTTTATAACACTCGTTAGGCACATAAACAAATTTCTTTAGGGTTTTTTCTGTTATTGCCAAGAAGCCGAAATGCATTTTATGGAGATAATTCAGATGATTTCAAGCACGTGGTGAAAGTGTCAGTGAGCTGAGACTAAACTTGTCCAAATATTTATGCTTTTTCACGCAATAAAGGGAAAATAAACCAGTCCACAGTTAAGATAATAAACAAAAATATAAATAATTCCAAAATTTTCATAGGTCAAAGGACTCCCCATGGTGGAAGCAAACAGGGTCACCAAGAAAGTGTTTAAATCTGTATTTGTAGAAAATGCGAAAATTGATGAGTTTAAATGCTGGGACTGAAAATGCTTCATTTTGGTGCTTCCCACTGAACCCCACCAGGTCAGGGACCTGCAGTCTGCTGTGTTTACAGGTTTTCCAGCCACGGATGCAAAGGGAATGTCAACTCAGGGAAAATTTGTAAATAAACACTTTCTTGGCATGAAAAGGGAAGGAAAAAAAAAAAAAGGCTCCCCACAGCGTGGGTTAAACTGTGCGAGTGACTGGATTCAGCTGCTTTCATTCCCTACCCTGATAACACACCCATGGAAAATGTGGCTCCCAGTTCAGGCAGTGGCTGGGTAAATGTAAATATAGCTCCTCATAATTAGAGCTCTGCAAACTGGGAGCGAGGATCCTGCAGGTTTGGGTGGGTTTTAATTTAGCCAACAAAGGAGAGTGAAGAGTTGAGCAAAGCTGAGTAACTGGAGGGATCCTTCACTGTTTGTTTGCTGCCTGTGAATAAACCAGCCCTGGTTTATTAAACTGGAACAAACAACCAGGAATTCATCGGTGACACAAATCCCAGGGAGGGGGAGCAAAATATCTGGGGATGTTTTGAAGCGGAGAAATCCTTAATGGCAGTGATGCCACGGCATTTGGATCATCCCCAGTGCTCAGCTGCAAAGCTGAGGGACACCTTCCCCTAGCCCAGGCTGCTCCAGCCTGGCCTTGGACACTTCCAGGGATCCAGGGCCAGCCACAGCTTCTCTGGGCAACCTGTGCCAGGGCCTCCCCACCCTCACAGCCAGGAATTCCTTCCCAATATTTAATCTTTAAGGTTCTTTAAAACCTAATCTTAGATTCCAGCCCAAGCCATCCTGCAATTCCGTGATCCTATGACTAGATAGTTTTACCATCTAGCAACCCACTCACCAAAAATTAAGAAACCACAGCAGGGCTATAAAAATGGATGAAATCTTCGATTCCAGGGAGGAAGTGAAGCCTCAGAGACCCAGGAAAGATAGGATCATGTATCTTATGTCACCGGTTGCTGACTCCATAGGCTCCTCACTCTCCTGGGGCACGGTGATTTTCTCAAGGACTGTATCCAGTCCTCAGACAAGTTCCCTCTTGCTCCACTTGTGCCTTTAGAACACCCATTTCTGCCAAATATTTTGGCACCTGAAAAGGGAGATGCACTTTTTGACTGGGAAGATGCTGAAGCTGCTGGAGGGTGTTGGAGTTCCTGGCTCCGAGGGGCTGGGCAGAGAAAGGAGGGGTAGGAGTGAGCCAGGGGGTGAGGATTGGCTAAATAAGGGATTTTCCTGAACTGGATTCTGTCTAAACCACATATTGCTCTGAGAAAATACATGGAATGCTCAGGAGATAATTATTTACTCTAATTTATCCTCTATCCCCCTGTGACTGAGAAGGGATCATCACCAGGACGTAACAAAGCTGCTGAGATACCACAAAATCACTAAGGTTGGGAAAAGAACGAAGCAAGTTTCGCTCAGAGCTGCTGTCTTTTGGGCTTGGGTTTGTTCCCTGCTCTCCTTGGCTCCTGACATCCTGCTGTGTCCATCCCTGCCCTCGGCCAAGTGTCCCAACAACCAGCAGAGCCCTAATTCCACCTGCAGCCCTTCATTTATCTTCACGTGTGTTTCTCAGCGCTGAGGCAGAACTCAAACCACCTTGGCCTGAGATGCTTTAAGGGCTCTGTTACACATCCTTTCCCTGCACTTGAGCTGGTTTTTTTCCTCAGAGCATTGGATTTCTGCCTCTAGACCTTTCCCAGAGTTCCCTTCAATTTATAACAGCAGATGATGGACTGAAAAACGCTCTGTCCCTCCTTGAGCTTTGCAGAGTGAAACAGAATTGATGGAAATTTTTATAACACAGTAACAAATCAAAACGAGGTGATTCCACTCCTCCCATGGTGCCAAAACCCAGTTTCGGGGCCAAAAATTTCTGGTTGACTGGCAGGCGGTGCTTGGAGAACCCACCACGGGGGGAACACCAAACCCCTGTGCCCAGGAAGGCTTGGGAATGTTGCACCAACACATCCCACACCTTCCTTAGCATGGAAGTGTCCAGGGCCAGGCTGGACAGGGATGGAGCAACCTGGGCTATGGAAGGTGTCCCTGCACGGGGCAGGGGGTGCCACTGGATGAGCTTTGGTCCCTTCCAACCCAACCCATTCCACGATTCCCTGATTTCTGAGCTCAGCCTTTGGTTCCCATTTTGATTTCCAGACGTGGTTTCATACCAGCGCCGAAGTTGTGTCCATAAAAAGCTGTGTTTCTAATCTGGAGAATATTGGGTAGAGACAAGTTTAATTTTTCCTTCAAATAAGAAGATCACTAGAAAGCTGCTCTTTGAGCCAAGTGCTTTAACAACATCCCAAATCTCATTTCTGGCATTTGCTTATGGAAAAAAAAGAGAGGAAACAAGGCCTTTGGCATTGCTGCATCCCCCCGATGCCCCATCTGTAACCCCCCATCACTTTTACACCCTCTGTTAGAAAGATTGGAGTTTAACCAGGTTTTGTTCACAATCCCTTTTACACACACTAAAATAAAAACAATTTAGGAGAAGAAATAGCAAAGTAAACAGCATTCTTGCACCATCTGCCTACCAGGGATGAGCCATCTCGTGCAGGAATCCATGTGCAGGGAGGGAGAGGGACTTTCCTCTGGCTTTGCTTCTCATGGAAGTGGGTTTTTGCCTGGGCAATCAGCCCCAAATTTTTTTAAGCATCCTTGTTGCTTCTTCCTCCAGCCAAAGGGCCTGGACTGGGGCATCGGGACCCTGGTCCTCCCTGTGCCCAGGATGAGCTCCTGTGATCCCAGGACCCATGTCCTCCCTGCACATCCCACAGCCACAGGCTGCTGATCCCTCTGAGAGAGGGATCCCAAATCAGGCTTTGCAGGAAAACACAATCACACAAGACCTGTGGTGGCAACTGGTATCAGTCTGTCCTCAAAAACGTCATGGAAGAGAAGAAATGTGGATTTTTATCTCTGCAAGAAAGGGAGCCCTGGGTATCCCGGGACAATTAATGAGCAGAATTTCTCCCTCTGTAAGATAATAATGCACCATTAGAAAAAGATCCCATTTTTATTATCCAATTTTTAGCAGAAATTAAAATTAACTGCCACGTAGTGGAATTCAAAGTCAGCTAATTATAGCTCAGGGAAAGAGGAGCTATCTCCTGTGGACAGATCAGCTCCATTTGATGCAGAAAGAACCATCTCTATCCCTTCCCTCCATCCCTCCAGGTGACTTTAGCCCACCCCAAGCCCCTCAGGGGTCAGGGCAGGGATTGTCCTCCTCCCTTCTTACACCAAACCAAGTTTTTCAGTGTCTTTTTGAGTTCCTAATCAACTGTGTGGACGAGGAGATAAATATCCACTTTTAGCTGCAAACAAAGCCTGAGCACTGCTCTTTAACACCCATGGTGGAAATGCTAATTGTTTTTTTTTAAACACCCAGTTTGTTTAAAGGAAGAATAAACAGAATTACTGAGAAATCTGGATTTTCCAAAGGCTGAAGGTTGCTCTGCCCTGTGCTCAGAGGCTGCAGGTGATGCCTTCCAAGAGTTAAGCTGCCACATTATACCCTGAGGAAAAAAAAAAAAAAAAAAGGAGAAAAATCCATCTCAAACATTATATTTCTAAGCCTTTTCCAAGAGAGTTTGCCAGGCACCATGAAACACTCCCCAGGAGGCTGCACAACTGCCTCCCACGATGGTGGGGACTAAAGGTGCACATTCATCTGCTCTCAGCCAGGAATCCTCATTTCTGAGCCCAAAGTGAAGCTGGAAAGTTCAACAGTTCTTGCCTTGGGCAGCAAATTCCTCTGTTCTTTCCCAAATCTGATGCCAGGAGGAGAAAACCATCCCTTGGTGCTTGTTCACATCTCCAGACCCCGGTTCTCCGTGGAGCTGTTTGGCCTCCTGTGCTCCAGCCCCTCTTCCTCCCCTCTCCAGGCAGGAAAAGCCTCTCTGCCCATCCCAGGAGAGGTGGTTGCCCTTCCCTGTGCTCCCAAGAGCTCGTGACCAGCAGCACAACCACGGGAAGAGCTGGATGGGTGGCCTTGGGAGAGCAGATGGAAAGGAAGATGAGCTGGTTCCTGCTCGGAGCCTGGGAGAGCAGGAAGGATGCAAACAGCTCTGGCTGTGAAATCCAGGATCTGGGCAAGCTCCTTGGATCCAATCTGCTTAATTCCTACTCGATTCCTTAAATAATGAGCACTCTCTGTCCAAGCAGCAGATTTTAAAGCAGCCAGTCAGCCAAAACCCAGGAGCTCCTGCATTCCCACCCCTCACCCTAAACTGCCTGGGAACCCTCTTGTAAACAGCCTTAAAGCCAGGAATTAAATCAGGAATTAAATCAACAAAGCTAAAGGAATCCTTTTCTCACCCAGCTCATTAGTGGGATAAGATACACACAGTGTGGTCTGGGAGCTGCCCTAAATACCCATCCAGCCATACATGTCTGTACATTGAATTTAAATAGGTTTAAAACCCACTTAAAATGGTTTAACCAGCTCCTTCTGAAGCAGCAGTTCCCATTTGCTGAATATACAATAAAAGAAATAAAAAATAACCATATTTTTGCTGTGTTTTATGAGCTTTGGTGTCTGATCACGGATTGAGAGGGGTGGTCCAGCCAGGCCAAGGTGCCCCTCAGCATCCCCAGCTCTGGGGACAAGAGCTGGGCACTCCTCCTGCCTCTTCCCCAGGGCACATCTGCAGTGGAGGCAACTCCTCCTGGGCCACAACCAGGGCACAATCTGCCTCCTATCAAAGAAAAGGCATTTTAAGGTCTGTCCTTAGGTCAAACTTTAAGGCCTTCCATCAGAGGGCTGTGTTTTGTACATGTTGTGTCATTACATCCTCCCAAAATCACGGTTCTTCAAGGCTTTTGACCAGCACTGGACTAACAAGAGTCTTTCCCTGTAATCTGATTTTGTGAGCCCGGAAAGGCTGAGTCAGACACACCCGCTGTGCACTGAGAGGATTTTTGTACCCCATAAACAGCGTATTAATCATTTCTGGTGATCGGCTCCCGCTCGGGATCTGAAGCTCTACACTCCCTGAATGCCAACGGGAAGGGAGAGCAAAGCTGGCTCCCTGCGCTCACATCCCATCCCTGGGGAGCTAATTAGTGTGGAAACACTTGCTGGAAATGTTCAGCCACCTCTGAGCGCTGTGTCTGCCTGGGATTCCCACTCTTGGATCCTGCAACCAAACAAAAGCTGCGGGGCAGCTTTGACAGCCTTTCCCGAACTCCCGGAATCAGACTCCAAGATATTTAAGAATACAACCACTGAACTGCCTCATTCAAATATTGGATTAAGCGGGAGATGTCTCACCCCCGCCCCCAACCTTAGTCCTGTTATCCAATGGAAAATGAATCCGGGATGGGGCTGTGGTGTTATCACACAGGGGTCTGTAGGAAATGCTAATTCCTTCAATTTTAAGCCTGGAAAACAGTTTCCAAGCATCCAGGAAGATGGGAAAACATCGCTCCTACTTAACAAGGGAAGAATGGAAAACCCAGTGAGCCTCAACTGTGCAGAGGTGGGTTTAGGTGGGATATTGGGAAGGAATTCCTGGCTGGGAGGGTGGGGAGGCCCTGGCGCAGGTTGCCCAGAGAAGCTGTGGCTGCCCCTGGATCCCTGGAAGTGTCCAGGGCCAGGTTGGAGCAAGCTGGGATAGTGGAAGGTGTCCCTGCCCATGGCAGGGGTGGCACTGGATGGGCTTTAAGGTCCCTTCCAACCCAAACCATCCCATGATTCTATGATAAGATGGGGATATCAGCTCCAATTTTTCCAGGGAAGGTGGTCCATCCAAACCCACCTTTCCTGACAGGACACATCACGCCCAGGCAGCAGAGCCCCATCCCAGCTCCCCCAGGACTCATCACTTCCAGCCTCAGATTTTCCCTTCTGGATGGAAATGAAGAACTCCCCTTTCATCTATGAAGATAAAAGCCTTTGTGCATTTGAGTAAGATTTTATGACCAATTATTATTTAATAATGTCAAATTATCACATTATTTTAAAATAAAGCCATCTCAATAATTCCAAATTATTAAATTATTTTAAAGCAAAATTTATATGTATATATAAACATACAAAAACACCTGTAGAAACACCTATAGAAACACCTGGAAAATACTGGATTTAGACACGAAAGTGCCCGGAGATAACTTTGGATTCTCCCACCCACATCAGCACTTCAGGGCCTGTGAAATGCCCCCTTCAGTCCTACCTGGTAATTAGTAAAACCCAATGTCCAAAACAAAACCATTTGAATGGCTTAAGGAGCAACTGGTTTTTCTCCAGAGACAATAAATTCCCTGGAATTCACTGTGTAAGAGCAGAGGGAAGTGGCTCCAGCCCCAGTCTGGGCTCAGCCTGACTGCTGTGCATGGCAAGATTTACAATGCAAAGCGAAGAAGGACTGATTAAAGTGGGATCTGCAGCATTTTGGGACCTTAATGAGTTGTTGGAGAAAATTAATTTCCATGTTTAATATATGCAGAGACTGGGAGGAAATGTGAGAATTTAATTAATCTTGGTGTAAAAAAAAGTTATTGGCCATAATTGTAAGTAAATATTGCTTAATTATTCTTCTAATACCAGCGCTCGTTTAGGACTCATTTCCCCTGTTACTGCTCCTGGTTCGCTCTGCTGAGGATTTATTGGCCCAACTGCAGCTTCCACTTTTTTTTGAAATAATAGTGCATTTTCTGTGTTTAAAACCAACACATTTGGGGCACAAACCCCCTTTCCTATCACAGAGTTGTGGTACAGAGCCCAGCCTGCCTGGGAAAAGTAGCAGGAATAATGCAGATCCACATTAATTTCTCCCTGAAGTGGGTGCTGTCATTCCTGCTCCTTTATTATCACCCATTATTAACTGCCCTGCCCAGACCTCTTGTATCTTATTCTGCCCTTTCCAATTTTATTGGGAATTTTGCTCTATTGAAAGCTTCCCAGTGCTTCTTTTTTCCACTCAGGAGTTTTCCCAGAGCACTGACCAACAGTCCTTCGAGTGAATTCTGTATTTTAGATCCTAATTTGTCTCCAAAATGTTGATTTTGAATGTTCCTGTGCTGTGGAAGCTCTTGGAAAATAGGTTTGTCTTTCCAGAGGCAACTCAGTGAGAGACCCTTGCTCCTTTAAAACCCAATCCTGACTGACTGCCACAGAGCTTAAATCAAATCCAGACACTCCATCTGTCAGCCTGGAGTGGGAATGAGTGGGAAAACTCCCAAATATCCTCCTGCTTCCTCCTGACACGACTGCAGTGCTTTAAAATGCCCTTCCCAGCCTGTTCCTTCAGGAGCCCCGGGATTACAGGAGCTCAGACTCCAAAGCCTTGCAAGGGGATGGGAAGGATTACATGTGGGGAAAGGTTTGTGGTTCACTAATAAAAGATTTTGGGGTTTGGCTGCTGCTGAGGGATGAAATCCTTGAATAACTGAGTGTATCCACCCCCGCGTAAACGTGGAGGGCAGGTTTGCCATTTCCTCTGGGGCTGCACCGAACCCAACTGCAGGCCAGCATTTCTCCTGGAATTTTGAGCCAGATTCCCTCTAGAAAAATTAATAATCTTATTTATAAATTAAATCTTTAAGCTGAGGAAAAAATAGGAACAATTCTGTGTCCTATGTCAGCCCCTTCCAGGGCTGAATCCAGGGGGGAAACGCGCTTCCAGGTGTCCGGGAGCTCCATTCCTGCTGCCTTGCAGTTTCTCGTGGTTTTGCTCCAGTTAATTATGGGTTTTAATTAGTCATTAGTGGTGCCTGGGGAACAAGATAAATGGTCTCTTCTGATTTATAAAATTTCAAAGATTGCACCAACCTAAACAAAGGAAAAGCCGGGATTAGCACTAATTGTGGAGGGAGCCTGGGGGGGGCCTCGAGGGAGCCTCCTCCAAAAAGCACCCAGGAAAAGGAGCTGTGCTGCCAGCACAGCATTCCAGACATTTAGGAAACCCCCAAAAACAAGGAGCAGGGCAGATTTCCCGGCATTCCCGGAGCACATCCAAGCAGCAAAACTTGGATGCAAACGGGACCCCGGGTGCCGCAGGAATCGGCACCAGCTTCACGTCTGGGCCTCTCAGTGAGATTTTTATGATGCATGAATTGTTTTAAATCAAACCATTCCGCACAGAAACACCTGGAAAACACTGGGTTTGGATGTGAAAGCACCTGGAGATGACTTTGGATGCCCCCATCTGCGTCAGCAGGATCTCGAAGATCTCTGTGTCGGATCCGAGGCCTTGCAAACAAATTGTCCTGGTGGGAATTAAACCATGAAGCGCCACCAAAGGCTGTCCCAAAAATCCACAGGGCAGGAAAGGGCAGCAAAGTCCCTTTTTGCTGCAGGATGTTCCCATATTCCCTTTTTTTTTTTAGACATCAGCACCTTCCAAACCTGATTTACCATGATCCCTGTGATCAACGGCAGCACTTGATGTTTAGGATGGTGACACCAGAAACAAAACTGTTTGGAAAAGGGAAAATAAAATAAATCAAGGGGGTTTGATGTCAAAAGCAAATTTTTGGGGGGTATAATTTCCCCAACCAGAAGCAGGGACACAGACTTGTCTGCTGCCCAGCTCCAATCCCTGTTATCCCACACCTCACATCCATCCTTCCCTGACTTCCTTCTCATGTGCAGCAGAAACAGCTTTTGGGGCAGGAAAAAATGCCTAAAAATGCAAATCTTCCAGAATAGAGACTAGCCCTAAACAAGAACTTCCAGGTTTGCAGGATCTATAGCACAGATGTTGCAGTCACGAGTAAGAAAATGACTGGAGATTTAATTTACATGAATTTAATTTTTTTTTTTTTTTTACTAAATTCAATATAAGATACTTCAGATAGAAAATTTTAAAAATCTGCCACTTTGAGATCGCTTTTGCCTGAAAAAAAATGATCACTTTTTGCCTGAAAAAAAGCGGCCCTTGGCAGAGGACCCCAAAAATCCGTGTGAGGAGGTAAAGCCCCTCCTGTCTCGCCAACAGGGTGGCAACGACCCCACTATTTTCACTTCCCGTATAAAAGGTGAGTCCCTCTGCAGGTTTCTCCAGACACCTGCAGGTAGCACAGACCTGCCCCTGAGGAATTAGGACCAAAACATGTTGGTCCTGCTCATCCTAAAAGAGACTGAGGAATATTGCAGGTTTTGTGTCTGGTTCAGGGACCGACTTCGGCTTCACGCTGTGATTATTGAATTAAACCCACGGACAATATTCCACCCTGCAGAGCCCCAGTCCCAGCCTGGACTGCTGTGGGAAGGAACCTGTTAGAGAGAAACAAGGTTTTTAACTCCCAGAACCCCAGAATTCCCCTGCCCAGGCAGGAATTAGAGGAATCTTTCAGCTGGACTCACAACTTCGGCTCCTAAAGCAGCGCCGGCGCCGTGTCCGTGGAGCAGCTGCTGCTCTCCCGCAGGAAACACCCTGCACAGGACCTGTGGGGCTCCAGGCCTTTCATTCCAGCTGGATTTTCCCACCTCCAGCTGCCCTGCCGAAGGGAAAGGACACCCTGACCCACGACACTCACGTGGCTTCTCACCTCCAGCCTTTCCCAGGAGTCAGAGTGGGGAGGAGCAGGAGGCAATCCCTCAGTCATCCCAATATTTTCCCCACCCAAAGTATCAACCGTGGGATTTCACAGGACTATGGAATAAGGGCCAACAGCAATTAAAAACTATTAAAACAATTTTTAAAAAAAAAACATTAGCACGATTTCACTTCCAAAGGCTCCAGCCTGAAGAAAAACATCATCTTATTCGTATGGAATTCAGGTCTTTTTTGAGATTAACTTGGCTGAAAGAGGCTTTTTCACAAAAACTCTCTGCTGAAGACACAACCACTATATAAATATAAATATAAATAATCCCATTTTAAAAGCCTGTCTTTCAGCTCGAGGAAGCCCCAGGACTCCTTGGAAATTCCCCGAGGTGAGGCTGGGAATATAATGCCTTGGCTGATATATAAGAGCTGTCTCACACGTGGAGAGTAAAGAGCCATTTATGGAATTTTAACAGGCAGGAAGACTAACATGGCTATTAAAAGAAAAATGTGAACTCTGGGTCTCTCATCAGGGACTCATTTAAATGCAATTTTGCTAAATTAGCTGCACGGAGGAGCCAATGGAGGAAGGGGAATGGTAAACCCAGAGAAAATAGCACTTCTTCGGGAGCAATTCATATTAAAGGGCTCCTGTGGGTAAGTCATTAACAGGTAAACATTTTTTTAATCCAATATATCCTAAATCAAGCCCAGAACTCAGCACCTCCCACTGTTACCTGGTAAACTGAGGTTGTGTTGAACAATTCCAAATGCATCATGTCCATCTAAGCCATAAGGGAAAGAGATTGGGACCTCTTAGTCTGAGCTCAGACACATTTAAGACTTCAACAGAGATTTTAGAAGGCAAGAACACCTGGAAAATGGGATACAAGGCAACATGGATTTACCAAACGACTCTACATTAGCACAGCACCTTCCTGTGATAAATGATTGCTTATCCAGAAGAAATGTCAGTCCTGATAAGGCCAAGGGGGATGGAAAACTCTTTTTCTTAGTCCTTAAGAATTTGCCCCAATCCAGCTGTTTGTGGAGGACAAAGAAATGTGCTAAGAAATAACCAGTGGTGGAGATATCCCATTTCAAATGATGTCATGGGAAGCTCTCCATGCAAAACAGGAAATCCCGGAGGAGGAAGGAGCTGTTACCCACTGGCAAGTGCTGGGAGATTCTCCAGGGAAAGGAAAGGGATCTTCCCTAGTGCCCTCCTGGATGGAATTTGTTTTAAGTTGATCATGCTCATTGGCATAGGATCCATAATTAACAGTGAGAGGATGGAGGAACTTTCCGCAGGATGCAAGGGCAGGAGGGAAAACCAGCAGAGCCAAAGGAGAAAAAGGAGGGATCATGGGTTGGGTTGGAAGGGACCTGATTCAAGGTCATCCATTCCAACCTTCTGCCTTGGGCAGGGACACCTTCCAAAGACCAGGTTGCTCCAGGCCACATCCAAATTGGCCTTGGCCGCTCCCAGGGAGTTCTAAGCTCCCACCCCATAACCCAGAGCAGGGAGCAGGAGGGTGGTGGCACATCCCCCCAGCACCCCTGGCTGCTGTGCCAGCGGAACATCGGGGCTGGGCATCTGCCAGGCACCACCTAAAACCCAGAGTACCATGAATTTCCAAACCTAATTCTCATGGAGACTCGTTACCCCCCAGGCAAGGCTTCTTCGGGCAGCCAGTGCCTCCCAGTTTGCTGGGGCTTGGCAGCTCCAGGGAGACACTCCCAGCACACAGACACCACACCAAACCCCGCTGGCAACCACAGCCCAGCTGGGGCCTTCCGAAAAGCTCTGGGCTGAAAGTTTGCCTTCATTTCCAGCCTGCAGACACCTGCATGACCTTGGACACCCTTGTGAAGAAGGGACACCAGGAGGTGAAGGACACGGGACATCCCCATCTGCTGGAGCGCAGAAAGCGCCAACCCGAAATCCCACGGCCTCAGGATGTTTTTCTGGGTAAGGCCACACATATTCAAGCCCTTCTCATATGTTTTCTGAATTAGGGCTCTAAAAACAAGCTTTCAAATTTCCTGACTGTTGGGCATTTCAATTATATTTATAATAGATTGGACTTCACTCTTAAGAGAACATATCCCCCCATTACCTTCTGAAATTTAAAGATGGCAACACTTGGAGACAAAAGGGTTTGTTCAAAGCACCGGACAGTTACTAATGATAATCACAAAGAATTAAATTTGCAACATAATTAGCCAGTGACAGGTCAATAAAATCCCTAGGCCAGATGGCTTCTTAATTGAGTTTTCAAAGAAATTTGTTAATTATAGGAACCACCCTCAGATCTCCTCAACTTTTCAATGCAGTTGCATAATACCAGGTTATGCAAGAAGGACGCTAATGAGTTTTAGCAACCTGGACACAGCCCTTTGCATCCACTTCTGTCGGTCGCTTCCTCCCCACACCCCTGCAAGGAGCTCTCCCGTTATCCAGGGCTAAAATCCGTACCGAAATCCATACAGGATTAACAGCAGAGGCTGCTTTCACATCACACCCCTGAGCTCTTCCCAGAGTGAATCTGTTACTACGAACTCCATGATGGGCTAAAAAAAATAACCATCATTTCAGCTGGGTGAAAACAGGGGGTTTTAGTTAAATACAAACCTACAAAATCACAGCATCTCTCCAGAGGGGTTCAGTCTTCCAGCCACGAACGTCTCATTTGGAATTGCCCTTCCAAGCCAAGTCTCCTGGCCCAGGGCTGCAGCTCCAGCTGGGACAGGAATGTTCCTGATCCCATCCGAATGTGTCACACCAGCAACAAGCTCATAGCCAGACATGAGCATTTCACTGCACCTTGTTTTCTGGGATAATGGGTAAGGAATCTTGGAATTTATTATTCTTCATGTAAATTAAATGTCACCCAAGGAAAACCTGCAACTTCTGCTCTAATTCAGAAAAACACTGATATGCCACTTTTTGAGCTGCAGTAACATCTTTTCTAATTCAAGTCTTGCTCAGTGTTCAACAACACGTAATAATCTCCCATTAGGACATTCCCCCCGAGGCTCTTTGGATTTCTTGAACTAAACTCAGCTCCCAAGCTGGAACCTGCTGCTCAGCACCTCCCACCAACACAGCAGTGGGCTCGGAAATAAATATCTCACCTAAACCAACTCTTTTTTAGTTTAAAACCGCTCCTCCTTGGCCTGTCCCTGCAGGCCCTGCTAAAAAGTCTGTCCCTACCTCTAAATGAAGTTGGATGAGCCACAGTAATAAATACAGGAATTCATGCACACCCACAAATTAAGGTGAGCTCAAATGCAGGCTCCCTAATTGTAAAATGCCTCTGGATGGTTCTGAATAGAAATCACCTCGGATGAGAACGTGCAGAATAAATGTTAAATAACCAGTTAATTCATGTATCAAAGGAAACTGTGAGAGCTCCTTTATTACCTTGATAACTCATTAAGGAACCCACCCCTCCCTCAGTGCTGTATTTATTGGTGCTGACATTCCATCAGTGCCAAGGTGAACTGAGATCTCACTCCTGCAAATCCCCACAGCTCTCATTAGTTAATGATAAGGGTTCCTACACAAACCCACAAGTGTCTGGAAGTAATAAGATCCCTGATGAACTGTAGTTCATCAAATTATTTGAACAATAAATCCCTGCCTGCCTGGTGACAATTTGACTGTTGTATTGAAATAGGGCTTCATAAAAAAATGCAAAAGCCCTGTAATGACAGCCAGTGTCCCTTCCAGACTGAGGTATAATCGAATTTGCTTAAATTCACATCATTTGTAAGCCAGTGGGGAAGATCAAAAGGAAGTCTATGTTCATCCTACTCCTTCCTGTCACATCATTTATTAACTTTTCCCTGGGAACAGAGAGGACCTGCCCTCGGTTCCCGATTCTGTTCCCAGCCCCACTTCCCATTTCCCAGCTCAGGAGCTGCTTTCCAGCCACGGAGGTGCCAGGAAGGAAAGGAAAACATGCAAATGGGCTCCTGCTGCCAGCCCAGGATGCTGGAACTGCAGATGCCACTCGGGGCTCCCAGGCCAGCTGGAGTCAAACAGCACTGAATCATTGGGCAGGAAACCCTTTTCAATCCCAAAAAGTGAAATCAATGCCCTGTTAAAGAGACATGTGCATGTAAAGTCTTTTTCCATCAATTTTAAACGCTTGCAACGCAGCCACAACCAGCACTGCAGCCAAGCAGCACCTCAGCGAGATCACCAAAATAAGAATGAAAAGAAGGCCCCAAAGCCAAGCAGTGATCTCAAATACCACCAGCATTCCCAGTCTCCTGATCTGCCTTTGTCTCCTGAGCAATGTGCATAAATTCTATCCCAGGGAAATAAAAGGCTGCATCTTCCTTCGATTTTGCCCTCCAGAAGGAGTCCTACGCACCCCTCACCACCTCCCATCCAGCCCAAGGTGCAAAGGAATGGTTAAGTCTCTCTGGAGTTCTAAGAAATGCTGAAGTCACTGGGAAAGGACAGAAAGCAAAGACTCTGAGAGCACCTGAATCTCCATAAACAGCCTGGATGTTTTCTGACACCTCTCCTTGTGTTAAGCAGGATTAATCAAGTGATTCACTGAAACCAGGGATTTTAAGTACCTTTAGCATCACTAAAACCAACAGGATCAAAGTGCTCACTCAACACAAGTGAGCACATCAGACTTCAGCCTCTAAATCAGCGTATGCTGCTCTCACGGGGCAGTTCCATCTCCTTGGGAGGTTTTATTCCCTTTATGCCTCTTCCTGAACTTTCTCCCCGTCATGTGGGTTTTTTTAAACTGTTTTTCAATCTTCAAAACTACCCAATTCTACAGTTTTTGTCCATTAATTACAGAGTATAAATAATAATTTGGCAGTTTACACGTATTTTATATGGTTTTCCATAAGCTGATGCACCATGGTTTTTTTCCTCTGCCAAAGAGCAGCCAGAGTGTCCCACACCAAACCCTCACTGCAGAGATGATGAGCTACTTTTCCATGGGAAAAAGAATAGAAGGTCTTGGGATCACTTAAATGTCTACATTACTTCTTTCATCTGCAAGTCAGAATTTTTGTCCCTCATTAATTATTTTTCATGAAGTCTCTCTGGAATTTCTCCCAATGTTTTAAGTCAAGTTTAAGTCAAGTTCTTTTGACCTTCCTCCTCAACTGTAGCGAGCAATTATCCCTCCTCAGCCACCTAATCATTCTTATCTCCCCTTTGACCCCAGATCTAATCCTCCTGGCTTTTTTGGAAGCTCACTATTACCCCATTGCTACAACATTTCCCAGGAATCCAGCAGCAATGTGTCACACCAAGGACTGCACAGACATTCCCCTTCAATTAATTCCAGGGATGAGGTGCACTTATCTCAACGTGGATCTCTCACCTCTCAGGGGTCTTGAAGCCTCTGCCATCAAAAATGTGTTTGCTCTGATGTCTGTATTGGTAGTTCCCCCTCCCAGCTGCACACATCCAGTCTCTCCTCCCACGGTGATCAACTCTGGTGCAAAGCCCTCACCCAACCCCTCACAGAGCTCAGCCATTTTTTAGCCAAATCCCACATGGAAAAACCTTCCCACTGGCAGCTCAACAGCAGCTGACAAGGTGAGGATGCAGGAAGCCAAAGAACGTGATTTTTAATGCGCGTTAAAGCTTTGGGAACCCTCAGGAGCCTCAAAAGGAAACTTAGTCCTTACCAGGGAGGGGGAAATGCAGAGGAGGGGTTTGCACCGGGACAGAGCTCGTGAAACTGGTTCCAAAATACACACACAGCTCTTCACAAGAGCATCATTTCAACCTACAGCCTGTGGGACATCGCCCAGCCTGGAAAAGAGAAGCTTCAGGGTGAACTAAGTGTGGCCTTCCAGGAGCTGAAGGACCTACAGGAAAGATGGAGAGGGACTACTCACAAGGGATGGAGGGACAGGACGAGGGGAATGGCTTCCCACTGCCAGAGGGCAGGGTGAGATGGGACACTGGGGTGGAATTCCTGGCTGTGAGGGTGAGGAGGCCCTGGCACAGGGTGCCCAGAGAAGCTGTGGCTGCCCCATCCTTGGAAGTGTCCAAGGCCAGGTTGGACGGGGCTTGGAGCAACCTGGGCTAGTGGAAGGTGTCCCTGCCCATGGCAGGGGGTGGCACTGGATGGGCTTTAAGGTCCCTTCACACCCAAACCATTCCAGGATTCCCCGAAGCCGCTGCTTTGGATGAAACTGCTTTTTTGAGGGACATTGCCATGAGCTCAGCACCCCTGGCACGGCCTCCCACCAACCCAGGCAGCTGCATCTTTCCTCACCCCCAGGACAAACGGGGTCTTGGTAACACATCTGCAAAAAAGACCACATTAAAACAGCTGTTTAATGGCAGCAACTCCTATATTTTAACAGAGCCCAGAGTTGTCTTCACTCCTCTAAAGCAGAGAGCATATTGTGCCTATGGTGACAAATAAAACCTCTTGGGAAGCATTAAAGCCATGGCTGAAATTAAAAACATTATTTCCAAGCTTCTACATTTCCACAAGTTTCTTGATTAAAGGCAGAACGCGTAAAGGGAAATTTTTTTTAAATTTAATTAATAACTCAATGTTTGTAACAAGGAATTTTGTGGGAGGTCAAGAGTTCATGAGGGAAATGGGATATTTACTCCAAAACAGAACAGTTCATCCATCAGGTCTTGTTTTCCACTGCTAAGTTAGTAAGTACTAAAAAAATTACCATTCTGCCTCATTGCTCACATCAAGTCCATAACTTTCAGCATCCACAAAATTCAGGTTTAATTCTGCTGGAAAAAAACAGTTTCAAGCACATCACCTCCTTCAGATTGTTGTTGTGCAGAGGAACAGCAGCTCCTTGGTCTGTATTTAACACACTTGAATTGAGACGCCTGGGAAAAAAAGTAATTACAGGAAAAAAGCTGCAGTCTCTAAACCCAAGGGTTTTTCATTCAATATTTAGGAATATTTTTACAGAAAAATTGTACTTCTCTGTTTTCTGTTCAACCATTTAGTGCTTTCTCTTCTTTTCCCCCCCATTTTCTCACTGAACATGAAGGAGAGGAGGAAAGCAATGACACAGGAAGAGATCACTGCCAGGATTATAATGGACACCTCTTTCCCTGCAGCCAGTTTCCCATTTTCACTGGCCAATTTTAGCTCGAAGAATCCAAAAGAACCCCAGGAAGTGATTTAGGTGTGTAACCCTCCAAGGCACAAGCAGCCCGAGCATCGCCCTGGGACACCCTTCCCACCCAGGACATTCCCATTCCTGTAGGCACAGAGGCTTTGGCTTTTCAAAAGCAAACACTGATCCCAAATAAACAAGTTCTGGGATTATGACCAGCAAAACCATCCCTTCTGTTCTTCATCACACAATAATTCTTCATTTGAAATAATAATTCATTGAATTGTTTTAAGCACAATGTTGGATCCAGTAAGAGTTTGGAGTCACAGTCAATCCATCAGGTAATTTCCTAAGAGTTAGAAGGATTTCTGCTAAATAAAATGTGTTATTTACACCAGTTAATAGTGTTTCTCTGCCCTATATCTCATGAAAAGCATCCTGCCTGCTGTATTCCTCTGTAAATTGTTGGGGTTTGCTCATCCTGCTCCACCCTGAGCCCACTCCCGTGTCCATGGACATCCAGCCCTGGGAAGAGGCACAGCCTGGGAAGGGCTTTCCAGGACAGGGCTGCATTTCTGTAACCACCAGCAATGGGGAAAAAAACCAGATTATACCAATTCTGCAATTCCTGAGCTGTTCCCAGGGGTGTGAGAGCAAACAGGAGCTGCTGCTCCTTCCTGCTCACTCCCCAAAGGAGGAATTGCTGCAGTGACCTTCATCCTGAAATTGGGATCATTCAATGTTGTTTCTATAGATTTTCTCTTCTTTTCCTTTTTTTTTTTTATCCCACAAACCAAGCAATCAACTGATCCAAGAGCTCCCCACAAAGAGAGGTTTGATTTCCCACCACACAGAGGCACTGACAGATTTTCATGATAATTTCCCTGAAGAGCTGTTTATGAGGTAGAGGGGAAGTGCTGCAGCAGGGAGCAGATCAGACACTCTGCTCACCTGATTTTCCCATTACACCTTCCAGCCTTCCCCTCTTCCTTGGTGTCACCCAACCCCAACAGGCTGCAGCTTCTGGAGTCAGTCAGGAAGAGGTTTAGAAACACGTGGTGACCTCCATCATTTCCATCTTAAACTAAAGCCCTCCTGGTGCTGCTCCCTCTTCCAGAGGGAAAACAGACCCCAAAGAAGTGGCTCAAAACTGGGGCACGTGTGTGTCTGCACACAGAGGGGGACAAACCCTCACTTTCAGGGGAACCACAGAGGGGAAAAAAATTAACCTGGACCGAATCAAACCCATTTCTGCAGCCAGACAACAATCCCACAGCTTCACCTCCGAATTAGGTGCTCTCCTCCTGCCACTCACCTGCAGCAGGGACGAGGATTCTGAGGAGGGGATGGAGTTCAGGTGAGGTTCTGTTTGCAGTTCTCCTTGGCGCAGGAACATCTTCTGTTCCTTAGAACCTCACGCCACCAAATTAATTTAATCCTCGCAGAGCCTTGCAGGAAAATAACTCAGCAATTGTGGGAATTTACAGAAGATGTAGAAGGCAGCTGTAATCACAGATATCTCTGCAGTAGCACCACATAATTTCTGTGTCATCTTTCAATCACAGCTCCCTTTAATGCATCCTTGAAAAACAACGGCCACATCAGTCATGGCAGATTTAATAGCCAGGTAGATTTAGGCTGGAACAAAGCCAGAGGCAACTTCACGTGTGAAATAGCAGTGTTTGGGTGATTTTAAAACGCTGTTTTTGTTTTTAAACTGCATTAACAACCCCGGGAGGTTCTGCAGGATCACAGACCCTCACAAGAAAAAATTATCTGTATCTCAGGGTTTCCAAAAGCACTTCCTCGGATGCCGTTATTAAAATGGAGCTGCATTTTCCACCCTGGCTGTGCTTAGTAAACAGCAGTGAGTTCATGGATAGTTCTTGCCTGAAGGCTGGAGCTGTGGCTGCTCCATCCCTGGAAGTGCCCAAGGCCAGGTTGGATAGGGCTTGGAGCAACCTGGAGGTGTCCCTGCCCATACACACGGCTTTTAAATTTATTTACCTCCCTCAGCTCGTTTGCTGCCCACAAAACCCAGAATTAAGTCCCTCACCTGAGCCTGACCTCCATGGTATAAGGCTGGGGAACGTTATCATCTACTCAGTGCTTTGGGGGACATGAGGGTGCTGCTGATTCAAGGGCATGGTGTATTTGGACATTCTTCTAACAGAGCTAAGAAGAAGAATTCAGACCCTGTAAGAAATAAACCCCAAATCAGCTGCAGACAAACACACATAGCAGCAGCCAAGGCAAAACATTTGCTAATGAGCTCCATTCTCTCACTTGCTGGACTGAGCTTTGAACACTTTGGCATTTGAGAGGAGAAGCTCAAAGGAACAAAAAAAAAGACAATTAGTCACAACATGGATTCCCTTTTCCGTTATATGGACGTGACAAACCTACATCAGCTTCCAGGCCAGCACCCAGCAGGACCTGAACAAAGCCTCCCACTAATCTCAGGTCCCAGCTTTTATCACAAAAGCCTCTGCCAGGACTGTTGGTGGAAAAACTTCAGTGTCAACTCACCTGCTGAGGTAAAACATGTCAGGGGGGTTGAAAAAGTATCTGTTGAGTGGAGAAAAGTCCTTCCTCATGAGTGTCCTTGACGAATCCATTGAAGGGGACACCCATCTCTGTTTCCTGACCTCTGGGGACATTCCAGATTGATTCCAGGTTGTCACAAAAGTGGCTCATTTTACGTGCAGAGGAGCTGGTGGCTCTGCAGAGCTCCAGCTCCAGAGGCAGCCCTTTAAGTCTAAAGTTCATGTTAATCCCGGTTTAGCACACGCTTTTCAGCCACTCTGCCACTGCCTTTTCAGATCTGCAGCGTCCCAGAGCCTCGAGTACCTTCCTGTTGAAATGCAGCTGATGAGGACCCTTCACGGTTCCACTGGAGATGTTTCCAGAGGGAGAGTTAAAATTAGTGAGCATTCACTGCATGTCACCTCAGCCACTGATCCCAGCTCAGTCCTGTCGGAAGGAAAGCAGTTTTTTTATTCTGTAGAAGTATTTTATCAAATGTATTTGAGCGCTGGAGCTGTGCTGGGTGTTTTCAGGTGCAGGACATGGTGCTGGGAGGGTGACAGCTGTCAGTTGTGTGGCTGGGGATGCTCCAGGTGGGTTTGTTTGGAGGCCACAGATTTCCTCTGTCCTCTTCCCACCTTTTTGATGAGCACAGCAGTTCCAGGAGCAGTGTGCAAAGGCGTCCTGGGGCTTTTTAGGGACTGCCTCCCTTGCAACAGGTTTATCTTGAACAAAGTGAACTACAGGTACCTCGGAGTCATGAGAGATGGGAAAGGCAGCAAATTCTCTGCAGACTGATGAGCCTCCTGGACATCCTCTGGGTTTTGTTGGATGACGAATGAGATGTGCTCAGGAGCTCATTCCCACTCGGGCAGAGATCCCTGTGCAGCCCATTTCTGTGGTTTCCACTTGAAGCAAAGGATGGATAGGAGCTCTTCCCAAAAAAATGCCAACCAAATAAAGCGTGTGCCACCTGCAATCCCAAAGCTGACAGCAGCTCTGTTTATTTTTCCCTCCTGATTTATATCCCTTCAAATCAATGGCCTGGAATTAGGGCCCTCCCACAGGCACACAGGTCCTGTAAATCTGCCTCTGAACCCCTCTTGGTTTCCTGACTGACAAACACCAAGGCTCGTCAGGGAGGGGGATTGAGAAAGTTCTTGTGACCGACCTGGGCTGGTGGAAGGTTCATGGGTTGGAAGGAGATGGGCTTTAAGGACCCTTCCAGCCCAACCCATTGTGGCATTCTCTGCCCACACTTCCATCAGGCACAGTTCTCCAAGGCTGGATTTGGGATGTAGCCCTGTGGCCACATCGGAGATGAAGCAGAGCTGGGCCACGACCCCCTCCCTTCCCACGGCTCCCCTGGTTTGGTACCACCCTGAGCACAGAGCCCCCTCCCTCCCCATCCTCCTCCTCACATTCAGACCAGCTGTGGGGTTGAACTGCATAGCACAAGTGCAATTTTGAAGAATCCAATTTTGAAGTGTCTCTGGGACTCTTCCGCTCTGATCCCAGCAGAGCCCAGGGCTGCACGTGCCCAGGGGTTTTATTACACATGGAAAGCCTTTGTATTCGGGTGAGCTGCCTTCTCCCTGAATTACTACTCTGCAACTTCTCTCCTTGTAAAAGTCCTGACCTCTAAAAGCCAAGCCCAGGGCAGCAGAGCTTCAGTCTTGGTTACTGCGGGGAATGAATTACCTTGTGATACCTGAAGCAAGGGGGTTGGTTTAAGGCTTCTCCTTAAATCTGCTTCATTTTCTGCAGCGTTGAACAGCCCCTTGAACAGTTCAACGTGTATTTTCTTCAGGAGCTTCGTGCCAGCTGCTGGAGAGAAGCTGTGTGAGACAAGATTGAGTTACCGAGTCCTCTATAGCAGAGTGATCCCACTGCCTGACGTGTTCCCACAACTCCCACGCTCCAGCAGGGCCTCCATCGCTGCCCCCAGCAATGTGGAACCTTCGGAGAGAGGAGACTTGGACAGCCAGACCCCCTCCTGCCCCAGGAACAAGCACACGTGGCTGCAAAGGAATTTCTGGGTGGGTTTGGGGTGGTTTGGTTCTGATTTGCTCTTTGGAAACTCACACAGTAAATCTACACCAGGCCCACGCCAAGGCTCATGGGCAGGAGACAGAAAAGGGGAGAATAAAATAGGCAGTAAAATTCTGCCCCTCTTGGAGCTCACCAAAGCCATTCCCAACGCCAGGACTGCCTTCAAGGCCTGGGATATCTTTATTCCCTCTCCGGGATGTTTTCATTCCTTCTCCCTGATGGTGGAAGTGTCTGGGCAGATGCTGGCTGAGGCAGGGAGAGGGAAGGCACTGACACCTAACAAGGGACAGCACGAGAAGAAACGGCCTCAAGTTGCACCAGGGGAGCTTTAGGCTGAAAATAGGAAAAATTCCTTCATGGAAAGGGTCGTCCAGCACTGGAACAGACTGCCCAGGGCAGGGGTGGAGTCACATCAGCGGCAGTGTTCAAAAAACACGTGGATGTGGCACTTGAGGTTTAACGGTGAACACGGTGGTGGGGCTGGGCTGATGATCCCAGAGGACTTTTCCAAGCTTAACAATGCCAGAATTCCATGACGAAAGCTCAGGACTTGCTGCCCTCGTCCTGGGGACACCTCCCTTACCCCTCAGGTGGGATTTCCTGGGGAATTTCTTGCCTTTCCCTGCAGAACAAGCCTCGGTGGGTGCAAAGCTGAGCTCAGCCTGCGCTGAGCCCAGAGCTGGCCAAGCTCAGCTCACCCAGCGACTGGGGCTGCCTTTAAATGTCAGCTTTAATATTTAATCACCCTGCATGGCCTCAATATTTACAGCATAAGCCATTTCATTGGGAAGTTAAATATATAGCCCAGATATTTAAGGAAACTGATTCAGAGGCACAGAAATGTAATTGCACTTAACGTGACCTGGGAATGAAATCACAGCTTTAAGGGCTTTTTTTTTCCCTTCTGCAGGATGTTTAAACCCCATTTTTAATCCATTATGCTAAAGGAGGCTCTGTCACTGTGTTGCCTTGGGTAGATTTCACTAATGCTGAGTGGTGAAACCAACCCCAACCCAAAGGAAAATCCCAAAAGGAACAAAGCAACCCAACTCCCCCCCTAAAAAAAAATACCAAAAAAGGAACAAATTAAAAGTTTTTACTATACTATTTATATGCTTTATATAGGTTCTATATATATAAAATATATATATGGTATTTGTATTATTACAGACATTATTAATGATAATCTGTATAATTATTATATGTACATTTCTATGCTTCATATACTTTATTACTTATACATTTTACTATGCTATATATATTGTAAATTAGCACCTGTCTCCTGAAGCAGCCTATTAAAAATGCATTTCCCAGAAAATTAAAAATGCCTTCCCAAAAAAAGAAAAAAACCCAAAACATAAAGGCAATAAAAAGAGCAGAAAGCCAAAGGAAGACAAGAAGGAGAAGTAATATATGTATTATTTTTGCAATAGTCAAGATGCAGAAATATCCTGATATAAAGCACTTATCACTTGGGTGGTTTTCTGTTATTTATATCATGGAATCCCAGAATGGTTTGGGTGGGAAGGGACCTTAAAGCTCATTTCATTCCACCCCTGCCATGGGCAGGGACACCTTTCCATAGACCAGGTTGCTCCAAACCCAATCCATCCATCCATCCAAGTCCTGTATATCAAACTATTTCAACTTTCCTGCTCCCCACAGGACAATCCCTCTTCGCAAGAAGAGGAAAAATCAAGAACTGAAGCAAAACCTCTCCATCTGTGCCAACACAGGGGCTGCACAAGGCTTTGGGAATGATTTCCAGCCCGTGCCTTCCCCCAGCATTTTATCCCAGGACAGGAAATATCCCGGCCAGAAGCAGCCCAGAGTGGACCATTTTTCCCTACAGCATTTTATCCCAGGACAGGAAAAACTCCAGCTAAAGGTAACCCAGAGTTTTTTCTCCCACCTCTGAATTTCCACAAGAAATACATCCCAGCCTTCTTCCTCCAACCTGTGGGTTGCTTTGTCCCATAAATCCCTCAGAAATGGCAGCGAAGCAGCTGGGAGAAGCCAGATTTTTGCCTTCCATTTTGCCCTAACTGACAGCATCGTTCCCAGCAGGAGCCCTTTTTCCAGGGGTAATAAATGGAAGCAGAGGGGTATTTTTCTCCTCCCAAGTTGACAACCCAATAACACAACACCACAGGCACAAATCGTCCCTCCAAAGAGGGATGTCTCACCCTGCCACAGCTCTGCTCCAAAGAAGCTGCCTGGATCATATGGATGGCACCTCTCAGCTTATGCCACAAAGAGTCATTTTTTTGGGGATCAGAAACAAAAATACCACCACATTTTTGACCCACTATTCTGCCGCAACTCAAGGAACACATTTAAGGTTTTCTTCTCCATATCAAAGCCAAACAAATCCAGTGGAGCAGATGATTCCTATTTGTTGGGGGGTAGGGAAGGAATTCAGGTTCCTGGAGGAGCCTCAGACACGCTGGGCTGGACACACAAGACTTTCCTGGAAAAATCACTGCAGGAGCTGTAACAGCAACCAAAGGCTTCCAAAACCATTCCCAGTATTTCTGAGGAAGGGCTGGGAAACCACATTATCACCTCTCATGTCTGAGAGAGGCTCAGGCTGGAAAACAACGAGAAATGACTCTGGATGATTTGCTGTCCCTGGGGTTTATTTAATGGAGACCTGGAAAACTCTCCAGTGGTTCACCATCCGCGGAAGTCCAGCCATGATCCACGTTGATATCAGCCCCAGATTATAATGCAATAGGAGAAAGTGTTATTGCAAGGGGAATGGAAGCTGGAAATCTTGGCTGGCCATCACTCCTGCCCGTGTAATGAGTTTCTGGCGCAGGAGGGGTGAAATTGGGAGCCAAAGCCCAGGGATAATTCATCCCTTGTTTAAACACATCCTGGCAACCCAATTATTATTTTCAGAATCACAGAGTTTCCCTTCTCAGTGTGTTACTGAACAAGAGCTTTCTCTCACCTCACAGACCAGAAGAGAGTGTGGTTCAGTGAGCAGGGAAAGCCACGGCACAGCACCCCTGGGCACCAACACTGGGATGGGATGGCTGATCCCAGATCCTGCTCCTCCCTGGGATAACCATGCTCCTGGCCACCACGTGCTGCACTGGGTGCAAGAGCTCCATTTGTGCTTTTGGACCTGAAGGTAACAGGGCTCAGCAGTTGTCGCCCACGAAATCAGGGTCATATTCCCCCAAAATGCACAGATCTGCATTCCTGAATTCCTCAGTCTTTTTGGAAGAAAGTTAACCTTTAAAAACACCCACATAAACAAACTAATCAATTAATTAATTAATGAGGTTAATTCACGAGAATGACACAGGTCCCAAAGAACCAGACCTTCTGCAGGACACAGCCCCAGCACATCACAGAATCATCATCCCAGACTGGTTTGGGTGGGAAGGGACCTGAAAGCCCATCCAGTGCCACCCCTGCCATGGGCAGGGACACTTTCCACTGTCCCAGGTTGCTCCAACCTGGCCTTGGACACTTCCAGGGATCCAGGGGCAGCCACAGCTTCTCTGGGCACCCTGTGCCAGGGCCTCCCCACCCTCACAGCCAGGAATTCCTTCCCAATATCTAATCCTAACCCAATCTAATACACAGCCCAACCCCCTGAAATAACTTTACTCCTCAGTTCCTCGATTTTCTGTGTATAAACCAGGCTTTGCACCATTTGATTACCAGTTGTCTGAAGGCAGGACTTTGTTCTTGCTTGTGCTGGTCACAACAAGAGATCCAGAGCAAGGTGTTCCCACCCTCCAAGAGCATCACAGGGTTCCTGCTGGATCCACATCCACAGGAGAAGCTGCAGTCCCCTGGAAACCAAAGGTACAACCTCCTCTGGCCCCCCTAAAGATGAGCAGTGGACAAAAGTAAGACAAATATTAGCCAGCCCTGATATTTCAGCACAGGATAAAAATATAAGGCACATTATTCCCCTGCAATGTTACTATGGTGATTTCACTGAGGCTGCTGAGCAGAGCTGTGGGTATGAACCAAAGCTCACAAGTAAGATCCTAATCTGCCCAATAAACAATCCCAGGGTCGGGGAATAATAATCAAAATAATAATCAAACACAACAGAGAGACTGTCAGAGCTCACCCTCTGCACGTGAGGGTCAAACAGCACATTAACTCGCTGAAAACCTGCCCTGGGTGTCCAAAATCATCACTTCTGGAGTGTCAGTAATGAAAAGCTTTGCCAGCACCGCCTCATTTCCTTGGGCCAACAGAAGTGCTTGGCATGAACGGTGTATTAAATCACATGCAGGGGGCCTGGGTGTGGTAGATTGAACCATACGGAAGCACCGAATGGTAAAAACACAGATCTGCACTCGGACTCTGCTTTCCACACTTCACAAAGGTGTGGGGAATGTTTCTGATTGTTTGGAGCTTCATGTTATTGAGAGTTTAGGAGCCAAGTGGGCACATTGTGCCAGTTATTGTTGGAGATCTTTTTAAGTTTGAGAGCTTCTGCCACACAAGAAAGAAGTGGAAGTTGTATATTTGGCAAAGTAGAGGTTGGAATTTTATGAGAAGAAAAACCTCCCTAAGTCAATTTACTCTGTGTTCTCTGGTCATTTGGCTGTCATGTAAATAAATCAAAAGCCCAAAATCTTTTAAAATACTCCTGACTTCTTTTGTAACCACTGGTGAAGGAAGAAGTTGTTAAGTGTGGTGGTGGGAAAATTATTTCCCTATTTATACATCTGTCCTGAGCAGATGTTACTAAAATACTGGTATATGATATAAACACTGCTCTGAAAAATATTTTGAAATGTTTACTGCGCTACTGTCCAATCCAAGAAACGTCCATTCCAGTGACTGCACATCACTCCTTCAGTCCCAGACGCTCATTGCCCCGAAGGGGCTGTGACTGCCCTGGGTTTGGAATGGTTTGGGTCTGATTTTTGGGCTAAAATCCTCTTCACTGGCTCTCTGCCAATGGGTAAATATCTCCACAAAACTCCTGGACAAACTTACAGGTGTCACAAATCCTTCCTCACCCGGAGCAACGTGTGGGCACAGAGAGGGTGAGGCTGCTGCAAGGGCTTCTGTGTATTAAAAATATAGAGAAAGGAGAAAGGATGTTACCTCCCAAAGCTCTGGTAGAGCAAAGGGTCCCTTTGCTGAACTGAGCTGGTTTTCTTATTCTTGAAGGACCTTATTCTTACGATCTTTGTTTCATAACTCCTCTTCTCCCACCTCACAAATTCCATTGGCTTCTCACCCGTTCTTGGACGTTGAGAAATGTGAACCAGTGGGAATAAATTGGAGATTTAGGGATAGATTAGATTAGAGGATTATTAAAATAGAGGCTTTGGGGCTAAATTAGATGACCATTAAAAGTCCCTTCCAAGCCAATCTGTTCTAGGATTCTACAGTTGTCATGGGAGGAGCAAGAAGTCTGGATTCGGTCACAAACTGAACTGGGATGGGGAGGGAAGAGAAAGGTGCTGCTGATTTTGTTTAATCCAAACTCAAACCATTTACATCTGATCCATGGAAGAGCATCACCCTGAGCTGGAAAACAGAGAGGGGAGATCACAACTGGCACGGCTGAAGGAGCCCAAAGAGAAACCACAGGAGTGAAACCACGAGACTTTGTTGGAATTACAGCTTCAAACACAAGCAATGACCTGCTATTTTCTTGCCTAACAGAAGTAACTGCTCTGCTACTTTAAAGCATTTCTTTCCCCAGGCCTCTGCCCTCCCCATCTCTGCCCCTAACCCATTTTTCCTGGGCGATGCAGGTCCGTGGTGCCTGGGCTCAGAGCAAGCAGCTTCCTCACCCCGGGGAGATGACACCAAGCCAAGGATAAATTCCTTCCCAGCAAAAACAGCTGGGATTTCATTGCCTGAGCGACAGAAACCTCCTCACTGTTTACATCAGGCCTGCTATTAAGCAGTTATTGGGGATCAATGCAAGGCAGCAGCAGGATTTAAATCTTGCCAAGCAGCCAGGCAAGGGAACAGCTCCTCCACACAGGTCACACTCATAACACTTTGTTCCCAGCACAGCAAAGAACAACCTCTGTGAAGTCCTTGGCAGGGGATCTGTACTAAAATGCTTTCAGAAGTCCCCAGCTGGATGGATGCTTCCCAGTGGATGCTTCCCATATGGATGCTTCCCAGTACCACATCACAGTTTACAGGCAGCTTTTGGGATGATGCCCTGGAAACAACCTGGTCCATAGAAGGTGTCCCACCCATGGCAGGGGGCTGGAATGAGAGGAGCTTTAAGGTCCCTTCCAATCCAAACCAGTCACCCTGGGATTCTGTGATCCTGGGAAATGCCAGGTTCTGTGCTGCCCAGCTTTCTCCCAGGGAAGCTCAGGAGCTCAGCCCACGGCACTTCTGTTATTTTAAATCCAGTTCCTGGTCTGTTGATACCAGGGTGGGCCTCACCTTCCTATTTCAAAAGTCGTTTCACACGTAAAGGGGCTCTGCAAATTTTGAAGCACTCAAACCTGAACACCCAGCTCCTGCTCAGAAACTGGATCCAATAGTGCTGGATTTGTCCCTCCAGCTCCAACATGGAGCATGGAAAGCTGCTTGCTAACATTTTTCAAATGCTGCTGCAAGTAAAGGAGACATTTCCCTGGTGTTGAGGGTGCAGGTGAAGGCAGCACAGACACCTGGTCATCGGGAAATGGGAGCTATTTCTACCTGGGGGCTGATGGAGGCTTTAATTAGCTCAGAACACTTCTTACAACAGGAGACAGCGAAGACTTTTCTATTTAACAAAGAGTCACAACACGGGCAGAGGAAAAGCAGAAAGATTCCTGGGATTCCTGTGCACTTCCCAGCCAAGAAGATTTTATCCTGGACAAGGACACCCTCCCATCTGGCACATGGTGTCACCCCATTTCCCTGCAGGGCTGGACATCCACATCATTTCAGGTGTCAGACCAAACCAGGGATGTTCTGGGCTCCCAGGTCATGGAAAAATCTGTAGATGGACAAGTCCCTGGGGATGAGCTCCATCCCCCCAGTGCTCTCCAGCCCTTCCCTCTCCCTGCAGCCACCTTTACTCACACACTTCATTCCATGAGCAGCTGCTCAGTACACACCTGAACTAACCCCCTGGCCCTGCTCAGGAGGCCACAAGGATGAATTCCTCCTTTCCTGCTCCCTTTCCCACTTATCTCCAAGCCCCAGGGATCCCAGCAGCTTCCAAACCCTTTCAAGTGCAGTATCAGCTGATCTCAGACATGGCACAGGCAGCGAATCCCTCCCATGTGCAACATCAAGGAGCCTCAAATGGAATCCCACCCTGAGCTTTTCCAGGCTATGCTTTACTTTATGATCCTTTTTAAACCAGCCCTGGCACGTTTTCCAACCAGTGACCTTCATTTAATCCTGCCAGGCTTTGCAATTTAAACCAAGGTGCAAACACTGCCTCCCTGGGAGGGGGATGGTACCCAGCGTTCCCAGGAATTCCCCACAGGATCTTCCCTCCTGCCACGTCAAGCCAGCACCCCCCACCTCATCCCAGCACGACTCTGCAGCTCCAAACACCCCAGTTATCCCTCCCAGCTCATTTTCCACTCTGACGCTCAGCATATGTTCACCAAAAGCAAGATTCCAATGCCTGTGGTGTGTACAGGCAAAATTATATTTGCCCAAGCCATGCAGAGAAAAAGGGAGCAGGGGAAAGTTCCTTTCAGGAGCCCCTGGTACAGCTTTCTGCTAAGTAAAGCGTTTTCCCGGAGAAAGCCTTGGCCTAAGGAGAACGGGAATGATAGGAGGGAATGACGGATATCACCCAGACACAACAGCAATGCAGCAAGGCGAGAGGATGAAGGATAGAGCTCCACCAGAGCAGATGGCGCAGATGTTCCCTCTCATCCATCTTCCAGGTGTTCCCGCTCCGAAGGGAGCGGGTCCCCAGTTTGCTCCAGTTGAAATCCCCCCTGTCAGCACACACAGGGCACAGAGGGAACCCCACCCAACACATCACCCTGCCCTGGGGGCCATTTTTCCAGGGAAAAAAAGCCTCCCTCTGGTTTTTATCCCTGCAGAGGTCAGGAGGAGGCTCCTGGTTCCCAGCTCCATGGATCTGCACACCAGCAGGATGGGGACATGCTGTGGCACAGGGCGGTGCCAGCTGCACCAGCCACCACTCCCATGGCCCGGCATCCCCTGGGCTTCCCTTCCTCACAGAAACTCTGGATAACCCCCACAGTAATCCAGGGATCCAGCCATCCAACCTGCCAGGAAACAAGGGAAACAAAATCAAAGCTAAGCCACAGCAGCCCCTATTCCAAACCTGCTTCCCATCAGCCAGTGACGGGGACAAGTGACAGCACGATCCCACTTTAATGGATGCTGGGAATATTCATGTGGGCTCTGTCCAATTTACTGCACTTAATACCTTGTGCCTCCTCCACACGGATCGATTTTGGCATCGGGTTTATGAGCAGTAATTAATATTCATTCCGAATGAGATTCCCAATGTATGAAGATGTTTATTATTTATTCATCTTTAAGGCTTGTTAGATTAATCTGGTTTAAATTACCTCCTGCTGCCAGGCACAATTATTGTAATTTATTAGGATAATTCCGGTGCTTTATTTCCCTCTGCTGCAGGAGGTGGGTGATGCTCCTCCAGTGCTCCCAGAAAGCAGCTTGTGCTGCTGCTGGAGTTGCATCCCAGGGATGGAAATCCCCTTCTCCAGAGGGGTCAAACTCTAGATTAGGCTTGAGACCACACTAATCCCTCCTTTTAAGCAGGTAGGAATCATAGAATCATGGAATGGTTGGGTTGGAAGGGACCTTAAAGCTCATCTCATTCCACCTTCCACTAGTCCAGGTTGCTCCAAGCCCTGTCCAACCTGACCTTGAGCACTTCCAGGGATTTGGCAGCCACAGCTTCTCTGGGGAAAGTCTGTGCCAAGAAATCTCGCATCCCTCAACATCTTCCTGCCTCAGTTTCTTGAGTGCAAATGGCTCCTCCTGAGACATTCCTCAGACTTTCCAGGAAAGGTGAGGGAAACATGGAAATACAGCCTTCAGCTCCCTGCTGTGCAAAAGACCTCACCTAATGTCTTTAAAAAAACCCCACGTATTTTCTTAAAAGCTGCAGTTACCATGATCACGTTTAATTGATCCCCTCAGGGGCTCAAAACCAGACAGGCTTTTCTGGAATTTAATTATTTTCCACCAGGGCTTCCGAGGTAAAGGTGCAATTACAGCAGGAAGGGCTGACTCCTACAAACTACACGAGGGGCTGGAGCGTGTCCAGGGAAGGGAACGGAGCTGGGAAGGGTCTGGAGCAGCAGGAGCAGCTGAGGGAGCTGGGGGGGCTCAGCCTGGAGAAAAGGAGGCTCAGGGGGGACCTTGTGGCTCTGCAAGTCCCTGACAGGAGGGGGGAGCCGGGGGGGGTCGGGCTCTGCTCCCAGGGAACAAGGGACAGGAGGAGAGGGAATGGCCTCAAGCTGTGCCAGGAGAGTTTCTCGACTGGATATCGTGGAAAATTTCCTCCTGGAAAGGGCTGTCCAGCCCTGGCACAGCTGCCCAGGGCAGGGGTGGATCCCCATCCCCGCAGGGATTTAACAGCCCTGTGGACGTGGCACCTGGGGACATGGGTCAGTGGTGGCCTCGGCAGTGCTGGGAATGGTTGGACTCCATGGTCTTGGAGGGCTTTTCCAACCCCAGTGATTCCATGGCTCTGTTCTGCCCTCCCAGCAATGCCAAAGCCAGCACACCCCCAGCAGGGTGCAGAAGTGGGGATCCCACTTGCCCAGGGTGGGCTTTGGGCACGTCCTTCCCACATCCATAAAATCAAGGAAACATCCCCTGCCCGACTGGCTGTGGATCAATGAGCTGCTCCTTTAAATGATATCACTTTAAATCATTTTTTTCTGCCCTTTGAAAGAGCCCCTCACTTCTCCTGAAGCCAGGGAAGAGCATCCAATGTGCTGATGCAGGAGGAATGAAGCAGAGCCTGCTTTGAACCCCCAACACCCCCAGCATCCCTAATGATTCCTTCCCTCCCAAAATGACTCCACTGTGCAAACGCTTTTGAACTGAAGTGTTTAATCAGAATCTCCCCAGAGTCAAAGCAGCCACGAGGAAAAAAAGACCAACTTTTTAATAGAGAAAGAAAAAGGGCCTCTTTGGAGTAAAACAAATGATTCTCTAACAAAGAATGTCCCGGGGACAGGAAGACAATGTCGAGCTTTGATGCTACAATTCTGCTCTGGAGATTAATTCAGAGCTCAGGTTTTACCCCAATTATAAATCTCCCACAGCAAGTAAGGAAATAGAATTTAGTCCTCACTAACAGCAGACTAAATTTTAGCCATTCTCTGGTAGTTTTCAGATATAGAGCTTAAGAGCAACCTCAACAAAATGATCTCAGTATTCCTTTCATCAAATCTCTATTATGTGAGTATTATGCCTTTGAGATCCAGGCGCTGCCCTATCAGCTCGAAGCAAATAAAATCGGGGTGTTTCCATTCTCCTGCCCTTTAGAGAGACCTCTGTTTCCTCTCCTTTCAGGAACAGTGGGGGAAAATGCTGGAGTCACCAGGGTCAGTCTCCCAACAGGGAAAAAACCAACCATTAAACTTGAATCCAACCAGTTCTGCACGACTCAGTGACCTCAGAGCTCTCTCCCAGGCTCTGACTGTGTCCCTGTGGTCTCTGCACGACACCTGGGGGTGGAAACATTTCATTTCCATGAATAACCAGGCAATGGTTCCCTCTGCAGCACAGCAGGGAGGCAGCCCCAGGGCCATCCCATGGCTATCCGCACTCGAGGCCCCACATTTTCAGTGAAACGACCAAAAACCAGAAGAAACACATTCCACCAGCACAGAGCCAGGGGACGACACCCCTCACGCTCCTCAAGTCTTTCCACGGAAATCCAATTCTCTGCTTTTAACTCCTGGTTTTCCCCACTGGGATGTTTGACCCAGCAAATACAAACCACATCCAAGCCTTTTGACACCTGGCACGTCGCTATTTTAAACACACTTCCAATAAACTACAAAAGTTGATTCTGTTGGAGCCTGAAAATAAACGAGCTCATTAAAAAACGCTGGCACTTGGCAGGATCTCTGGTGGCCAATCCCAGCCTGGGGAGGGCTGGAATTTATAACTTTGATCCCCACAGCTAAACCATTTAATCTGATCATAAACATCAATCACTGAGTTTTATTGCACCATTTTGCAGCCTGAGCAGAAAACCTCGACAAATTAGGCACCCCCAAAGTGACTCTTTGCAAATAAATACTGACTTTAATATTCAACAATATAATTCCCTGGGATCAATTTTTTATTTAAGAGCTACTGGAGCTCAGGAAAAAAAAAGTGTCTAATGATAAAAATATCCACCAAGTGCAGTGTAACAGCATCTGGTGAGCAGGGGCAGCTCTGAGACAACACCTACCTCCAGGGCTGTTGTGTCATCAGGAAGTTATTCAGTGTGTCCAGGTATTCCATGGGATATCCATAAGTCACCATTAAAAATGGTGCAGATCCCATTAAGCTCCAGTTGGCTCCAGATCCTCATCCAGCACTCAACAGGCAGGGAATGGAATGGTGGGAGTGACACGTGGAGCACGTGGGAACCTGCCAGGACAAATCAACCAGAGGGAGCCCGTCAGTGCACCGAGGTGCCAAAGTGCCAGCAATTCAGACGCTCCTTCCGAGCCAAGGAGCCGTTTACAGGGAACTGAAATAACGATTTCCCTGGTGAAGCACTGAACACCGTCAGCTCAGAGCTGGGCTGTGGCACTCAGAGGAGCAGCCAGTCCGTCACAATGTGCCGCAAAGGGCTCCTGGAAAAGAGGATTTTCCACTGAGGATATGTTAGACATTAAGTTCTACTATCCCAGTCCAAGATGAAGAACACAAAGGCTTGTCCCAACCTTCCTGACACACGCCTGGAAGAGCCGAGCAGGTAGGTACCGCTGAGGGCCTCAAACCCTGCTGGTCACACTGGCTATAACAGGGTGAGCTGGGTTTCTGCTTCAGGGGAGGACATTTAAATCTAAATTTTATTGTCCAAGAGTTCACATGACAGAATTATGAGCTCTAGGAGGAAATAAAAAGGTTATTTTTGTCTTCACTTACCACTTCTACTTTTCCCCAAGCAGACAAGATAAATGAGTCACAGAATATCCTGAGCTGGAAGGGACCCACCAGGACTGAGTCCAACTCCTGCACAGACACCCCAAGAATCCCACCCCATCCCTGGGAGCATTGTCCCAACGCTCCTGGAGCTCTGGCAGCCCTGGGGCCGTGACCAAACCCTGGGGAGCCTGTGGAAGAGCAGAGCAAGGAATATTGGCCTTGAGATGAGTGTCAGGAAGGGCTGAAATGAGTTTTTAGATCAGGTGTTTAAACCAACATTCTCACAAACCCCAGAGAAATCAGACTAAATAGAAAGTTTAGTGGTGGAATCACCATGCCTGGAAGTATCCAAAAACCACATGGATGTGGCACCTGAGGACACGGTTTAGTGGTGACCATGGTGGTGCTGGTTGATGGTTGGTCTTGGTGAGATCTTTTCCAGCCTTAATTCTATGATTCCATGACTCCATAAAACCATTCCCTGTTGTCAACCCAACCCGGAGATCCCGGGAGGTGACTCCAGCAGCAGCTGAGCCAGTCCAGGGACCCAGGCAGGCCAAAACTCAATCCATCACTATTTATTGATCCCTCTTAATTATCTCCCCAGAGCCAACTCAACCCCAGGGAGCTTTGCTTCCATGAAAAACGGATCACTTTTGTTCCAAGCAAGGAAAATACATGAAGGCACTTAAATTCCTGCCTTTTAGTCCTGCAAATCCATGAATACATTTCAATTCCTGATTACAAGTGTTGCAGCTCCTCGAAGTGAACTTTGTCTCTGCGAAACTCTCCAGTGTGTTTATAAAACAGCTTTCCCAGAGACTCACATCAGCAATTTTGGAAGTGTTGCATTAAATCCAGACGGTGTTTTTCATCTCAAGACAGGAAAAAATGCATATTAATCCCCAAGCAAAGCCATGCACTGAGAATTTTAAACATTTCTGTCAGTCTGGGTAAAACCCTGATCCATTTTGGTTTTTTTGCTGGATGAGCCACTGAATCCTTTTGGTTCATTTGCAGGCCATTTGCTAACTTTATTAGGCCATATTCAGATGATGGATATCAAAAGGATATTCACTGTAAACCAGGCTTTGTTTCTGAGGACAGTAATTGGGTTAAGCTCATGAATAAACCCTTTATATCAGCAGCCTGTACAAAGGGAGAGTGAAAACATGCAGGGGGAAAGGAGAAAGAAGAGAAATTCTTTCATGTGCACTGTGGTGTCCATCTGACACCTTTACACAACTCATCTAGGAACAGAAATGTCACCAAAGATACGGATATGGCACTCTGGAAGTGACCATGATGCCATAACCATGAATGGTTTGGGTTGGAGGGACCTTACAGCTCATCCAGTTCCATCCAGGGATCCTTCCACTAGCCCAGGTTGCTCCAACCTGGCCTTGGACACTTCCAGGGATCCAGGGGCAGCCACAGCTTCTCTGGGCAACCTGTGCCAGGGCCTCACTACCCTCACAGCCAACAATTCCTTCCCAACATTCCATCTCACCCTCTGGCAGTGGGAAGCCATTCCCCCTTGTCCAACCTGCTAGGGAGCTTGGATGCAAGTTTAGGGTGTTTCAAAACCCCAGGATGTGCTTTCTCCTATTCAGCCTCCTACTGACAATCCCAAAACAACTCCAGGACGTGAAATGCCCCAAGGCAGGTGACCTCTGCTGTCCCTGATTTTTGAAGCCATTACGAAAGGCCTCAAGAAAGAGGGGATTTGATGTGATTTCCCCTGCAGCAGAACCAAGTGTTGTATTCCAGCACCAACACTGAGAGGTTTTTCCTCGAGTCAGCTTTAAGATAATATTGACATGGCAGTCAATACATTATATATCAGTGTATTTATGTCAGAATCCATTGGCATGGAAATAAATCAATCTAAATGCAGAGCTCTGGGATTTAAATGAAGCCTGGGAACGCCACATCTTCGGTTTTTACTCAGCTTCTCATATGCGTATCCATCACTTCTGACAGATTTCATACACTGGGATACCACCTCTAGTCTCACTAAAAGCTGCTCTGAGTGGATTTTAGATAAAAAGACTGGGAAATTCGCTGTAGGGAGCTCTTAGGAGCAATATAGTCCCCGGCACACTGGAAAGTCAAGTTGTACTTTTAATCTCATGCTCGTGGTGGGTCTGAAATGCAGGATGGTCAACGAGGGGCACCCCAAATCTGTTAAAGCAACAGCAGAGCCAAACAAGATGGTTCAAAATTTCAAAAAGCTTCATTTACCCAAACATACTGACTGTGATCCACAGAATCACAGGCTGGGGAAGGTTGGAAGATCCCACAGAGGGTCATTTGGTCCCACCTGCTCCAGCAGGGCCATCCCAGAGCACGTGGCACAGAAGAATCCCAGAGGGAACACCAGGAAAGCATTTTAGGACGCAATTTCCCCACAGACCTCACCTTGCCCAACACATCTAAGCTGATTTGTTCCCACTGCTATGCTAGAAAAAAAAACCAAAACCAAACAAAAACCCAAAACCACGTATCTAAAAATATAAAATAATACTTTAAAAAATACCTAATGATCACCTGCAGACGTTCACTGGGCTGTGAATAAAGCAGATTTTATTTTAAAAGTTCTTAAATCTTCAGTATTAAGTAATTTAACCAAATTCCCACCAGGATTTAAGTGACATCTGGGATTTTCCCATGGATCTGCCCCAGCCTTGAGTGAGCCATTTCACCCCGTTCCTTCCCTCACCTTCATTCGGAGTGGCCTGTTCTGTTCCTTCACCATCCCAGCGAGGGAACTGTGGGATGGCAGCTCCATCTGAATTCCTGACATTCACAGCTGCTTTCCGCGCACAGACAGAGCTTTGTCAACATGTAAACAAGGCAATTAATTTAGGCACTGTAATAACATCACTTTAATAATCTGAGGAGCAGCCCCTTGTTTACAGAGCCACAGATGCTTTATGAAAATACCAGAAGAGCAGCATTTTGCCTGTGCAGAGGAAACAGGACAGGAACTATTTCCTTCCTTCTGGTTCCTGCAAGGCCCCACCTTTTGCTTGCAGCACCAAGAGATTTCAGCCCCAAATCCTAAATGGATGAGGAGGTTTTCCTCCAAAGGTCAGCTCCAGCTACACAACCCAGATGGCAGGGACACTTTCCACTATCTCAGGTTGCTCCAACCTGGCCTTGGACACTTCCAGGGATGGGGCAGCCACAGCTTCTCTGGGCACCCTGTGCCAGGGCCAAGTCATGTAAGGAAGTGCCAGAAGAACGACAGCAGCTGGATCCTTGAAGGCTCTTTATCCCAATCCAGAAAACATCTCTTGCCCAGCAGCGTTGCAGTGCTGACCTCTAGCGACAGACATCCCAGAAAACGGGAACATCTGTTGGGATAAACATCCCCTCCCACCTCTGCGCCCCCACTTCGATCTCAACCCACCTCCCCTAACTTCCAAAAGTGCTCCCCAGCCATTTGGGCACTGGCTCCCAGTTAATCCATAAAGCAGATTATGCAGAAAGTGGTACAATAATTCCAAAGCCAAGGAGATTCTGAGATATGTAAGATCAGTAAAATATTTAAATCTCTACCCAGCGAGGGCTAAACCCCTTTTCCACACTCAGATCGTGCTGGAGGGGGGTTGCAGCTGCCATGGGAAGTTCCCCCATTTGCAGAAGTCCACCCCAGGATTTTCGCAGGATGCTCAAGGGGACAGAGAATTTAGGAATTGGAAATAAAGCTCAATAAAACATTAACTCCAGGGTTGCTGTTGTGTCACACCTGAAACACCGACCTGCAGGTGACAGTAGAGGAGTTCTACAACCACAGTCAGAATCAGGAGCAGGAAGATGAAGAGCAACAGAAGAACAAGAAATTAATTCCCACCCTCTCCAAGAAAAGTGCATCAACCCACCAGTGGGGGAAACTTCCCCTTTGGTTCTCCAAGATCCACTTCCCTCAAACTTCACACTCTCGGGGGAAGCAGGAGTTGGGTTTGCTCAGAAAACGCCTGTGTGGGTCTCACCAACCACCAAAGGCAACAACCCATCGCTGAACAGTCCAAAAACTACAGGTGCCAGTGTCCATTTCAAGTTTTTATTAAAGAAGACCCAGAATTGCCAAGTCTGCAGGGAAACAGAGCAACCTGTACCAACAGGTCAGAGCTGTCCGTGGTCAGCTCTCAGGGGGGGCCCAGAAAGCACTAGAACAAACCAGCTCAGGGCACAACTCCCCCTGGGCAGCAAGTTCACAACCTGCTGTTTATTCTCCTAAATTGTCCCTCAGAATCCAGAATTATCAACCAAAAATACTCCTGGGTTTAGTCCTTCAGGGAGACGATTTTAGTTTTTAAGGAACATGAGAGAATCTCCCCTGAGAAGTCTCTTAAAACAAATCTTAAGACCACAAATTCCAGGTCTGCTTAAATTATTGTAAGAAAAAAATTACATATCCTCCATATAAAGTAACATTTTTATTATATCAAACTATTTCGCTGCAGTCAAACAATTTGCCAAAGGCTCCTGAGCATTTTGTGGCACACAAGGGCTCCCTGGAATCCGCCAAGGAACACATCCCTGCACACCTTGTGCTCCACAAAGCCACACACTCCTGCTTTTTAAGGCAAGATCAGCTCAGTTTAGGAATAGCTTATCCAATTACCTTGATGAGTAATTAAACCCAAGCAAAATGCACTCTAGAGGAGTTCCCAGGAACTCCCTGCTCAGCACTGAGCCCTTCCACTGAAACTCTGGGAAAGGGCTGAGTTTCACTATGAAACTGGAAACTTTTCCTACTGAAAGCAAAATTCAGTTCTTGCATTTCACTCTTTACACAGATTTTAGTCAGAGCTTCCTAAAAACACAGCATTTTTCACACTATTCAGGACTCCCACGAGGTTATTGCTATGTTACTGACCCAGGGCTAGCCCTTCCTCAGCTGTAACAGTGGATTTTGGAGTTTCCTCTCTCGGGAGTTTTTCCTGCCTTTTTTCTACAGGAAAAACGAATCAGGAGCATGTTTAGAAGTAACGAAGGTGTCCCAGGTGAGAGGTTCAACCACCCCCAGCTCCAGCAAGGCTCATCTCACAGCAATTCCATCAGATTTTCCCCTTTCAGGCACCAACCAGGTCCTTGGCTGCTGACGCAGCTCCTCCCACACAGGAGGGTGCAGCGGGTCCAAGAGCCAGGTGCTTCCTCAGCAGGGTCTCTGTTCATCACCCCCAGAGCAAGGAGGATTGAAGCTGGGTATTCAAAACTAGGCTCTAGTCTTGCAGCAAGGCACAGGAGCATCATTCTGCTTGGGCTGGGGTCGTGTCCCAGGAAATTCACTGCATTCCTGATTTTCCACAGGGACACGCCGCTACTTCAACACGCTTCTGGGCGCCAGGGTTGATAAATAGGAAGAGTAATTATCTGGGAGCTGCAAAACAATAAAATTAAGACATCACGGATCACATGAAGTTGCTCCTCAACTTATTTGCTTCGCCAGCCATCGGTTCATTTCCCTCATTAGGTGTTTAATTACTATTATTTCTGGATTTCAACGGGAGGTTGATTTGCTGGCTCTTAGAAACGACATCCAAGTTCTTTATTAAAATAAAGATCTCATTGTTCTCTCCTCACTTCTAAGCCCCCTGCTGTGTTATTGATACCTGAGCTCCCAGTCTGGAGAGGTATTTATTCCTTAAACTAAAGTCATCAGCTTTTGGCAGTAATTTAGCCAAGTCATCTTCATTCTGACGTCTGAGTCTCTCCTGTTCTTCTGCTCTGCAAAAGAAAACTGGTTTAAGATATTTGCACTGGCAGTGCAAACCCTGGTGGACGCAGGTTTATTTTAATACCTATTTTTAATCTGGACATCAGATTAAATGACACTCAGATGTGTCTGGGTAACTCCAATTCAACATAAAGAAAGAGAGAGGCTGTTTTCTGCAGTTTCCTTTTATTTAGATTCCAAGATTTCAGTAGAAAGAGAGACCTTGTGGGGTTTTTTTTCCACAGATTACAACGTGCTCAGTGAGCTTCTGTAACGGCTTTTACTGGCTATTAAACAAGTTTCACCCCTTGACATAAAGATTACAATACAAACAGAATCAATTGTCAAGAAGGCAGTAAGAGACTGCTCAGCAGTCTGTAGAATTCTTAAATCTCCTACAAAAAAAAAAGGCAATTTGACCCGAGCATTTGCAGCTCTTTCTCCATGTGAGTGTTAAAGAGAACCAGACCCCAAGCCGTAAATACCCTTCAGACAGTGGTTTGCATTAAGACAGTGACAAAAGCAGCATCAGTGACCCGTTTCCAAGCTCTGGATGAGCTTCATCACAGAACAAAAAATACCATTTTAGGAAGAAATCTCCACCCCACCAACACGTGCAGCACAGAAAGTCTGCTATAAAATGTCCTAAGGATGGACGTGCTTGTCTTGGCTGGCAGAGCACCGAGGCAGAGGTTCCACACAGTGCAAAAGGCTCTAAACCCAATTAAAAGATGATTTGGAAGTAGTTAAAACTGGTTACAAAGCTTAAAACTGAGGCATTCCCTGTAGACCCCCCCAGATGTGGTTAATCTTCCTCAGAACTATGTGCAGGGTGCAAACTAAACACTGGCACTCTTCAAGCTGTCATGGAGCTGAGCAGTGTTCCCCACTCCACGATGCCATTTGCTATTCAACTTTCTTTTCTGCAAAAAAAGAAAGTATTTATAAAGAAAATCAAGAAGGTTCAGTACTGGAGATTCCTGACAACGCTGTCAGTAAATCCCACAGCACCCCCAGGAAACACTGGAGCTGTTGCACACACCCCACCTGGGCCAGGCAGGGTGGGAAGCAGCTCTGTTTGGACACAGAATTCCAAGCTTGGGGGGATTTTTGTTGGATTTGTATCAAAAACTAGCTGGGAGCTTTTGGCTGGAGGATGAGACTCACGAGAACTAAGCTGGAAAACTTGGCAGGTTTTAGTTTCCCTGAGATTGGTGTGTGACAAGAACAAGAAACAAAACCCTGTCAAAGCCCACAAGTCACCTGGATAGACCTTCCTTGGGGATTTTTGGGATTAACTAAAGCATCACCATATGGACAGTTACACAGTCCAGTTTTAGAGAACTCCATAAACCTATTGTCTTGTTAGGACCAAATATAATATGTATATTATATATTAATACACCAAACATAATATATATGTTATATAAACACATGTGTGATGCACAATACCTGCAGGTGCGCTGTAGTTACCTATTAAAAAGTAAGGAATTCCAACAACATTAAAGGCAAATGAGCTTCAAGATCTGAGACCTGCTGAGCTGAACTGGGGCAGAACAGAAAGCATCTCAAAAGAAAAAAACCCCATGTTCTTCTCATCCAAACAGCAGGAATTCCACGGACGGGATCAGTTTTGTTGTTTCTTCTAAAGGGAGATCTAGTTTTTGATGCCACTTTTAAAACTGGTCCGTGCTAAACCCGACACTAAAGCCAGGTGATGTTTGCTGCTGACTGCCTCAGGTACACACCACAGTTTTAAATAGGAAATAAAACATTTTTAAACACATTTCAGTTGGAAGGCCACTGAAATAAAGGGAAATAGCAAGGAAGAGTGCCAGGAAAGGACACCTGATTACTGCCACTTGCTCTAAATGTTCCTGCCCAGGAGGCAGGAATATGAAATCCTGCTACTGACTGCTGAGAAAGAAAATAACATCCAATACCAGCAGCAAAAGGGACTGACTTCAGACAGTGATCTCCTCAACTCTTCAGGTTAAACATTTCATAGGGCCACTGATATTTATTGGGTTTGATACTTACTCAGAGGCAGCTGCTTTCTGCAGTTTTTCCCTTTTCTTCGCAGACCAGTTGAGGTCACCACCTGCAACAGGAGAAACGTGCACCTTGAAACCTCCCAAACTGGTCTTGTTTTGTAGCCTGGGTATCAAAACTCACCACAGGAGTTCTCAGAGCACTGGAGGAATCGGGGGGAGTGATTTTACAAGAGCAGAAAGTGAGGTAAAGACAAAGAGCAGCGTGTTCTTAATCACGTGAGCAAGCAAAGCCAGGACCCAAACTAAGGAAAGAGTTCACTTTTTATATTCACAGATTCATGTACAGTCAAGTTTGATAAGAAAAAAAAAAAAACAGAGATTTTTCCTAATATAGAAAAACCCGTAGAGTATCCTCCACAGAATTCCAAGGTTTACAGTGTCCAAGTGAGCCGAAGGGACAGGCATCCTCGAGAACTTCAAGAATTATGATTAAAAACACCAAAAGCAGCTGCAAACACTCACCTGTGAGGTGATTCACAAAATACAGCATGACCACGGCTACCAGTGACACTGAAACAGAAAAGGAACAGTTTTAGATGACAATAATTGTACAAAAAGGACAGAGGAACAGCTTTTACCTACAACCAAGTAACTACTAAAATTTTTCATAATAGTTGTAACTGAGAGGAGGTTTTGCCACCAGCATCTCTTAATTGCTTTTGAAATTCCCACTAAATCTGGGCATTCAGAAAGGATTCTTTTAGTTTTAGTTACATTAATAAACAGCCACCATAAACATAAACTTTAGAAGTATTATTTGTCTACTCCTTTACTCCATTTTCTTGAAACACCAACTATTACACCACGTTACTTCAAGAAACCACAAACCACTTTACTAAGTTTGAGATACTTTTCAGCATTGCCCCAGCTGAAACCTCTAAAGAGAGGAGTTCTTACTGGTTTACAGGAAATATTAAGAAATAAAGCCTAATAAAGCTTCCTGAATGCACAGAATCTGCTTTCAAAGCGTTTAATGCTTACAGCAAACACAAGCACTGAAGAAAACTTCCAGAAACAAGTATCCTCTTGTGTCCAGGATCATTCCAGCTGCGATGGCAATCACTGCCAGCCCCAGGTTCTGGATGGACTGCATGCTGAACACAAACACAGGGTCAGCACGGGGGGAGATTTAGTTTATCTGGGGAAAAGCCCTTGCTGGCACTGAACTGCCAAGGAGATGAACTTCCCCCCGTTTGTCTGGCACGTGACAGTCCTGACTCCACAGTTCTGCAGAAGTTCCTGTGCCTCTCCCACCCCCACATCCTGAGCGACACAGAACTTCCTGCTGCAGCAAACCTGAGGGAACTGGGACCCACCGATGTGTCAGAACTGCTGGATATTCCCTGCTCCAGGAGGGTGGGGGCAGCCTCACTGTGGAGAATCATGGAATGGGTTGGGTGGGAAGGGAATTTAAAGGTTATCTTGTGCAACCCCCCTGCCATGGACACCTTCCACCGGCCCAGGTTGCCCCAGCCCAGCCTTGGACACTTCCAGGGATCCAGGGGCAGCCACAGCTTCTCTGGGCAACCTGTGCCAGGGCCCCCCCACGCTCCCAACCAAGGATTCCATCCCAATATCCCATCCAGCTCTGCCCTCTGGCAATTTGAAGCCATTCCCTGTGCCCTGTCCCTCCACCCCTTGTCAGCACTCTCTCTCCATGCTTCTTGTAGCTTCTTCAAGTCCTGGAAGGCCGCAGTTAGGTCCCCCTGCAGCTCTCCTTTTCCCAGGCTGAACAATCCCAAGTCTCCCAGCCTTTCCTCTGGTATCCCGGTGCCCCTCTGGACTCCAGCACAGCACAGACACATCAGCTCAGGTACTCACAAGCCATAGGCAGTTCCCAGCTGGTGCTCAGGGACAACAAAGGCCACCATGGGCCACAGGGCACAGGCCAGCAGGGAATAGGCCACTCCCAGCAGACACTGGGGACACGGGGACAAGCAAACACGTGTCACGTGAGATGCATTTCTGCTGCAAAGTGCTCAAAAATTAACATCTTGGTCCCTCCCCTTCTCCCAAAAGTAAAAAAACAGAGCTCAAGCACCACTTCTTACAACATCACTCGAAATAAATATGCACATTTAGAAGGAAAGAGAACTTCATCCAGGAGTAACCCATGAACTAAACACCATTAATGAGAACTAAAAACTCTATTAATTAGCATTAAAGAGGAAACGATTAATGCTGCAACTCCTCAGAAACAGCTGGAAAAACAAGGACCCTGTTTTTAAAGCCTGACCCTGGTGAGCACCATAAACCCCAGCTCACAAGCAATTTTTCGGGGAATCTGCCCTAGGAAGGGGAAATCAGTAATGAAGCTTTCTATTGAGGTTTGCCAGATCCAACACAGCACAGGGGCAGTTTAAGTAATATTAATAAGCTTCAGAAACAGAATAAAATAGCAAGTTTCAGGAGAAAACTGAGCACGTAGCACAGTAATTTAGTTATAGAGTAAGGAGTCTTTTCCACCTCAAAACACACACAGTAATTCAGCATCAGCTCCATGGCTTGTTTTATCACATTTAGCTATAAATCTCCCAGAAAGAGTTACCATTGCTATCCAGGGGTTCCAGAAGGTAAAAGCCAACATGATGTGGGAGGCCAGCGTGGCTATCACAGCACACAAAACCCAGATGATGTTCTTGCCAAGTTTATCCACCAGAAGGCCAAAGACTGGGGACATGGGGGCTGATATGATGTACACAATGCTAGAAAAATACAAATTACAGAGCTGAGCACTCTCTGGGCACAGACAACTCCAGGTGTTACATGATACAAGGGTCTCCAGAGAAAATACCAAATTTCCTTGCTACGTGTGAGGCCATAAATAAAAAAAAAAAACACCAAAAAAAAATCCCAACCGACCAACTGAGGAATTCTGAATTCCCAAAAGGACTGAGCACATGAAAACACTCAACATCCAAGGAAAGAGTGACATACTCAGAGCTCTTGGAATCACACAGCAGCAAGTGTTTTCTTGCTGGGTTTTATTTGCTTGAGGTTTGGTCACATCCCAAATTCATCCTCAAACTACAAAAGTTTAGTGTTGTTATTAAACTGCTTTTATCACTCAGAAGAGAATCACTAAATACCAAAATAAAACCCTTCAGACAGAGCTCTTCCTTTCCAGTGTGAACATCTAAGACTTTCCAACAAAAACACACCCACACCTCCCAGTTATTCCCTGGGCCATGTGAAATCTATTTGTCCACTTAAATGCAACAGGAGATCCCAAACCTCCTCCCACTGCTCAGGGCCCAAAGATCCATCCTGCACCCCTACAAAGTGGCAGTGTTAATTATTAAATCAGCTTAAATCAACCCCAATATACCTGTTAATTGCACTTGCTTCTTGAGGTGAGAAGCTGAATTTCTGAATAAAGAAAACCCTGAAGGAATTAAAAAAAAAAGATTTAGGAAAATGCAGAATTGAAGGACAAGAAATAAATATTAAGATAAAGACACAAGAACATAGTTTACAAGAAAATTAGATATAGCTTTGACATAAATATAATATTTCATATAATAATTCATATCATGAATTTAGGAGCTTTTTATCAAACTCCATACATTTTTGTGTAAGGACCATTCAAATTATACTTTGAGGAAAACATCCAAAGTACAGAACCAATATAGAACCCAAATAATGAGCTTGTAAGTATGGAAGGAATTCCACAGGACACCAAATTCCACACCATGTTTTAAACCTGTGTCTAGTTTTAATCAGGATATAAACCATTCCTCAAGCTTTTGAGTTCAGCCCATGTCCAGCAATGGTATTTCCCACAGAGCTCAGCAGAAAAACGTAAGGTTTTTAAGGAGCTAGTTAAAAGTCTGCCCAAATTCCAAGGGAAAAAGCAGGGTAAGTGAGTGGCACTTACTTTCCAAGTCCTATGAAAGGAAAAACTGCTGCATAGTAACAGACACAGATGACAAATATAAGCCACAAGGACAAGGAGAAATCCTTCACGTCCGTGAGCTTGATCACTTCACCTGGAGGAGACAACGTGGTTTCAGTCAGCACAAGCCAAATCTGGGATTATCCACACGTAATAAACATCCAGGTGATCCCAAGTCCCTGCTAAAGCACATCCCTGTCCCCCTCCTGTCCGAGTTTACACAGTGAGAGTCACTTCGGAACATACAGGTGTTAAAGTCAATAGAGCCAAAGCCAAGAACAACTGTCCCTCCCACACTGAGCTGATGGACTAAGCCTCTGAAAGTCTTATGCAGCAGAATTAAATATACTTTGTCAAGGAAATGTTTGATCAGCTGCCAAAATTCCTGTCTGGAGCCTCATCCAGGTTGGAGCAAGCTGGTCTATGGAAGGTGTCCCTGCCTAGGGCAGGAGATGGAAGGAGATGAGATTTAAGGTCCCTCCCAGCCCAAAGCAGTTTGGGATTCCATGGTGTGCTCCTAGTTGGATCTCAAATGAAGCAGTTTTTTAAATGCCCTAAACTGTCCCACATGGAAAACTCAAACCACCAGAAAAGGGCTCATGTCTCTGCACACCTCTAAAGGAAATAAGGTCAAACCCAACAAAACAAAGAAGCAGTGGCAATGGCACAGATCAAGCAGTGTGAACTTGGATTTTTAGAAGAAAAGCAGATGACAGCACTTCTACCTGTTAAACTGGTGTTTAAAACTGTAGAACTTCCCGCTGACATAACAATGAACTAAAAATTCTAACGGTGAAGAAGCCGAGCAGCAGCCATGGATCACCCCAAATGCAAACCTGCAGAGCGCAGAGGAACTGCAAGGGGCTGTTCCAGAAGACTGAACCCAGGGCACCAGCCCCACCACTCACCTGTTTTCCCTTGCTCTTTGCAAAGCAGCCTCTCTGCCCTCCTGTCCAGGTAAGCCAGGATTAATGCACAGGTCAGCGAGAAGACACAGGTCACAGCCCCTGCAAGAGGGAAACCCCACGTGGGCAGTTGACAACTCGAGTGTAATTTGGCTTTTAAGCCCCAAATTTTTGTTAGATACGTAAAGTTTAACAGCAGCTTGTCTCATGTATAAGGCTCAACACCTGAACAACTCCAAGAACAAGGTGTAAAACTGAAGCCTGGCACGACATACACCTGTCTTGAGTTCAAATATGCAGCTACATTTATTTTATTTAACACATTCCCACCACTCAGCACAGCCAAGCTCCTCATCTGCACCTTGTAGGAACACAAACAAAGCCTGAGCTTATTCCCAACACCAGGGTCTCCTACCCTGGCTCTGAGGGAAAGGAACACACCCAAAAGCTGCTGAAATTCCACTTTTAGACATCAGACAGCTACACACAGGATCTGATCCCCCTCATCAAATTTCTCAAGTCTGTCCTTTGATCAAAGCACGTGAAATGTTCTATCTCCATGAGACACAAACTTGAATTTGGCAACCACAAAAATCCCACAGCATTTTAACAGCTGCAGTAACCACACACTCTGCATGAGAACATGAAACACTGATAGAACAGTATTTGAATTCCTCTCCCCATTCTCAGATATACTTGTCCTACTTTCATGTAGTTAATAAAGCATTGATACGCATTCAGGGCAAATTCAGAAACCCAAAATCAAAATATTACTGACCTATCATCAGAGCCAAGCCCAGGGTGCTGGGACCAGTGTAACCCAGGAGATCTTGAACTCTTGAGTAGACCCATCCCATGATATTCATGTTCACTGTGCTCCCCTGGGCAGAACAGACTCATGTGAGGAATTATTGATTTCACTATTATATTAATTCAAAAGGAACATCAGGCAGAACTGCTTATTGAACAGGTAAGATGATAAACAGGGAACTTAAAACACCACGAACAAGGATAAAATTATTCCCTGCTGGTTTGTAACAAATTAATCACTGCAACAATAATAAACCATCACAAATTAAATTTTACCCAACTATTACAGTGTTTCCATGAGGAGTTTAGCAGTGCCATAAAACCCACCTCACACAGTGCATTAGCTCCTAAATGGAGCTGAATTTACTATGTCAGAGCAAACAGGATTCCTAGCTGACAGACACCAGGAAACAGCACTTTTTTCCCCTCCTCCTGCCCCCAGAGAAGGGACCCATGGCTGCAGTCCCAGGGCTCACCCCAGGGAACTGCAGCTCAACTGAGAGGAGGGAACTGCTGATGAGCAACAGCCTGAACACGAACCGGCCCAGCTGGGAGCAGCTCACTCCTTACCCACGTGAGGTAAAATACCTGCAGGGCATCAGCACAGAGCAGGGGGCTGGAGATAACCCCAAAAAAAAGAGACACAACTCCACTCTGCTCTCTCAGCTGGTCCATCAGTGTAAACCCAGCCATAAAACCAGCTCTAGCAGCTGTTTAAGTGATTACAACAAACCAAACCAGGATGAGATGCTGTCACACAGTTCCTACCAGAACCAGCAACAGGGACAAATCCATCCTACAGCAGCCATGAAGACTGGAGTTTATTAAAGCAGCATCTCAAATCGTTCATCAGAGCTTGCAGTTAGTCCCTGAGCCACAAGCTACACCCAGTTAAGCCAACATTTTATGCTATGCCAAGAATCAATTGGTCAGGGAAATGCAGCACTGCCATGGGCAGGGACACCTTCCACTGGCCCAGGTCGCTCCAAGCCCCTCCAAGCTGGCCTTGGACACTTCCAGGGATGAGGAATCCACAACCTCTCTGGAAACCTGTGCCAGGGCCTCTCCACCCTCACAGCCAGGAATTCCTTCCCAATATCCCATCTAACCCTGCCCTCTGGCAGTTTGAAGCCATTCCCCCTCGTCCCATCGCTCCATCCCGCGAAAATTCTCTCTCTCCATCTTTCTGGTTGTCTCCCTTTAGGTCCTGCAAGGCCACAGTCAGGTCACCCCAAAGCTTCTCCTCTCCAGGCTGAACAATCCCAACACTCCCAGCCCTTCCTCAGGGTGCTCCATCCCTCTGATCATCTTGGTGCCTCCTCTGGACTCCTCCGTCAGCTCCATGTCCCACAGTGGGAACACCACGAGCCTTCGGCCAGGTTCTCACACATCTCATGAACCCATTTCCTCGCGTCTCCTTTGTCTGTTCAGCTCAAATCTTCAACAGTTTAAATTTCATTTAGAACTCAAACTCCCCGGGGAGCATCAGAAACGCTGGTTTCCACCTGCCTCCCTGCCCTGATGACCCACACCCCTTAAATTCCATAAATTAAGGGTAAACAGTTGGACACTTACAATTCTGGCCATGCTGAGCTGTAATCCAAACACCAGGTTTAACTCCTTGCCTTTAAACCAGCTCACTGCATAGGTGTTCTGGGCCACTGCCAAGGACTCCCCACCAACCCTACAAAAGAAGGAAGGGCAAAAGAAAACACATGAATTGCAACGGGCAAAGCAACGAGGTGCAGCAGCTGCTGGCAGGCCCAAGGTGACCGAATTTCAGAGACATTCAAGTGTGGACAGGTCAATTTAATGCACAAGGCAGTGCAATTCAAAATTCCAAACAGAACTGCAGTGTCTTAAGGGTAATTAAAAGTATAAGGGATTTTTTTAAGTTACCCCAGGAATGCCACTGGAGCTCAGCTTTACAGAGGCCTCAAAATCCCACAATCTTGGTTCCAAGTGTGAGGGTGGCAGCAGTTTTGTGGGACACAAAGATGGGCCTCACCTCAGGGAGCACAAATGTGCTCTTCTGCACTTACCCAAATATGAACCTGCCCACGTCCATCAGCCATAAAGTGTTGAACAGTGCTCCCAGAGCAAAAATCACCTGCCAAACAGACACGTGAGGAAACATTGTCACTGTGCCATTCAAGTATGGGACGAAACAAAACCACTCTAAACAGGAACAAAAACGTTTCTCCCTTCCCAGACCTGTGAAATGACTTTACACCCACTTCCTGCTTCTGTTTTTTCGGCTTTGCTCCTTCTGCCTTATTCAAAATCCCGCTGGGAACACAAAATCCAACCTGCCCCACCCTTGACTGCACTCAGAAAACACCTCTAGGGCTCAGATCACCTTTATCATACCTAACAAAATAACCTCCATGGTACTTTCGCACCAAACACATAAAACATCTGGTTCTTTCACATTTTTTTCCACTCATTTTTCAATGCAATACAACTCGGAGCTCTCCCACTCCAGGTCTCCTCACCTGCCTAATGAACACACCCTGGCAGAGGAGCAGCTGCAGACACAGATTATCCTCCACCCCTCCTTTGCACTTACCTGCCCAACGCACACAAAGATGCTGAATATTATAGTGCCCAACCTGGAAGGGAAATAAAATCACTTAATGCATCTCCAGCCTTTTTTTTCTCTACAAAACACTAATTTAGACCTACAGCAGGGAAACCAGGGAAGGCTGATGGGCAACAAAAGATCTCTGTAATAAACTGTACAGCTCAACATTTTCCTTAAAAAACAGGGAGAACAGCCTGGTGTTGTTGGAGCTAATAAAGGGAAGGAAGCCCACTTATACTGGTGGAAATTCCTAAATCATCTGGGAAAAAACGTATTGTAATTTGCAAAACCTGTGTATTATAAAGCCTAAAGTCCACATGCACTTTTGGTTTGCCAAAACCAGGGAACAGGAGTGACACAAACACCCCACTCACCGTATTCCAAACACTCTGTCTATCAGAAAACCTCCAAAGAAGCAAAGAACCACGTTGGGCCAGGAATACCAGGCATAGAGAGCCATGAACTGGGCTGTGTTCACCTTCATGTCCTGCAGGATGGAGGGGGAATTAAAAGAAGTGATTAATTGTAAGGCAATTGCAGGGACACAGAGTAAGGATCCAAGCACAGCCACACAGAAACAAGTGACCTTTCTGATCTGGCCACTGCCTGTACCTCATAGAATCTCAGATTAGTTTGGGTTGGAAGGGGCCTTAAAATCCAGTTTGTTCAACATCAGGGACACCTTCCACTACCCCAGGTTGCTCCAACCTGGCCTTGGACACTTCCAGGGATCCAGGGGCAGCCACAGCTTCTCTGGGCAACCTGTGCCAGGGCCTCCCCACCCTCCCAGGGAGGAATTCCTGGTCACTGCCCCTCGTTTTCAGAAGCCCTCTTTAAGCCCCCAAACAGTCACTCACCCTCTGAACCTGTGTCTGCAGAGCTGCAGGGTTGTCGTAGCAGAAGTAGCTGCCTGGGAGGAGAAGGGACAGCTCAGAGCTCTGCCCTGGCACCCCAAACCCAGCACCCTCCAAACCCCACCCTGCAGTTCAGACACGTACCTACATTTATTTTATTTAAAACATTACCACCGCTCCCACTCCCGAGCACGCCCCAAACCTGAACGCTCCCCAAACCCAACACCCCAAACTCCAGACCCCAGCACCGCAAACCCGAGAACCC
>VZRE01012316.1:41879-61328 GCA_013396775.1 Cephalopterus ornatus | reverse complement strand
GGGGGGGGGGGTGGGGGCGCGGGGGGGGGGGGGGGGACACAAACGAACGAACAAACAAACAAATAAATAAGTGTGTGGACGCGTAAATGGGCAAACGAATGGGCGGACACATAAATAAGCCCGCGATAAACACCCAGGGAAGTGCAAAGGCTCGTGGAAGCGCTCCGTCGTCCTTCCGTGGGATACTGAAGTCATGGAATCACAGGACCGCAGGCTTTGGTTGGGGTTGGAGGGACATTAAAGGTGCTGCTATTCCAAAACCCCCCGTGCCGTGGGCAGGGACACTTCCCACTGTCCCAGGGTGCTCCAACCTGGCCTCGGACACTCCCAGGGATCCAGGGGCAGCCACAGCTTCTCTGGGCAAAACCTGTGCCAGGGCCTGCCCACCCTCCCAGCCAGGAATTCCTGCCCAATATCCCATCTAAACCTACTCCCTTTCAGTTTGAACTCGCTGCCCCTCGCCCTGTCACTCCCATTCCTGACCAAAAGTCCCTCTCCAGTTTCCCTGCGGCCCCTTCAGATACTGGAAGGCTGCTCGGAGGTCCCCACACAACCTTCTCTTCTCCAAAGTCATTTCACTTGAGCTGTTTGCTCCAAAAGCTTCTTCCCACACTATCCAAACCCTTGAAAAAGATACTGATCCGCTGTAAAAAGGCCCAACCCTTCACCAAATTTCGTCTTCTTGCACCAAAGACGACCTGAATCCTGTGTGTACGTCAGCAAGTACTTTTGTTTAAAACATACTCTTTTTGAATAAAATACACTCTTAACGAGGCAGAAATCCTTGTGATTTAAGCCCAAGGATTTATTTCGCTTTTCAGGGTGGCAGAAAGTGCTGGGTTTCACCTGAGATGCTGAACCAAGACATCCACTTTCCAGCTACTCTGTAATCAATTTGATCAGGAACCACAGAAGAATAACTTCTCAAAGCAGAGTGGAATTGTGTAGAGAACGAGCTGAAAGCTCCTACTGGGCATAAAATGCTTCCTTTCATTCGATATGTGTCTTTTCAGAGACCTGTCAAAAGAGAACTATGTTATTAAATTAGTGGGTCGCCTTTTCAAGTGCTCTAAACTGGTTTAGATTCCATGAAATCCAGACAGCTCTTCCACTTCACTCCAGTTGCTCTGAAAAACATGGTTTTAAGTTGCAAGGCTTCCTTGGAAAACAGACCGTACAACAAACTCTAGGGTTTCTGTTACTAATCTGAGAGTTCCTGTAACAACTTTGTGTGTTTCTGGTACAAACTCGAGGGTTTGGCCGCCACCTGAGGGAGCTCAACGCTAATTTGTGACCTGCAGGGCACCTGGAGTTTGATAATTAGGATTTATTTAGAGAGATAAAAGGGATAACTTCGGAAAGAAAAGTTATATCTAGCAAAAGCTTGTGGGTGGAGGTTAAATGTAGGGTTGTTTCCTGGCTAATTAGACCAATTATTCCAGGATACCATGGTCATGCCACCCCAAAGCACCCTCCTGCCATCATTCTCAGAAGGGAAACGCTGAGGAATGTCGGGACATGCTGGATCCAGGGCTGGTGAGGGAGAGGGGAGCCCCAGCCTCAGGAAATATAGAGACAGAGGCAGCAGCACTGACCTTTCCGTGGCTCAGAGCTGCTTCCCAAAGACCCTCCTGCTCCATGTCCAGCATCATGTTCACCACAGGAATTTCAGAGACGTTATATTGTGGTTTGAGGACAGTAAGAAATTACAGGCACCCAATCCAGGCTGTTGCACCCAGCAAAGTTAAACTTCAATCCGTAGAGTGCCAGAATATTATCATCAAAAAATAATCCTTGGTACTGTTTTCAAAGTAGTTGTCAGTTCAGAAGGCAGAGAGAAGGTAAATGTAGAGAATTGGCAGCTGAAGCTGAAAAAGTCACCTAACACACACTTTTCAATGTTTTATCATTGTCTTTAGCACTACTTCAATTAATACTTCGATTTTATTCTCTGAACTATGATGTTCTCATATGAATTTCAAACCAAGCTGACGTGTAACTCATATGGGCAGTGACAAGGTGCCAGCACTTTGGCAACAGGGTCCCACAGAAACTCTCTCCTTTAACGTGTGATCAGTTCTACCCTTTATTTAAAGGAAGACCGGGAAAAAGAGATTTTTGTCTTCTGCGTCTCAAAAAGGCTTTTTCACCCCATAGGAAAAGCAACAGGCAAAACCACACAGTGAACAAACATATTGAATTGCTATTTCTGATGCAGGATGATAATATTTGGGGCAGGATGAAGCTCTGTGTGCCAATGGGAAGCATGGAAGTCATCAGCATTCAGAAGCTTTAGGGCTGTCCTCACCAAAGCTCTTGTTGGGTTGACTTCATTTAACCAGTTAACCCAAATCTCCACAATCTTTCAGGCTGCCTGGGGGTTCAGGATTTCGTCCTGTGTGCTTTTGTCAGAGTTTTGTGACTAAAGACCTAAAAACTCACTCTGCAAAAGTACTTTTGAGAGCTTCCGACAACTTGTCTGTGCCAAGTGGGATGACAAGGGATTCCTGGAAAAATAAATATCTCAGCCTAGACTGGCATCCTCACTCTCTGCCACGTTACCAGGAGGATTTTAAGCACTGGTTTATGATCTTCTTGTCCCATTTTAGTCTATTAAATCTCTGTGACGTTACAGTCCAAGGCTTCCTTACTGGAAGAAATTCAGTGGGTCACTCCTGTATGAATAAGTACCCAAACATAAAACAACAGAATCTCCTGCCTTTTCCTGTAAAAACAGTGAGACAAGGCCATGGCAGCCCTTACAACCTCAACGGGTGAATATTGTTCAGATCTCCCTCCTCTGATTTTATTATTTAAACTCAAGAATCCTGAATTTGTCTTTTTTATTTAAGTCTGTGTTACCCTGAAAACTTCCAAGCTCGTGGTTTCATTAAGTCTTGGATTTTTTTTTTGTCCTCTCTTCTTCCTGCTCTTGGGAGACCAGAAATCCATCTGAATTTGCTTATTCTAAGTGAATTTCTTATTCTTAAGAAATAAATGGATGAGTGTTAAAGTCCATGAATCCTTGTCATTCATTCTTAATAGTATCAATTCCATTAATGCCACTCTCCCACACTCTATTACTATCATGCAAAGATATGCAAAGAAGGAAGGATTAAACTATTTAAGTTACTTTAAAAGCTACTTAAATCATTTAAAAATTATTACCTTCTGTTACTCCTAATCATCCACTGAGGATAATTAATTTGGCACCAAAAAAGCCAATGTAATGGGGAGGATTCCTCATGTGGAGCAGAGCTGGGGCAGGTTCCAGTGCCACGAAGGGTTTCTGTGCTTTCAGTCATCCTGGGGGGATCTTCCACAAACCTGAAACACATGCAGTTTTATTATATTTATTTTCGAAAGTGTCAGTGTGTTTTTCATGTTCTTTTCATGGCCGTGTGCTTAAATATTTCATATTAAACAAGACTGGGGTTGTAATTTATCTTGTACAGTTTACCAGGCTTTTTTCGGGAGAGTAAGAAATCACAGTTGTGTTGTACTGGAATATTTAACAGCAGAAAAAGAATCTTTCTCCATTTCTATTTGCCATGCCACCCTTTTCTTCCCAGTCCCTCCCATCTTCACCTTGGATACGACCTTGCTGTGCCTGGAGCTTAAGGGCTGAGATGTTCCCCGTGAGTTAAGCCCGAGATGATTCCCACATGCATTGCAGGTGAGCGTTTATGTCACAAATAAATACAGTAGATTGCCCTTAAACTCCTGCTTCAGGATGTTTATTACACATGCAATTGCTGTCTGCCCCTAAATCAAAGCACTTAAAGTGCCATATGATCCCAAACGCTCGGTTTAACAGCAGAAAATGGAGTAAAATGTGTGCTGGGCTTTATAGGGGCCATAAAATTGTTGTGCTTGTGGCCTCACCTCTTTGCGTCGCCCAGATGAATCAAGTGCACTGAGCACTCAGGACAGTAAATATTGCCATGAAACAACGATTAGCTTTCAGGGTTCAGCTCTCCTGAGTTATTACTGTCTTTGCTGAAGATGCTTCAGAATTGCAACAAAGCCGGAGCCGCGTTTAACACCATTAAATGTATTTTTTCACTCCACCATCATTACACCATTCCCCTTTTTCTGGAAGGAAAACCCTGTGCTTTGCCCCCAACACGCACTAACAGCATATGGGGAAGGATCTGTCGCACACAGCCACGCAAACAGTTCTTTAATCACTCCATGTGCTAAGGAATGTGTTACTATAAAGTTCTCTGGGCTCTGTCCCACTCAGATTTTATTGGGCTTGTGCAGCATCTCCTGTAAACTGCTGGGAAAAGGCTGAGGAAGCCTTTTTGCACGTAAATCTCTCTGAGACCAAAGATCTTGGCCTGAGGAAGCTCCTGTGGTTTGAAGGGACACTCTGCCAAAGCAAACAGCTCCTCCCTCTGTGCTGAGTCACACCAGGGCTGAGTGTAGGGTTTAGGGCTCCTCTTCCTACAGACACTCCTCAGAACTGTTGCCCCCCATGCTTCCCAAAATTACAGAGCTGTTCCCTGGGGCAGGGGGACACCAAGTTTTATGTCCAACAGCCAAATCGGGTCAAGCATTCAAAAATACCCCAGTGAGAGTGTAAAAGCATCATTAACAACGTGCAGCTTCGCAGCCCAACCAGGAATTTCAGGATTATTTTAGTGTTCCAGGCCAGGTCGGACAGGGCTTGGAGCAGCCTGGCCTGTGGAAGGTGTTCCCCCATGGCAGGGGGATGGAACAAGATGGTTTTAAGGTCCTTTTCCCCAAACCAGTCTGTGATTCTGTGCATTCAGAGCTTTGGGCTTTTGGGACTATAGCTGAATTATTAGATAACACTTGGCTCGGTGCACAACTTTCCCTTTGTGCCTGCAAAGGTTTCCTCAGGATACACATACTCCCGTGTTTACACTCGTTTCTGTGTTTGTTGTTAACAGTGGTGAGTTTTAAAAATCTCCAGATTATTTAACAGAAATCCTGAACAGCTACAGAGGTCTGAGCCACTGACCCAGAGCACTCACTGCATATTTTGTCTTTGGGAAGACACTTTCTCATAACATTTAAACTTCTTAAAACTCTCCTGCCTTTTCCAGCAGGATGGACGTGAAGTATTTTCCAACTAAGCCCAGGAATTTCAGAGGGACGCTGTGATTTTGATGAAAATACTGCACAGTTGGTGTGACATGGCCCTGGGAATGAAGGAAGTTCACACCCTCAGCATGGGCCCCGCTTCCCTCCTCTGGCTGGAGATCAAGTGAGAGCTCTTTGTCACCAGGGCTGGGCTCCTCATTCCTTTGAAATGAAAGTGTATGGAAGTGCAGGAATGGACAGGAGAAAGGAATTGGTTCCCACTGAGTCTGTGGCAGGGCTTGCAGTGTCCCCTCCACGGCCCTGTCACCACACAGGTCCCATTCTGTTCCTACCACCCAGGCTGTCCTACATTCCAGGTATCCAACCAGAACCTCCTCTGGTTCAAATGCTCCTGCTGTCCCCCCATAGCTCTGGATCATCTCCCTTACTTCCTTGTATTCCAAAAGCAGATCTCGTCTCAAAATCCCCTTTCCCCCACCCCTCCCCACGGCTGAGTATTTTATGCACATCCAGCAGTTCCTCATCAGGCATTTCCTCTGCCCTCAAGTGACTGAACTTTGCTGGAGGGTTTCCAAGGCCTGGGGAAGGTGGGGTGCTTTTATTTCCTTCTCTCTCCAGGCTGGAGTTGAGCAGAACTTTCCAAGGAAACAGCTTTATTCAGCAGTACCTTGTGCCCTGAACTTTGGGATTCATTCCTTTGCTGATAAACCTGACCACTCACTTTGTCCCCTGGCAAGTGAATCCCCTCTTTGCAATTCCTTCTCACTATCTCTCCTTGGATTTGAGGAACTACTTTTCCCTTCTGACCTGTGAGTGTGTTTAAAACAACTCTTCCACTGTGGAACCTCCTCCTTGAAGTCCTGTTTGAACACAACCTGCTCCAGAGCCTTTTCCTGACAACACCCTGGTAACCATTGCCCCACTCCGTCTTATCCAGCAATTGTTATTCCAGGAGACATCCTGGAATATTTTTAGTTTCCTGGTTTATGGTCTTTTCCCCTTTACTCCATTGCTCCCTGAATTCTCACTCTGGCTGCAACACTTTAGCAGGTGGCACAGCAGAAGCAAGAATTCTCAGAATTCCAGGATTTTCCATGACTGTCCACAAAGAGCAGCAAATAACTGAAACAAGGGGAGCGGGGGATAGTTTTTTACCTCTCAGTTTCTAAACAATCAAAATTAAATTCTATTCCTGTAGCTGATGTGGATGTGTCAAATATTCTCACTGGGTTGAGTGATTTAAAAATAAAAACAAGAAATAAAAATCAGTATTCTTCCAACAGTTCTCAGTTGTCTCCACATATCCAGGTTTGTCTCTGAGAGTGTGAGGCTTTGTTTCACAACCCAAGAAAGTGATACCCTGGAGGGAAAAACAAAATCACAAGAAGTTCTAAATCAGAGTCAAAAAGAGGAGGGTGGGACGGGGGGAGAATAATCCTTTCCTCATTGGCAAGGAATTGGAAAATAGCTGGAGAGGGGAGGAAAACATTTTACAAACTGATAATTCAAAAAAAAAAACGAGGACAAGATATTCTGCCTAAGTATTTGCTAAAGTAAGGGGCTGGAAAAGGAGATTAAATCCACAGTTTTCTTTTTATTTCCCTCAAAGAGAGAATGAAAAATTATTCAGCACAGCAAAAAAACCCCTCACTTGTAATATAATTCTGAAAATATATGGTTTCATTTGAAAGCATCTTGCTCAACACTTGATTTCACAGTTTCATTCCTGGGACATTACAATTCTTTGCATTTTTATAGCTCTGAGTTCCCCACCTTGTGGTTTCCAAGTACAAACAACTTCATAAATATTATTCATGGCATTAAAGAAAAAGAAAACGAGTGGATTCCTGTTCTTGCCCATAAATGACAAGTGAATAAATACCAGTTCTACAGGTGAGTAACTGAAATATTTCCCCTCACATTTCCTGGCACATCAATACAGTCATTCCAGCTTTGTTTCTTGGAAAATCGTACCTTTGGAGACCTACAGGATTCACCTCCTTTCCACAAGGGAGGAGAAACTTCCCACCTTTGCAGAAGGCAGGAAAAACTGTGCTCTGTGTGTGTTCACCTCCCAGGTCGTGTGTTCCTGGGCTCTCCGTGGTCCCTCTGGAAAGGAGGAAAAGAAGAGAATTCTCTGAAAATAACCTTATTTGAGCATAAGGGAATAAGTAAAGCAAAGTTCTAAGACAGGTTTTAGTGCTTTAGGACTTTTCCCTTCCACCTTGGTTTATTTATATATTTACCTCTTCCATTCAGGCAAATCCTCAGTTACATCCGTCTCTTAGCACCAGCACAAGGAATGGATCCCAGAGACGTGGGAAGGCCACGTGGGACATTAGCTCTCCCTGCTTCCACTGGCAACAAAATTCTCAACAATATTAATATTTAAAGGACTGTAATTGGACATGGAAACCATGATCTCCCTTGGATGGGAAGGCAAATCCCACTCCACTGATAAATCCACGGACGTCTCCTGGGGACTCTGCTTTGGTCACACCCAGAGGCGCTGAAAGCCTTTTAGAATCATGGAACCATAGAAAAGCTTGGAAAAGACCTCCAAGACACCAAGTCCAACTGTTAATCCAATACCACCACACTCACCACTAAACCCTGTCCCCAAGTGCCACATGCCCAGGATTTTTGGCCACTTCCAGAGAAGTTGACTCCACCACTGCCCTGGGCACTCTGTAACCAGGAGATGAAGCCTTAGATTAGAAGAAATTGAAGAGAGAAAAAAAAAAAATAGGAAGTTCTCTTTTTTTCTCTTATCTGGAAAGCAAATACCATCTTTTTTCCTGGAAATTTGAGAGCCACAACCACAAAGCCTTTAAAGAAAACACAGCTCTTGGTTCAGATATCTGCCATCTCACAACGGGTGCCAGGAGCAGGCTTTGGAAAGTGATAGGGAATGGAAAATGGAAGGAGAAAACTCAGCTCAGGAAAGGCAACAGATCAAAACCCCGCTTTTGAGAGCTGTTCCAAGTAATAACATCAGGTCCCCTGAGGGACCTGGAGTGTTTGCTTCCCTGTTAGACACTTTGTTGGCAAACTATAAACTCACACTTCTTCCAGCTTATCGTTGCACTCCAAACAATAAGTGCTTTGGGGCAGGCCTTGGCTCCAGGATCTCCAGTTAAATTCCCTGCTATCCAGTTTGCACAGAGCTCCTGGGGAACTGACTCCTAATTTCTCTGGGAATGTGTCCATCGGGGTTTGGTAACAACCGTGGTATTTATTTTGGTTGGCTTTTCTGTGTTTACATCACCACAAAAGGAGAAGAAACAAATGATTAGTGCTTTTAAAGCTTCTTCAAATCTGATTATTCCACGGAATTAGAGTCAGTAGATGCACTGGAGGGAGGAGGGACACATCCAAACCCTGCTCTGGTGGGTGCTGGGGAGGAGGGGTGGCAGCAGCAGGCACAACTGTTCACCCTGAGCAAAATCATGGCTTTGAGAGCCAGGGGTTCAAAATCTGCACCAGCTGGAGTCAAAAATCCCATTTTCCAAAGTCAGTTCACATGTACCAAGCTCACTCTGCAAACTGCTCGTATCTCAGCATGTTTCTATATTTGTTTTGCCTAGTTCAAGTTTTCTCTCCCTGTAAAGGCTGCCTGTTCCTCTGCCCAGCCCTGCCTTTCCTGCGGAGCATTCCTGCCTCCATCCCAAGCTGTCCCAACAGAATTTCACCTCCTACTCCGCTTATTCCCAGCCCTGACTCCCATTTTACTGCACCTTCTGCTCAACAAGCAGGAATGAGGCTTTTTTATAAGCTTCTTATACTGACACCTGAGAGCACAATGCTGCCCTCAGCACATTCCCAGCCTTTATTCCCTGGGAATGTTTCCCAGGCAGCCTCACACCCTGTGTGCCCCATAGGAAAAGTTAATTTTCCTAGGGGAGTGAAGGGCTGGGATTTGCAGGGAGGTCCTGTTGTGGATGTTACACCCAGGAGACAACATTTTGATAGCAGCCATGGAGGGTGTCCAGCAACCTTCCCCAAACGCCCAGTGCCTCCAAGAAATGGAAAAGAAACAAATCCCACGGGATTGGGAAGAACTGGGGATGAATCACTGCTCACAGCACACGCCTGCAAGGAGGTCAAGGAAAAATAAACAGTTTCCAAGTGGCAGAATTGGCTCTCTGGGGGGTGAGGGGACACTTGGCTGAGGGAGTTTATCCTACAACCACAGTATCCCGATCCCAATGGATGCAGGGACTGGCTCAGTCACAGTTTGGGGCTGTAAGGAAAGAAAACACCGGCAAGGCCCAGCTCTGCTGACGCACCAGCAGCTGTTGACTGTGTAAGAAAATCCCAGTGCTGTTGCAATGTTTTCCCCAGAGCTTTGAGCACCGGTGCTCAGCAAACACGTTCAGCACCAGGCATTGTTCCACCGGGAGCTGCTCCTCCTCCGGAGTTCTTCGGGTGCTCACTGCTGATACCTGTCCCTGCCAGCCCGGACCTCTCTGAGTCAGCACTGAGTGACAATTCACTCTATTTCTGGTGTCTCAGATGAGCCAGAGAGCTGAGGATGGGTGTCAAAAGTCCCCCTCCCAAAGTGTCCCCCTCCTAAGCTTGTGGATGCTCCTGCACTCCCACCCGAGGGGCTGCTGGTTGTTCCTGTGGTGTCTGAGAAAAGGTGTAAGCGACTACAACACAGGGATAAAATCGAGTTCATGGCTGCAATTCCTGTTCTGATCAACAGCTACAAAGGTGCTTCAGAGCTGGGACACTGCTGACATCAGAAACACCCTGTCTTTGGTTTAGAGTAATGGGATGGGGTGGGTTGGAAGGGAATTTAAAGGTTATCAAGTCTAACCTCCTCTGCCATGGGCAGGGACACCTTCCACTAGCCCAGGTTGCTCCAAGCCCCGTCCAACCCGGCCTGGGACACTTCCAGGGATGGGGCAGCCACAGCTTCTCTGGGCAACCTGTGCCAGGGCCTCCCCACCCTCACAGCCAGGAATTCCTTCCCAATATCCCATCTCTCCCTGCCCTCTGGCAGTTTGAAGCCATTCCCTGTGTCCTGTCCCTCCATCCCTTGTCCCCAGTCCCTCTCCAGCTCTCCTGGAGCCCCTTTAGGCCCTGGAAGGGGCTCTCAGGTCTCCCTTGATCCTTCTCTTCTCCAGGTGAACCCCCCCAGCTCTCCCAGCCTTTAATCTGAGAAAGATCCACTGCAGCCAACTACGGGAAAATGCCAAAATATCTTTCACAATTCAGCCTTTTTATTTAATTTGACAGATTGATCAGGGAAACCTGAATGGCTTAAAGTGTCAGCAACACTATCCTGAGCCAGACTCTCCTAAACTCTTGCCCCTTCTTTGCCTCGTTGGCAGATGAAACACAGCAAAAAAAAAACAGAAGGGAAAAATTCCTTTGGTTTGATTTTCAGTATTGATCTTCTACCATCTCTTTTTTTTTTTAATACACCACATTTTTCTGTTTACCTTCTCTCATTTCCAACCTACTTTGACTCCAGTGATGTCATGTCATGATCTGGTCTCCTCTTTCATTATTTGTATAACAAAATGATTTCTACCCCACTGATCATGAGCAATGAGATCATTCCTGCCAACAATCTGTTTGAGTTAAGAGCAGGTGCTTGTGACTCTTTCACTGGTACTGCCAAGCATTTCCTCTTTCATTCAAGTGAGATATTCATACCACCCCTCCCCTCATCTAAAGTATCTTGTTAAGAAACAGGAATTCTGTCTAAATCAAATTTACTGTGCTGCTTTAAACCCCTGCATTCAGTACAACTCTGCAGAAGTGCTTATTGGAATCCAATAGAGTAACAGAAAGCTAGAAAAAACAATTTATTAAAATTAATTTTGAATAATAAAATCATTAATCATTAAAATCGTTGATAATTTTGAATAATGAAATCATTAAAAATAAATGCATTAAAAATAAAAACTTTAACCTTTTCAGCTGTTAAAATCAGAGTATTTTCACAAGCAGCACCTTCTGAACGCGGTAAGAAAGGGGACCTTAGGCCTTAAAGGAGGTTTCCTTGTGCCCTCCAAATGTGGCCATTGGAATACAGGTGTTTTCCACGTGCTGACAGTTACCTTAGTGAAGAGGCTCCTGGATCCAGAGGCCTGGAGTGCAGCCAGAGGTTTTGCCAGGGGCAGGAAAAGGGCTCCACGGCAGTGGGAGCATTTCCCATGATTGTGCTTTAAATATGCTCTGCGCTCGCCCCCCTCCCATTGTCTTCCTTGTTCCCCTCTGGAAGCAGGGTCAGCCAGGACTGCAGCAAAAAAGACAAAGCAAAATGTCAATATAGGCTGGAGTTTTCTGCTTGGAAACTGCAATAATCATTGTCTTACACAGGAAAAAGGGAGAGTTCTCCCCTCTTTTTCCTTTATATAAGTATTTCCCTTGAGTCTTCTAGATTTGTTTGGACAAGACCAAGAATTAAATACTACCCTCAATTAAAAAATCGTTCAAAGGGAAAGGTGGATGAGATCAGGGATTCACGAAGGGAGGTTTAACCACAATATTCACAGCAGGGCTTCAGTCACGGGTTACACCTCTCTCACCATCCATTTCTTTCCTTATTTATTATTCACATACATGTGGCAATGTTTTGTTTGTGAACATATCACCGGTAAAAAGGTACCTGGGTATGGCTGTTTTCCATCCCTGGAAGCGTTCAAGGCCAAGTTGGAGCAACCTGGGACAGTGGGAGGTGTGGGATGAGATGGGCTTTAAGGTCCCTCCCAACCCAAACCAGCTGGGATTCTGTGATTCCATGAACATCTGAATGTCCCAAAGGTTGATTTTCCAGAGCAGAACTACCATTTAGGCCACATATGACATTAAACATTTCTCATTTTTATTTGCTCCGCTTCTCGTGGAAACTCTCAATATAAAGGAAAAATACTAAACATTAGTGCCCATTCCAGCCTTTTGGAGCAAAAGGCATTTTCCCACTGGAATGGTGAGCACACCAGCTCCCTCTCCTTTGGGATGTGGTTGTTCAGCACTCAGCTGGTGGCAGTGGAGCTCCGTCAGGCTACACAGACCCACCCTGAACAGTGAGGAAAGTGGAAGAGCTTTCTCCTTGGAGTGCCTCCAGCTGGAATTAATGCTGCAGAAAATTACGGGTTAGTGCTCCTCTGCTTCTTCTTCACAAACTGGTTTTTACCCTGAGCTTTAAAAGTCCTTTAGTCAGTCTTGTTCCCGGATCAAAGCCCCTCTGAGATCACAGCCCTTGGCTGTCACTTGGGTTTTTTGCAGGATAAAACAGTGTTCCAGGGACTACAATGCTCATGAAAAGCACCCCAGCGGCCACGCCGAACCCCGGGCTTTGTACAAGATGTTATTTCTCCCCGTTTTCTTTAATCCTCAAACCTCACAGACATTTTCATTCTGCCTCCCCCATCCTCCTGCTGGGTAAGAAATAAACCCGAGGGTTCTTATACATTTAGGTGAGGAAACAAGCCCGTGTTTGTCAGAGCACCGTGACTAATCAAGGGAAAAAAGAGCATTTTCTCCGAAGTTCTGGGTACACACAGTGATGCAGGAAAGGACAAAGGAGGAATTATTCCTAATCAGAACCGAGAAAACGAGATTATCATGAGATGGAGCAATGATAAGAAAACTCCTTGGCCATTGAGAGAGGTGCTGAGAAAACAAACCACTCATTAGTATGTAAATGAAATTATATATATATTAATTACCTAAAGACGGTTGCTCCAATGATTTCATTCCATGTTCATCTGACACTCAGAGTAAAAACATCATTCTAGTTGATTTTTAAGTTGTTGAGTAGTATCTACAATAACCAGATGTGAACCTCACAATGGAAACAAAGCACAACAGGGATTTTAATTTGTTCTTCGAAATAATTTTAGAAGATCCTGAAGAGTAACTTGTCTTTCTTGCTATCAAGGTGGTCCATCTGCTTCAGAACTGCATCACCTGGTGTTACAGAAAGTCCTTCAGAAAAGTAAATTTAGGGATGTGCAAACTGTCATCGCACCATTTTATGGCTGTGAGCTGAAAATTGGGTAATACAGTCACAGAATCATTAAGGCTGGAAAAGACCTCCATGAACATCTAGTCCAACCTTTGAATAATGCATCTATATATCTACTAACATTAATGCAGGTTATAGTGTTTAACCTTGAGCAAACCGTTTAAAAAGTAAGTACAGAATTTGGTATGAGAGGTAAAAATGCCACAGATGAATGAATAAATCTCTGAAACATCTCCAGGCAACAGAACTTCTTCCCAGAGAATTCGCAATAAATTCTACCTGGTTTCCAGCCTAAATAACCATCCCCAGAAACTCAAGGGAAGGTTTCAATGAGGAGTATTGGTGTGTGGTTTATCTTTGGTCTGAGAGATGTCAGAAATCATGAAATAACAAATACCAGGAGCACCTTTTGGGTCCGTTCAGTGACAGTGCAGGATTGTCCCCACCTGGGCTTCTGACGGTCTTTTGGTCATTTTGGGTTTCAATGAGAAGCATCAGCGATCTTTCAGCTCCACATCCAGAGAGGGCAGATCCCTGGAAACTCCGAAGGGCAGAGGGAACAGTGGGCACAGAGAGGGGACAAACAGGAGGGGACAGTGAGCAAGGCACTGAAAATGTTCTTCGTCTCTGATGGGCCCTTCCAAACGCGTCACCTTGCGGGGAAGGTGGTTTGTGAGACAACGCTCTGGAATTCAGCAGAAGAATTCCCTCTCTTGTCCTCACCTTCTCTGAAACAGCCCCTGAGCCGTCACCCGCTTGTTGTGCAAATATTTAATGCCTTCTTTAAACAAGGTGCAACTGAACATTCACAAGTTGTGTTGCAATTGCTGTTTAAGAGTGACACTGCACTGAAATCTTTACAAAATCAGTGTCAAAAAAGGCCCATATTTCAAGGGGGGGGCATAGTGCTGTCAGGTAAGTAAATGTTGACTCAAACAAATTAAAATTGGGGGGCAGGGGGGGCGGTGAGAGGTTGTCTCAGCATCCACCAGGATCTACCAGCAGGAATTTCATACAAACACTGCTCGAGAGGCTTCGTTTTTGGGATCTGGAGCACTGCCCAAAGATCTCTGGAGGGGCAGAGCTGCTGCAAGAGCTGTCCAACAACCCACCGTCCCAGCCGAGCTCCCTGGGACAGCCACGGCGGCACAGAACACCCCAACGGCCCGTGCTCCAACCAGCCTTTCAGCTCTAATGACTGCTTTAATTGCTGTTTATTCTCCAACGCGCCCGAGCATGTGCCCCAGCCCCACTTGGTACAGTTAAACAAGGCAGGGTGGTGACTGCAGCTTATTAATAGGTGTTATTTATTGCTCCTGTCTATTCTGGGCGATGGTATCTCCGGGCATGTGAGCGATCTGTTTGCTGCTGAATTTGTTTGAATTGTCTGTAACAATTTCTCGGTTCCACACCAGTTCCAGAAGCAAAAGAAAACAGCTTGGCAAAATGCTCTGTGTCTCTTTTTAATGTCAGAGGAACAGTGATAACCCGCAGTGATTTACTCCCCCTGTTTACAATACGTGTCCTTTCGCTTGCCTTGGGTTTAGGTCATTTCATAAATATTCCAATTGCTTAGCAAAACTTAATTTGGGGAAGTACAACGAAAGAGGATCCTGTAAATGCTCACATGCTCTCAGGAGTTTCTGTGCTTCCCTGTTTTACTGGACCCCCAAAGGGTTTTTCCTGCACAAAATGTTTGGCACCATAAAAGTATTGATTTGATGCACTAAAGACACAGAAAATTTACTTAAATTCCTCGTGGCTTTGAACACCTGAGGGAAAGGGAGTACAATGGGATGTTAAAGGCGACTCACACTATCAAACTTTTGGACTGCAGGAGCCTCCAAGGGAGAGCAGAAATCCTGATGGAGAGTCCCCTGGAGAAGTGGGCACAGCTAAGAGAGCTCTGAAACTTATTTGTGCCTTTTCAATTTTACGGGATGCGGGCACACAGTGTAAAACCAACATGAAAATACACAAACTCATGGAAACAGCACCAACCAAGTTTTTGGCCAGAAGAGGTTACCATTCCCTCCTGACAGACACAGATGTTGTCCCTTACAGGTCAAGTGTTTGGGGTGACCGAATTCTGGGCCTTCCAGGACCTGAAGGAGCCAACAGCAAAAACGGAGAAAGACAATTTCCAAGAGTTGGAGGGACAGGACAAGGGAATGGCTTCAAACTGACAGAGAGGAAGTTTGGATGGGATATTGGGAAGGAATTCCTGGCTGTGAGGGTGGGGAGGCCCTGGCACAGGTTGCCCAGAGAAGCTGTGGCTGCCCCATCCCTGGAAGTGTCCAAGGCCAGGTTGGAGCAACCTGGGCTAGTGGAAGGTGTCCCTGCCCATGGGACTGGATGAGCTTTAAGGTCCTTCCAACCCAAACCATTCTGGAACTCCAGGATCATTCCTGTTCTGACCCAAAATATGGCATTTAAGTGATGGTTTTCATGTCCTTTCACTTTTCATTTCCTGCTCTAACAATTCTGGTCAAAACCAGAAGTGTAACAGGAGGCCAAGTGAAAAGCCTTGGTGCTAAGTTCTGTCACAGAGATTATTTCTAGGCTTCAACTGCTTTCTTTCTTCTTGTCTATTTTTTCCTAGTTCCCTATGAAGCTATTACAAACTTCCCCATAGGCCAATCGTATAATAAATAGGTTTTTAGAAAACTTGTCCACTCTACACTCAAAACATGAGAATTATTTTGGCTTTAACATAACTTGCCCTTTTGTAAGAAGAACGGGGTCTGTCTCTGCTGACACTGAACACAAATGTTTCCCTTTTAAAAAAAATCCTGTCCATGATTTAAAAATAATCAGAAGCCAAATTAACCGGAAAAAATTTAGCCACACTAAACCAACATACACATTTTTGTGCCTACAGGCAAGGTCAGCCCAGTAATGCATTAGATCAACTATCCTTGATTTATCCAGCAAAATATTTGGAGACCAGTTAAAAATAAGATCTTGGGATTAATTATGGAGACTAAATCAAGCCATAATTAGTGATGAGCATAAAAAAAAAAGCCCTAAACAATTCAGTTAAAATCAAGTAACGGATCTTGTTCTTAATTACAGCAAGATGGTGAAGATAAAAGTGGAAAAGTTGCACAACAAAATAAGCTGAATTTTGTCTAAATTCATTGTGTGACATTACAGTCATCTGGTAACGATTATGAGCCAGCAAGGCCTGTTCTATACAAAGGGTATAGAAATAGCCTTCAAATATGAAGCAAATTAGCAATGACTGGCCTCTAAACAAGCATCTGATGTACGAAAAGAGAAAATGCAAACCTCAGAATGCTTTCAGCTGCCTGAAACAACCCTCACTTGCATTTCCAAAGGGTCCAAGTCAGCTGTGACACAAGTGGGATGCAAACTTGGGAAATTTCCCAGAGTGTCCCGGTTTTGAAGGGGAACAGAGCAGGGAACAGTGAGAGAGGCTCAGGAACAGCACCATCCTCTCTGAGCCTGGACCAGGTTAACTGGGATGAGAGAGAAAAAATGCTAAGGAAGGACAAAGCCAACATACACCAGACTGGAACTAACTAGAATGCATGGAATCATGGAATGGTTGGGTTGGAAGGACCTTAAAGATCACCTAGTCCGTGGGCAGGGACACTTCCCACTATCCCAAGTTGCTCCAACGCCATCCAACCTGGCCTTGGACACTTCCAGGGATGGGGCAGCCACAGCTTCTCTGGGCAACCTGTGCCAGGGCCTTCTCACCCTCCCAGCCAGGAATTCCTTCCCAATATCCCATCTCACCCTGCCCTCTGGCAGTTTGAAGCCATTCCCCTTGTCCTGTCCGTGACCCCTGTAAACAGTCTCTCTCCATGTTTGTTGTAGCCCCTTCAGGCACTGCAAAGCCACAATTAGCTCACCCTGAAGCTTCTCTTCTCCAGGCAGGACAATCCAAACTCTGCCAGCTTTTCCTCACAGCAGAGCTGCTCCATCTCTCTAATCAACTTGGTGTCACCTCTGGACTCCTCCCACAGGTTGGATCGCTCACTTAGCTCCTTTTGTTCGGATCTTACACACTGCAGAACTTCATTCTGGTGTCACCCAAGAGCCTGAACCAGCCTACCTTGATGCCTGGCTGCTGGAGGATGCATTTGCAGGGTCAAAAAAGGGTCAAAAAACCCCAGGGCTTAAAAAAAGTACCTTTTCTAAATGTTGTGGAGGCACAAAAGCTGTGCTTGTCCATGTTTACAAACTGTGCTTGTCCATGTTTAAAAACATCCCCTCCGGCCCTGCCCCGGACCTGTTCAGCATTTGAGCTTTTGTTTTCCCCAAGTCAAACTGTTTTGTATATTCAGGGTCACTTTGGATCAACAGCAAATTACAGCAGCGTAATCCCCGCAGAAATGTTAGGCAACTGCCACGGGATCGTCCCTGCTTTGGGACACGGGTTCTCTGCCCCTGTCACACTGACCCTGGGCTCTCACAGCCCCTTTGTTGCCCTCGGGAGGAAGGAAACAGCCCTATCCCTGCCCGCGGTGCTGACCCAGGAGGCAGGAAAAGGAGGGGAACCCGGGGGAAAAGGAAGGGTACACAGAGTCAAGGATGGGGTCAGCGCCGCAGGGCTCAGCTCTGAGCCTCCGGGGCCTGGCAGGCTTTTCCAGCTGGAGAGACAAAGCTGGATTTACGAGATTTTACCTCTTTTTAAGCTCTTACCTCTCACTTGAGCCTCTGAACTCCCGCAAAACCTCCAGCCGCAGAGCTGTGAGTGCGAGAGCTCTGTGCGGGGCGGGTTTAACTCCTTCGCTGGAGCAGCTGCAGCACATGAGCACAGGGATGGGAGCGGGAGGAGCTGGGCACCCTCAGCCCTCCCCTCCTGACATCCTGCACCCAGGCTTTTCCCACCGCCGGCCCTGCTCCCCGCTTCCCTTCCACGGCCCTGCGCTTCCCCTGCTCCCAGGAAATCCTCCGGGCTCATCCTGCATCCAGGGAGCGCTGCGAGGGCACCAAGGGAACATCAGGAAACAACCGGCACTGCCCAAACCCCTCCCGTGTCAGCTGAGGAGAATCACTCACCCTTTGGATTTCAGTTTGAAAGCAATATCGGAGCTGTCATCACAGCGAGGGTAAATGAGGAAAGGCCGGATCTTGGTTCCTTCCAGCTAAGCAGAAAATATCAGAGACAAACATGGCAAGTGTCCCAATAAGGCAAAAATTATCCTGCTCCCTCTCCTAAATTTTACACCTGGCAGGGACACCTTCCACTAGCCCAGGTTGCTCTGACCCCAATCCAGCCTGTCCTGTGCGATACAGGGATGTGAAGATACCAACTCTTAATTCGAATTTATTTCAGGAAGAAAAATCCTAATCTCAAACGAAATTAGGACAATTTATTGAGCTGTGTGGCACAGAAAACAGCGTCCTAAAGAATGATATTATACCTTCATTGTAACAGTTGTAATAACGTAAAAATTGTAGTAATTTCCCTCCCTGAGGGAAGCCTTGGAAATACTGAATTACAAGTTCTATGAAAAAGCATTACAGTAATAAAAAGAGACTTAAAGCTCGGCAGGAGACAGTTTAAGTCTTTAACCAGAGTTCTGATTCACTTCTCAGAGGTCTCAGCCCAGAAATATTCCCCAATACACACGCAGAAGCGTAAATATAGACTCCCAGCTGCACATGCAAATACCCCTTTGCTTGGATGGTAACAGAGTAGGTCATTAAAACCCAGCATTTTTAACACAGGAAAGGTTGCAGTCTTTTACATTTTACCACATTCAGTCTCTCCAAGAGATGCTTCCAAGAGCAGCGAGGCAACAAGCCCACTTGTATCCCAAAAACCATCTTAAGGGAATCTGGCTGCTGCCTCAGTTCATTTTCGTCACGTTACAAGAGGTATGACCACACTGGTTCCAAAAAGCTTCACTCAGTGAGATTTATTTCAGGGAGGAATGCTTCCCTCTGCTTCTCGTGCACAGTTTTTGGAGTATTTCAGCTGTGTCCCAGGGAAAGCACGCCTGGGTCTGAAGGAGCCTCTGTAATTTTGGGAAGTGTTGAGTTGTTGTAACGCTGAGACGGGGCTAAGTGTGTTTTTCCACATAATGACCTGTGTTTGTTCTGTGTCGTTCTGATGGCACATCTGTCTGGGAGCAGCAGTCTCTCCTCGCACAGACATTGCTCTCGGCTGAGGGGTTTTCTGAGCCCCCCTTAGAAAACCCTGACTGCCCTCAGAGCCCCCAGTGCCCCTCAAGCCTCTCCAGCTCCCCTCAGACAACCTCCAGCCACCCTCAAGTCCCCCTTGTATCCCCCTCAGACTTCCCTGGTCCCCCTCAAGCCCTGGCACCCCTCAAATCCCCCTGTCTCCCCCCAAAACCTATGGTCCCCCTCAGCACCCCTTGGCTCCCCTCAAGTTCCCCGCTTGGCTCCTC
>VZRE01012316.1:14430-41117 GCA_013396775.1 Cephalopterus ornatus | reverse complement strand
TCCCGGCGCCGGGAGGGAGCTGGAGCCCGGGAGCCGCCGGGCTGCGGCGGCAGCGAGGGTGGCCCTGCAGTACCGCAACTTCCAGGAGGGATCGCCCGGGGGGCTGCGGGCGCTGGGGCAGCTCCGCAAGGCCACCATGAAGGTACGGGGGGAGCGGGGGCGGTGCGGGGCCGGAGCGACGCCGGGGAGAGTGCGACGGACGGCGATTGTTATATTGTTGTTGTTATATATAGCTGCAATCAGCAGTAATTGTTATATTAATTGTTATTATACATAGCTGAGGTTAGCGCCGTCCCGCGCTGGGCACCGCCGGTGCCCTCCCGCCGCTCTCAGGGGCCGCGGTTCCACTGCCCCTTCCTCAGGGACACTCGGGTCCCCTCAGGGCACCGCTGCCCATCCACCCCTTCCTCAGCTGCCCCAGGGCACCCGAGTCACCGCAGGAACCATTGTCCCGACTCCCGTTCCTCAGGGACACCTGAGTCCCCTCCAGGACCGCTGCCCCACCATCCCTTCCTCAGGGACACCCGCGTCTCCTCGGGGGCTGCTGTCCCACCGCCCCTTCCTCGGGCCAAGAACTTCATCTAAAGGTGATGCAGTTCCCAGCAGAAAACACAGCTCTATCTTCCAAAAAACACGGCAGATTGAGGTGCAGGAGTCCCCGAGAGCAGCAGCTGCAGGGGCAGAGCCTTCCCGTCATGATCCTGTCAAGGATGCTCAGGGTACCCGGAGTCTGTTCCCAAAGGATGAGCACTCTGCCGTGCAGCGCTTCTCCTCCTTCAGCTTTGGGCTTTTTTTTTTAAAAAAGGAAGGAAAGCAGTGCTTTCCTGGAGAGCCGAGGGGATGAGATTTAACGCCAGCCCTCGGGTCCTGATGCTGGGCAGCTCCCTGAAGCGAGGGCTGCTTGGTTTGGATTCCAAAGGGCCAAATGCAGCACTGCATTCCACGGGATCCTTTCCACGGCTCTGGGAGACCTTACAACACTTGTCCTTCAGCATCTGCACGGCGTGTGCAATCCAGGCCCCCTCTGCTAAAGCTGGGAATGTCAAATCTTCCCTTTCAAGAAAGAAGTTCTGAGCCAGCCTAAAAAGTTTAGGATGTGCTGTTTGCAGTTCTTACAACACCAAACTTGATCCTCAGTCTCTCCCATAAATCCCACTTGGCAGTGGTTCCAAAACAATTTGAAGCCTGACTTGTGCCCAGTATTTAACAGATCAAAATAATTTCCAGTTAAATCTGACAGAACACAAAATACTGTGTAAAAATTCAGACTTTGGTGTAATACGAGGCTGAAAGACAGTGTTAGCCCTGCCTGGGAATCCTGCTATGGATTCATCTGGAATCATGCGCTTTAGGTAACTCTGTGTTCTCATCACCATTCCCAAATATGCCATTAAATATAACTTACTAGGTGCTGAGTACAGACGTGCTCGTGGGACATTCAGTTTTCCTATGAAATTGCTGCAGACACCCCTGACAGGAACCTCCTGTGCTGTTTTATCCTTCTTTCCAAACGGACAAATGCTCCTTCTGTATTTCCTGGGCAGTTTGCATGTGGATATATGGATATATTTCCATATATAAATACTTGTGCTTGGCTGAAGAACAAGCTGGCAGCACTGCAGTTCCCTGCTGGAGCGCTGCAATTCCCTAGGGAAGAGAATATCAGCAGGAAGGGCTTTGGTGCAGATCCCCTTCCCAACTGAATATTTGTGAACATTGGTGAATATTTGTGAATAGTTTGTGGGGAGGGAAGGGGATTTCTCCCCCCACTCTCAGTCACCTGCCTCCTCATACAGGAAGGAGAAGAGTTGGTTTGTTACAGAGAAGTGAAATTCCTCCTTATTTCCTCCCAGCTCTGGATGAGGAGCTCCCTGTAGCCACTCTCTGCAGTTCAATTCCCCTTTTTCTTTGCACACTCTGTGAAAACAAGAGGAGAAAAGTGCTAAACGTGGTCACTTCCTTCTTTCCTGTCCTGGAAAAAAATGACAAGAATTTCCTGGAAGGAATGTGCTGTATTAGGTGAGGGCAAGAGACAGAGATGTTGGGGTTTGGGGGTTTTAGGTTTGTCTGGGGTTTAATAATTTTTTTAAGCAGGGCGAATTTCCTATTGGTTACTGTATCACTGGATCTCATAAAACCAGGATGATTTTATCACGGAATTCAATAATGAGCATTGTAATTTAATACTGACATTATTAGCCCACGAAACTGGTAATTGGAAACAGGACTGGAGACAGTCCCCGGTTGGGAAAGGATCTTTCATGTTCAGGTAAAATAAGACTTCAGAGGTTTTCTCTCCTGCCAGCAAATAGCAGAGAGATGCCAAGCATGGAATATTCCCTGCCTTGCTGGTTGCTTTTTGTTTTGTCCCTTCCTTTTGCTTAAGTGAGGATCCTCTAGGGAACAGCAGCTGATGGAATTGCTGAAACAGCTACACTTTAAAATACACTTTAGATAAGAAGAGTGTTAGTTTGTGCCAGCTGAAGACTCCAGAAGCCAAGAGGGAAGCTTTCAAAACACTGATGTAGCATTTCCCATCCCAAGCTGTCCTGGAAATCATAACTTAGGAGGAGGTGAAGGGTAAAGGTAAAGCCAGGTAGTCTTGTGGCTAAACTGCAGCACTGGATTAAACTGAACTAGAAAATCCCATTTTACAGGTGGATGCTTCTCTTCACAACCTCACCAGGACACAAAACAGTGCAATGCCACTAATATTAGAAGTCAGTTAAAAAAATTTACTAATTTCCAACCGTGAGAGCCCCACATTACGGGGTGGGAAAGGCAGAATCCACGGCAGGGACAGCTGTCCCTCCTCTCTCTGCAGTTCCAGCTTTTCCATGCTTTAAAAACTGGCTCAAAAGTGGAACCAGGGGGGGAAATTCAGGTGGGAAACACAGAGGGGGAGAGATGGAAACCTGCAGTTTGGAGTGAGAGAGGGATCTCCCCTTTCTGTGCCAGTGGGGAGTGAGAGCAGTGATTGTAAACTGATTGTAAACTGATTGCAAAATGACTCCCTCCTTTGGGAACCTGCTCTGAAATTCCTGCTTTGGCCTCCACAGCCCAAAAAATCCATCAAGAAAAGCTGCAAGAATTCTGAGCCTGGAAATAAAATGATCTTGTGTCCCAGATATTCAGTGGAAAAATGAATTACTCACTTGTTTTCTTCTCTTTTTGGACACTTTTATCTTTGGCTGCCTTCGGATATCCCTGAGCTCTGAGGAACTCGCGCTCTGCGAGGGTTTACAGATGATAGTGGGAAGTAATAATGGAAAGAAAAGTGATGTTTTTCTTCGAAACTGCAAATACTTCGGTAAATGTACAATTATTTCCTGCCAGATGGACCTTCTCCCTCCTCCCTGGGGGGCTCAAAGAAGCCCCCCCAGCCTGAATCTGTATTTCAGCAGTGGAGCACCACTTGAAGGCTTTCTGGGTAGCTGTAGTACAGAAGTAGTAGTAGTGCCTACTACTGGTATTGTGGTGGAGTTGTTGCAAATGAAGAGAGAATATCTGCTACAAAAACATCTCCTTCAAAAACATCTCCTTCCAAAGCACAGAATTGTGTATTCTTTTCAAGTCCTGACCCTTTCAGGTTCTCTCATGTGCAGGCAATAGGCCTGGCTCACTGTGCTAAAAAATACCCAAATTTGATCAGATTAGCAATGTTATAAACCACTGCAATAACAGCTCTTGGGTAGCTTTACAATAATTTGAAACTTAACTGCAGTGATTATTGTGAGAGATTAGACCCTTCTTTCTTATCATTTAATTTAATGACTGGTTCTTTGGCACTTCAGAAAGTCGGTTTTTCCCATTTTGCAATGCTGAGTGACCCCTCATGGCACATCCTCTGCCGTTTTGAGGACGATGTTTCAGGCTACACTCAGAAAGGGGCAGGAGAAAGAGGCGAATGAGAAGGAAAAGAAGAAAGGAATTAAAAAAGTCTGAGCTCATTCTGTTTCCTCCACCCTCTTCCCAGTGGGGTCTGGCTCCAGCTCCACACTGGACTCATCCCAAAGCTTCAGGAGGGGGTTGTATAAAATAGAACAAGCGATTAAAGCAGTTTACAACTCTGGGCAGGTGCTCCAGGCAGGTGGGTGTGGAACTTTGCCAACCCTACATCATTAATAACTTCCTGGGAGAAACCGGGAAGGGATCAGGAGGGCTCAAGGTTAGAGAAATACAAACACACGTTTGCTTTGGCTCCGGATCTGCAAACTGCTGCAAGCAGCCCGAATTCCCCTCCTGCTCATCTGAAGAGCACATTGTATTTAAACCCCAAGGAAAGGTAACAAATGAGCAGTGCTGTTACACTCAAAAATACAGATATTTCAGAACTCAGTCTGAAAGCTGGCAGGAAAATAAAAGACTGGCCGTGAAATAAAGAGCAGATAATGTGAAGACTTGTTATTGGGCTCTGCTCTTGCACAACTGGATGAGGTAATCCCAGGGAAAGGAGTATTTTTCATGGCCAACATTAAAAGGCAGTTTCTGTTTCAGCCTGCTTGGAGCTGAGACAGAAGATCCCACACTGAAAGGCCCATTTGTTAACTGAAATCCTCAAGTTAAAAAACCCCAAGTCCAAGAAAATTACACGTTTCAGAGGTGTGTGTTTCTAAGGCTTTTCAGGTGTTTTGCCCTCCTGGCTGCTTCCCATCAGCAAGGAGTTCTCTTTTGTTTTTCCTTACCAAGGAGAATCTTGGATAACTGAATGGGATCCTTCAGGACTGGAATTGTCAGGGCAGACCAGAGCAGAGACATCAGAATCTTGCAGTGAAATTACTTTCCCGTCACAAATGACCAAAAGCTTAGATGTTAAATGAGCCTGTGTAATTCCCATTCAGCTGTGACTCGGCAGGATTGGATTCATTTATATATGATAGTCAGTGCAAAAACCCCTCCTTGGACACCGAGCCCTCCCTGGGAATGTCAGTATTTGTGAACTTACTCTGTTTCAATCTGCCCCAGGAAGGACTTGGAGCTGGGTTTTCCCTCTTGCCTCTAACTGAGGAAAGGCTTTCAAACGTCCCTTGGTGTGCAGGTTATTTGTTGTTGTTTCCCCTCCTCACTGCTTGTTCCAGCACATAAATAAGGCTTTAGTTCCACTGATGGCTGAACCTTTTCCCTTGCAGAACATCCCAGACTTTGGGCACAAGTATTACCTGCAGTTCAGCACAGAAGACTACAGGACTGGGGTGAGTTTGGGGTGCTCTGTGTTCCCTCTGACCAGGGGCCTGAAATGAACTTCAGCATCTCCAAAACAGGGACATTTATGAGCTCAGTGAATGGATCTTTCCCACTGGAAAGACCTTTGTGCTCCTCCCTCCTGTCTGGCAGGGGGTTTGCCCCCGAGGAGCACCTGAGAGATCACCAGCCCTCAGTCCTGAAGGATTTCAAGTCACACCAGGCAGCCAAGGGCCTGAGTGAAACTTCCCAGTGGCCCAAGCTTGGTGACAGTGTGACAGCCTGGGCCTCGTCATCCCACTGTGGAATTATCCCTCTGGGGTCTTTGTCCCACTGTGCTCATTATCCCACTGCAGCTCCTGCTCTCCACACCCCAAAAAGGGAATAATGAGCTGACAGATGCATGTTCTCCTCAATTCTAACCCCCTCCACTCTCCCTGTCACACTTGTCACTAGCAATGTCACTGCCCTCTTCCTTCACACACAGTTTGTGGAATTCAAACTATTTGCAGAACTTAATATGAAGCATTAGATTATTTTTGTTCCAAGGCTGAAGTATCATACAATGAAAGTCCCTGTTATCAACTAATGTTATTTCTTAAAACTCTCAAACACATTTCCAAGATGACTTAGTGCATTAATCATTAAGTCCTTTCAGCCTCATGATTTTAAACCATTTACTTTTCTGGGAAAAAAAAAATTATATCCTTCTGAAGACTTTCCTGACCCTTGACCAGCTTCATCCAAAGAATGATTTGCTGGTAACTAAAATCTTCATCCAAGGTAACAGTTTTAAATTCTTCCTTGACAGGAAAACGCAGGGAGCTGCCTGGCCACAGTGTTGTATCCAAGGAAAAAGTCTCCTCCTGTTGTCAGCATCAAGTGCTCACACACCAAAGACCAGAATGAAATCCAGGAAGAGGACAACAGACTCTACCAAAGAATTAGGCAGCAAACCAAACCAATAGCTGGAAGCAATATTCCAGGTATATTCCTCCAGCTGTATTTCAGTTTATCTCCCAGGGCACTGTGCAGAACACAAGCAAACACAGGCATTGGAAGGAGACACATTATTTACAGCAGCACCCTGAAACCGCAGTGCTGTCAAAATTTTCCACCTTCCAGGGATCCTTTGGGAGAACAAAACCCCCTTGCATTTAACACTGGCATCAGCACCATCTTGTGAAGGTGGTTTGGGTTTAAAAGCACCGTTTTAAACTCAAGTAAATGCAGAATGTCCTCCAGGAATAACAAGAGCCCTAAGCCACAACCTCCCCAGCTGAGGCTGGAAATTCACTGGGCATGACTAACAGAACTTTTCCATCCTGGAAAAATTCCACCTTTTCCTTCCAGCTAGGTAAGGACTTCCGTTATCCTGGATTTTGGGGTTCTTTCCCCGTTGTGGGACCCTGTGAATGTTGTCTTTTGGCAATGTCAGCCCTGCCACACTTTCCTACTTTCCTGGGCTGCAGGTTTAGCATCATTCTCCCTTTTCCCTGTGACACATCAGAGGGAAGAGTCTCATCCCAGGACTAGTCTGTGCCAGGCCAAAGTGCTCTGTGGTTCTTCATTTTTCAGCTGAACAGCCAGAATTAACGCTGTTTGTGTTTCTGTGTGCCCTGCAGACAGCTATGGACACATTGAGCCTGCCCTGGAGCCAGCCTGGGCTCTGGCCGTGGCTGGCAGCAGCTCCATCATGTGGGAAAAGTCCACAGAGGACGTGGGATACTTCCTGGCACAAGTGAAGTCTGTGAAGCAGTGGGTGAGTGGGGCAGGGAGCAGAACACCCCAGCTCTCACTGCTCTGAGGGGTGGGGTCCCCCAGACTCCAGGGCCTCCCCTTCACCAGCATCTCCACCTCTGGACAAGCACGTTGTCCAGGTGCTGGTGGGAAAACTTCACTCATTTGGACAAAATTTGGCTTTGCTTGTTGCATGAGCGGCTTCTGCAGGTCCTGCAGTGCATCAGCCCCACACTAAGTCACTCCCACACCCTCTGACCCTGGCCATGCTCACAGGCACCATCAGGCTCAGACCTGGCACAAACACCTGGCAGGGGAGCAGACCTGACCCCTCGGCACATCCAACAGCAGCTCCCAAAGCTCCCTGTTGCCCAAAATACCTGGCAGGGGAGCAGACCTGACCCCCCAGCACACCCAGCAGCAGCTCCCAAAGCTCCCTGTCCCTGTGATCCACAGGCAGGACCCAGTTTTTGCTCCATTCAGCACGAGATTTCGCTGAAGGAGAGATTAACAGGCAACATTCTCAAATCCACCCGAGGGTTAAACTCAGTTAATTAGCACCCGAGCCAGCCTGGTTTCATGGCAGAGACTGGGGCTGCACAGCCACACAGCAGTCATTGCCTTCAAGAATTCCATGGAGGAAGTGCTCCTAATTCCCTGTCTTCCCATGATCAAAACCCACCTCACTCCAGCCAGCAACCACAGTCCCTAAGCAAGCTCAGTGCAGCCCAGTAAATCAAAGCAGAAACTAAACTTCAACAATACAAACTTGTGTTCCTGATAATCCTTCTCTTTTTTTCCATGCCCAGATGAGGAAAGATAATTTTATTGAGTTTGACTACACTGTCCTGCTCCATGAAATGCCAACACAGGTAAGAAACAGGGGTATAACCCCTCCTTTCCCCAGGAGATGGGCAGTACAAAGGTGATAAAATCAGTATACACCCATAAAATCAGTATTTATCTGTAAGAGAGGTGTTTTTCAATCCCTTCTGCAGGAGATGATCTCCTGCCACATGCGCCTCACGTGGCTCCCTGGGCACCCTCTGAGAGTGAAACACTTCTGTGCCTCCAAGAAGCACAGGCTGGAGGAGGGATCTGGGCTGGGATCAGGATCAGCTGCCGGCCTTTCCGAGGAAAGGGGGGCCAACTTCTGAGGGAGACCGTCAGAATTCATGGATTCAGGGAGCAAATCCTTGTGCTGCCAGAGCTGGAGCCTGGGATCGGTTTTCCACAGGAGTCAGTGATCGGGATGCTTTCACTACTCTGTTCTGTGCCAAAATTAACTCCTGTCACTTCTCAAACTGCAAGACTCAAGTTCTAGTGAGTTCTGCCTAAAGCCTTTGCTACTACACATATCCACAGGTGAACGTACACAGGTTGATTTTATGTCACTAATTAACTGTTACGTAGAGTTTGTAAACAAATTAATATATTGGGGTAAAAATCTCCAGCCAAGTATTAATCTGTCACTAAGAAATATTTGCCTACTAATGTTTTTTTGGTCATTTTTCGGGATGGAATCATGCTGGTTTTCAACTCACCTCTCCAATAAACCAAATACCATCACTCAGGGGCGAGGCTGGGTTTTCTTTCACTGTGCTGCTCTTGGACCCCAAATTTCCACCCTCTCTGTAACCTCACACCAAAACAGACCTGCAGAGTCAGGAAGGCTCCAGATGGATGAATTCCCACGTTTGGGATGGGCAGGACACCCATCAACAGCTCTTCTTAGTTCCTGCCCTGTCCTGTTCCCAAAAGTCGTGGCTTTGTCCTTTGCCACCAAATTCTCCACTTGGGTTCCCAACAGATCCACCACCCTCCCACCTCTGCTCTCTTGAGGTTGTGCCAAACTCTCTCAAATTCACCTTTTTTCTCCCCATTTGCCAGATTTCTGCCAGGATAGATTAAATCCTTACCAAGAACACCCCATTCCTGAGGGAAACAGGTGCTGGGATGGCTCTTCTCTGGAATTTGTGGTGGTTTTCATTATCCTGGATCTGTAATCAGCAACAATAACTCCAGCATTTCACATGACAGTTCTCCCTACATGTATTTAGGCTGTTTCCAGTGTTTTACACACACAGATTATTAATTCTGATTTCCTGACTGAAGCTTTTTCCCTCAGCACACACCAGGCACCACAATAAATTCAGGGAAGCAACATCCCACATCCTCCTGGTGTTTTCTTTTGTGCTGGCAGAACATTTCTCCTCATCAGAAGTATGAAATCAGAGCTGAGAAGTTCAACATTTCTTAAACAAGCTGGTAATTAAAATAGTTTTTGAAATGTAAACAAGAAAATAGGATGGATTTTGCACTCTGGGGCTCTACTTTAGTGTCCTTACCTTGGTTTTGCCACTGCTCTGCAGACCAGAGGATTGGGCACTTCCAAGTCACCAGGTCGGTGTAACTCCAGCTACTCCACAGGAACTTCTGGAGAAGTAGCAAAGCTGTTGGAATTCTAAGGCAGCTGCTTTTAGGCCAAGATTTCAGCCTAAAACCTAAAATCATACAGCAAAATTCTTGGGGTTTTGGTTTTTCCCAGATCTGAGGAGCACCAGCACGTCTGGCAGCACCCACGAACCAGGGATTCGCATCACACTGGCCTAAGCAGAGCATGAAAACCAGAAATATAAATAAAATCCCAGCCAGCCCGTTCCTTTCCTGTTTCCAAACTGCTTTCATAAGCCAACCCTGAATTTTGGTAAAAGGCTGTTTAAGAAAATCTCCCAGTTTCTGAGGACCTGCAGGGCTCTTCTGGAAATCAATTCCAGCTGAGCAAGTCAACAACAACAAAGCTGTGGCTGTGGGGGAAATCAGGGATTTGTCCCAAGGCAACACACATGGATACACCACACGGATACACCACACCACACCACGCCTGAGCCCTGTTAGCACCTCCATGTCCTGACAAATCTGTTCCCAAGGTGCAAATAAATCCTTTTGCCTGTCTTTCCGTGAGGGCTGAGGAGAAGCCTGGCTGCTGCACTTCTGGCTGTGTCTGGGAACCATCAGCCCCAGGCCCATGCCAGGAATGTCGCTGGGTTGGAGCTGGAACTTCAGCCCCTGTTTACTGGAAGTCTGTTACGCTGAGGAGGTCAGGGAGGGAGAGACTTCAACATGGACCTTCTGGGAGTCATTAAAAATACAGAATTATGGCAATATCTCCTCCTTCCCATGGAATCCAGGGTCCTTGTTTTGTCTCTGCAATGAGTCAGCAAGATTTTAGTCAATTGATCCCTGCGCTGAGCATGGGCTGGACACGCCCTTGGGATTGGGAGATTCTGGGAAGAGAAAGCTCTGGTTTGGTTTTCTAACAGAGAGCCAAAGCCAAACCCATACAATGAATCCACATCACAACCCCATACAGCAATTCCAGGCTGTTCCCAGCTTTGGGAAGAGTTAACTCCCACCAACGCTTGCCAACTCTCTGGTGCCAAGGCAGGGGCACTGAGCGATGGCTTTGCCCAGTGGGTGGAGACTTTGTAGGATCCTGTGCCATTTCTGGAGCATTTGGAGGGAAAAGTGGCATTCTTCCCTGGAGGGAAGCTGGGAGCACCCTGTGAGAAGTGCTCAGTGTGGGATGACGGCTCACTCCCTGTGCCTGTTCAGCAGCTCCTGACTCTCCTGCCTCAACATCTTCAACCTTCCCAAACCTAATTACACAACAATGATGTATCAAGTAAAAAATACAATTATTTTAATAGAACTTAATTAAGACAAATTTCAAGACCAATTATCAGCCGTGTTTTAACATCTATTTTGTTAAGGACAGCATTTACATGTGAACAATCCCGCTGTGATCCTCTGGTGGCTCCTGGGAATTCCACAGAGGAAGGGTTCGATGACAAAATTCCAAGTCCAAATCCCACTGCAGCCTGCCTTCCCCAGCCAGCCTTGCCTGCTTCCACGGCTTGGAAAACTGAGCTGTTGGAGGAGATTGGGAAAAACTGTTCGAAGGACTCCAGAGGAGTCAGATCAGCTCTTGGCTTTGCCCTTTTTGGCAGGAAGTCGCCCCGTTGCTTCCAGGTATTTGTTGATTATTTCTTCCTGAGTGCTGGGTGAACACGGGTGGTATCTGGAGTATTCCATGGTATATTCCCCCTTTCCCTGTAAAATTGGGATAAGAAAGTCCCAGTGAGGACAGGACACGTGTAACCCTGCTGAGCAGCAGCTCACACCCTTGGCTGCGAAACAACAGCCCAGAATCCTTTACAACCCCACACAAACAAAAGCCAAAGCACGGAAGAATTTCTGGACCAGGAATGACCCAGCTCTGGGTTTGCCTTTTATCTCCTTCCCTGACGCAGGTGCCGTGGATACAATGATGCAAAGTAGCCCAAATTTCCAGAAATAATCACGTTTAGGCGAAAAGGATGGTGAAAACTTACCTCTGTGCAGGACCTCAGCTCAGTGGCGTATCCAAACATATCGTTCAGTGGCACCTGAAATCCAAACACAGGCTTGTAAAAACAAAACACTTTTTCCATCAACTCTGAGTTAGCATCTAATTAATCCCAATTCTGATACAGAGAGTCTGCTGCCTGTAAATAAACTCAGATTTAATGATCTGTTGTTGTAAAGTACCCGTTATTTTAACTCATTTACACTTGCAACGTGTTTTCAGCAGGAAACTTCAGAAACCTGAGAGTCTGAATGCACCAGGAACTGGAATATCCTGGATTCAGGGCTGTGCCATCCAGAGATCACAAGGTTTGAGGTAACTCCAGACTGGGGCTCTAATTAAATCCCTCAGTTTAGGAAGCAGAAGGGATGCAGTGCAGTCCAGAGCCGAGGCTTTGCTGAGATGATTTTCCCTCCCACCACCCAACACGAAAACACAGGTTTTTAGAAGGGACATAAAAAAAGGGAACATGAAAAACGAGCCAACCTGGCTCCAAGTTTATCCACGTAAACTAAGGAAAACAGTGATGGAATCAAAAGGCAACAGCAGGAAAGGAAAAGCTGGGAACAGCACAAACCTCAGCATAGAGGGTGAAGTACCCCTCTGCCCCATCCTGCCCCGTGATGATCCCATGGCGCCGGTTGATCCCAGCTATCACAGCTCCCTGGAATTCCGTGGGAGCCATCACCTCCACGGCCATGATGGGCTCGATGATTCGCACCGTGGCGTTTTCCATGGCTGGGAAAAACAGTGGGGTAAGTAATCCAGCATCACAAGCCTGGAGTAAGTTAAGATACTCCCATGCACAGCAACAAATGTTAATGCCAAGTGTTTCCTACAACACGGAGGGAAAACAATCAACTCCATGGAATTCCAGCCCCCCCACCTGTTGAGACCATAATCACAGAGTCATTAAGGTTGGAAAAGACCTCCAAGATCATCAAATCCAACCTCTGACCCTAAACCATGTTGTGAAGTGCCACATCCACTCGTTTTTTGGGCACTTCCTGGGATTGTGACTCCAGCAGTTCCCTGTCCCAGTGCTTCCCCACTCCTCCAGTGAAGACATTTTTCCTAAAAAAGGCACAGTTCGACCAAACATTCTCTTCCTACCCTGTAAGGATGGTGCTGCTGGTGTTTCTGTGCTGTATCCCAGGAAAACAGGGTCTCCTTCACAGAACCACAAGAGCTGTTGTGCCTCCCTCGAGAATTCTATAAACTCCTACGTTGTGCTCTACACAAGTGGCCAAACTTTGGATGGACAGACGGACGGATGGATGGATGGATGGATGCCCAAAATAACAAATGACCCTACAGAAATCAGGCTCTTAAATTCAGCCCCAGCGATATCAGCCAGGACACATCCAAACAAGGAGCTCGTACCTTGTTTTAGGGCTCCTTCTCCTGCCCTGATGAAGGAGATCTCGTTGGAGTCCACCATGTGATGGGCACCATCCTCCAGGACGAACCGGATCCCGGAGATCCTGTGCCCTGACACCAGACCCTTCTCACAGGCATCTCGGAATCCCTGCAACAACAGCTCCGAATCAGCAGAAAGAATTTGGAACCTCTGTGCTGCACCTCAGTCGGATACTGATACTTTTTAAAACTAAAAACCAAGGAACAAGGAAAACTGCCCTCAGGATTTGGCTTTGTAAGGGACTGTATGGCCAAAACCCCAAAGAATGCTCTGTGTGGAAAGAGCTCCTGCCTGGAGAACAAGATTCCTTTAAGACTGCTTGTTTTTTTCAGGATTTTGCAAAAATCTTCAAGTGTTGCATCATAGAATAATGAAGGAATTATTTTGGGTTATCACAGGAATTCCAAGACGATGGTAGGTTAATTAAAATAGTAGGTGATAAATCTTACAGAGAGACAGCCACAGAGATGAAAAAGGAATTCAGAGATGAACTGGGAATTCAGGCAGGAAATGCAGCTTAATTACAGCTTCCTACATAATTGGCCTCAGAGAAGTCACAGAAAAAGTTCCATATTTTAGGGTTAGAGATGAGAATCATGGGACCACAACCAAAAGCAGAAGGGCCAGTAAGAAGCAGACTGAGCAGGAGGCTTGTTGGACTGTGAGCAAGGACAGGAGGCACTGCCAGGGAAACAGGGCCAGCACACACCACCAAAGCAAACACAGCAGCTTCGAAAGCCACTGGAAAACCCAGGAATGTGAGATGCAAAGTAAACCCACACAAATGATTCTGTTTCCACTGAAGAAACGGGAAAAACCCCCTTGCCTGTGGTAAGGCCAGCACAGCAAATGTGGACGATACGGCAGGAAAACACAAAAATCTGTATTTTCTGTAGGACACAAATGGTTTGTACCTTTTCCACAGCAGGCACGAATTGTTTGGGAATATTGGTGCCAACGGTTCTGTCTTCAAACTCTACTTTTGTGTAGTCCTCGGGATCCAGGGGCTCCAGCACCCCGATGACTTTGCCGTACTGGCCTGCTCCTCCTGTCTGCTTCTTGTGGGTGAATTCAAACCTGAAAACAAACAACGCCCCAAATACATGTCACTCATTACACAAACCTGCTGCAACCCCAGGGAAAAATTCCCATTCTGCAGTTCATAAAATCCCAGACTGCTTTGGGTTGGAAGGGAATTTAAAGGTTATGGAGTCCACCCCCTGCCATGGGCAGGGACACCTTCCACTTAGCCCAGGTTGCTCCAACCTGGCTTTGGACACTTCCAGGGGTGGGGCAGCCACAGCTTCCCTAGGCAACCTGTGCCAGGGCCTCACAGGGCAGGATTTCTCCCCACTATCCCACCTACCCCTGCTCTCTTCGCAGGATAAACCTTCATTCCCTCAGGCCGAGGGGATCCGCGGTGTCTCGGCAGCATCAGCGCCGTCCCCGCCCGCTCCCCGGGGCGGGACCCGCCGCCGCCGCTCCTGCCCCTGCCCGCGCCGCTCGCTTCCTGCGGGCGGAGGAAGCGGCTGGAGAGGCCATGGAGCCGTCCTCGGGGCGGTTCCCGGCTGGAGAGGCCGTGGAGCTGTCCCCGGGGCGGTTCCCCGCGGGCCGGGCCGCGGCCGTGGCCGTGGCGATGCTGCGGTACCGTCGGGGCGGCCCCGCGCGGGCGCTGCGGCTGCGGGAGCTGCGCCGGGCACGGGCACAGGTGAGAGCGGCCCCGGCGGGGACACGGGCGCCGATTAAACCCCCGCAACGCCGCCGAGAACTTCGCTCCGGGAGGGCGCCAGGGCTCCGGGACAGCTCCCAGCGAGGGCGGGGAGTCTCCTCTCCGGAGACACCCCAGTGCCACCCGGAGCATCCCTCGCCTGGGCAGGGGGTTGCACTGGGTGATCCCTTCCAAGCCCAGCTCTCCTGGGATTCTGTGTCACCGCGGGGGCGACCGCGGCTCTGCCCGCCCGCTTTTGGGGGTCACGGAAGGACCTGTGCGTCCCCAGCAGCCCGGGGGCTGGGAGCAGTCGGGCAGGTTGGAAAGGTGGAATACACCCTGTGCTGTTCCCACGATGGCATCGGGCCCGGGGAACCTCCCAAGGACACTCACCAGGGAGAGGAGGGTGCTCGGATTGCGGCTGCCAGGACACACCTCGCTGCTCACCTGGGCTGGGTTTAGAGGTGAACCCATGAGAACAGGGCACAGCAACCCCCACCTGTGGGAACGGGGCACAGAACCCCAAAACAGGGGCACAGCAACCCCCACCTCCTTCCTTCAGTCATTACAGCCAAAAAAATCCATGACACGATTCATGATGAACTGCAAAAGGGACTTCCCTTGAGGAATCACTGCACACTCCGACCTGAGTATTTAATCAGCAGCCCACTGCTGGATGGAATCATGTGGGGAGCCCCAAAATGTTAATTCAAGGCTATTCAAGGCTAGAAATGAGGGTGGGGAGGCCCTGGCACAGGCTGCCCAGAGAAACTGCAGCTGCCCCATCCCTGGAAGTGTCCAAGGCCAGGTTGGAGCAACCTGGGCTAGTGGAAGGTGTCCCTGCCCATGGCAGGGGTGGAACTGGATGAGTTTTAAATTCCCTTCCAACCCAAACCACTCCATGATTCTCTGATCTTGTCCACTATGCAAAGTCATTCAACATTTGACAAAATAAACATTCTTAATGTTTTCCTTTCCTTAGGACATCAAGGATGTTGGGCACAAGTACTACTTGGAACTGGAGCTGGAAGATGTCCTGGACAAAGTGAGTTCAGGGTGATTTAATTAAACACTCTGAGGGCAGAGGTTGGCAGCACTGATGTGTCATAAACTCACTTTATGCTGCTGCTCTGCCTCAGGCCAGGGGACACACCAATTAATCATATTTGGAATTGTGTTTCTGATTTTCTATCCTGCAAATCAGGCAAAAAAAGGGCTAATTTTTACCATCAGGGAACCCACCATAAAAGTCCTGCTCATGTGGTACCTTCCACTCCAGCACCAGACAGTGCTGGAGGGATGACAAGGACATTTCAGTGTCACTCAGCTCCAAGTGAACAGCACAGGGGACATTTTGCACCCACCCACTGCCCTTCCCATCACTGCAGAAAACAAATCACCTTCATGCATTCACAGATAAACCGCAAATTTAACCTTGTCTTAAATAATCACAAATCTCTCTGGGCCAGACTCAGAGAAAACAGCAACTCCATAAAAAAACCCCCACATGTTAGAAGTGCAAATTACCCACATTATACATGTACTTAATGAAATATTAACGCACATAATTAACTCTGTGACAGAACAGAACTGTTAACTGCACTGCTGAGGTTCTGTATCATCTGGGCAACAAAAACATTGCTCCAGATGTGCAGTTCACACTTGAAGGAGAACTAAAGAGCACAGAGGAAGCAGATCACTTGTTCTACACTCGAATCAGGAGCCTGGAAAAAGAGCTGGTGGCAGAGAACATTCCAGGTACCAGGATGGGGCTGGGGGAGAAGGCTCAGGCCTTCCCCCTGCTCTGAACACGTGCTGCTTCCCTTTCGCTTTCTGGGGGTCTGTCAGTCACAGCTACTCAATTTATTCCTGATTCCTGAAATCCAGAATCGAGGCATGATTTGCATGTGGCTGTTCTGCAGAACCACCTGCCACTGTCACCTCCTCCTGCTGCCTCTGAGCTGTCCTCGGCACATCCCACACCCCGATGGCACAATGAGGGTCTGCTCTGACTTCAGAGCCTTGAAAACTTGGTATGTCAGGGGAAAGAAGTGGAGGAGAACACCCTGGAAGTGTCCAAGGCCAGGCTGGATGGGGCTTGGAGCAACCTGGGATAATGGAAGGTGTTTCTGCCTGTGGCAGGGGTTGGAATGAGATGAACTTTAAGGTCCCTTCCAACCCAAAGCACGCTGTGATTCCACAGGAGGAAACACTGCGGGGATGGAGCAGCTCTTCCAAGATACCCTGTGGAAGGTTTTGTGACCTGGAAGGGAGTGCCTTTAGCACCAGGTGATGAAGTTCTGTTGTGGCTCGGTGTTTAACAGCCAGGAATTGTTTTGTTTCCCAGACAGCCATGGCCACGTGCCCCCAGAGCTGGAGCCCCTCCACCTGCTCGCCTGGGCCGCCTCGGGATACCTGGTATGGCAGAATTCCACGGAAAACACCCAGCTCCAGCTGGCCCAAATCAAACATGTGAAGCAGGTGGTAAGTCACCATCAGTCACAGAATTCCAGGATGGTTTGGGTGGGAAGAGACCTTAAAGCCCATCCAGTTCCACACCCTGCCATGGGCAGGGACACCTTCCACCAGCCCAGGTTGCTCCAACCTGGCCTTGGATGCTTCCAGGGTGTTCTCCTCCACTTCTTTCCCCTGACATATATTCCAACCTGGCCTTGGCTCTCAATGCTCTGCCAGAAGAATAGTATTTAGGAGCTAAGCAGGGACTAGAGCAGAGCTGGATCCACATTCTTAAAAATCCACATTCAGGAAACCTCAATTATGTCTGAACTTCTGCTCTGGTTTGGTTTTAAGAATCCAATCCAGTGTTTGAATTTTGTTCCTCTACCCCTTCCCTCTAATCAAACAGCAATTAGGGGACAGAACCTAAAAGGGATTTTTATTTGAGCTCTTGCACTTCCCTTACCATGATGAGCATCAATTGAGTTTATGGTAAGAAACTTCAATTGAGGAAGACAAAAGGGGAACACAAGGGAGAAAGGGAACAGAATATTCCAGGATAAAGTATTTCCTGTTTTATTTCTGCGTGGTTACAAGGGATGGGTTTATCTTGAGCGCATCTGGATCTGCCCTAAGCTAAGGAATCAAAAAACCTGGCAAATCCCCCTGGAGCTCCTGAAATGAATGGAATCCTTAACTGGCACCACCAGGCCTGACAGACTCCTCACCTGGAACAGGCTGGACTGAGAAAGCACTTTGCTTTTCCCAAACTCACTGTCAGAGCAAAGTCCTTTTGGTTTTAGTTGTAAATTAATAGAATTCTACAGATTTTCCCTATTTCCTCTGTTCTGTTTGGAGAAAATATATTGTGAGTTAAGAATAACCTCCAAAGGGCTGGTCAGCTTTAAATCTGAGGCAATTTTCTATGTGAGCCAGGATAAAGAAACAGGACTTAGGATTTAGAGAACCCAAAGTCCAAATGTTTTTGCCACTCAGAAGAGCCAGTGAATTCCCAGGAAGTGCTGGGGATGAAGGAGAGACAAATTCCTTCAGGTAGCAGGATTTGTGAATGTTTTGCTCCCTCTGATGGCATCTTGGAGCAATTCACAGCTGCTCCAGGGCTGTGCACCAGCAAGAGTTTGAAGATTTTAAACCCCTCTTTAACAAATTTGAGGACAAGGCAGACAGAAAACTATTAAATTAACCCAGCTGCCACCTCTCTTGGGGAATTTTGTTCCTTTTTCCTGAAAAATACGTGTGAAAAGAGTATATTCCAAAGGCCAGTGTGTATTTTGTCACTCACAGAATCCCTGTGAGGCCTCCTGGGGTCTGTCCTTATCCTATTGACAATTTTATTTGGGATTATTTGGGTTAAACTGACACCTTGTAGAAGGAGGTGTTCCCATTCCAAAGGAGTTCCTGAAGTTGATATTTATTTGATTTCTTTAAGGGAGGCATTAGCAGAGTTTGAAACCCCACATTCATCTCTCCAGTGCGATTTTGGAGTCACAAAAATCCAAATCAGGATCTTTTAGTTTTGTCACAGTGACTGAGCTCCACCTGCTTTGTTTGTTATAAAATAAGCTGCCAGTTTTACTTGAAATACAGCAGAGAATTCCTGGGATAACCAAAGAGAACTGACTCACTGCTTTTCAGGTGGGGAGAAGCCCCAAATTCACCCCTTTTCACCTTGTCTTTCCAGAAGAGAAGTGACAAATATCTGCAGTTTGATTACGTGGTTCTGCTTCACAAAATGGTGTCCCAGGTAAATATTTGATTTCTAAAAAGCCTGTTTTTGTTGTTAAGTCTGGCAGCTCTGCAACCTCCAGCTCAGGCACGCAGAGCAGGGTGAGGTCAGGGCCACCTTCCCTGTCCATCCCAGCATTCCAGGACACAACAGCAGCAATTTCCAGCTGTTTCTGGGCTTTCCTGGGAATGGCTGGGGTTCAAAACACTGGTGGCTTCACAGCTCTTTCCTCCTGGGAGATCCCAGTGCCAAACTGGGCAGGGATCAAGGGAAGAAGCAGCATCCTGGAGTGCTCAGCAGAATTGCAGGGGCTGGGAGTGCTGCCATGCCAGAGGACAGCACTGGTGCCCAGTACAGACCTCATCTATCCCAGTAACTCCCAGCACAAACTGGTTCCCAGCACAGCATTCACACTTTGAAATATTCCCCATCATAATTTTGTGATCTGAGCAAGTGTTTTCATGAGGAAAACACAGAAAGTGGGAGAGAGAAGCTCCTGATTGTGCAGCCTCCTGGAAAAACCACCCAAGGATTTCCCTCCCTTCCAGCTCCGCTGCTTGCAATCCCTGCACTCCCAAGTTTTAATTTGACAGAATTCTGTGGATTCTCCCAGTTTTTTTGTGTGTTTGGAGAAGACATACTGTGAGTTAAGAGTAACTCCTGAAGTGATGGTCAGCTTTAAATTTAAACCAAGGTTGGCTTTAAATTCCAGCCAAGTTCACTCGGGGCACCGACAGTGGGTTTGGTTCCTGAGTTTTCCATGAAGAGAAATTCCTGATTAATCAAGAGAGTGGAAGCCCAGATTGTTCCCTGTTGTCACTCCCACAGGAGATCATTCCCTGGGAGATGACAGTGCTGTGGCACCCTCGGGATGGTGTCCAAGTGACACGGGACAGCTGCCAGCCCGGACACACCTCGGGATAAGGGACCCCCTGATCCCACCTGGAAGCAGCTCCGGAGCTCCAACAGGCATTTGGAGGGAGGGCAGAGGAGGGGAAGGGGGTGGGGAAGCAATCAGGGTACAAAGGCATTAAACTTCTCCTGTGCCCTGGGCTTTGATCTGATCATCCCAGAGCTTCTCTGCTACTTAATCCAATGCAGCAGCCAAAGAAATGAATCAAACAATTCCCAGAGGGAATACTCACGGCACAGGTGCAGAGATGTTCTCCCTAAAGGCAACTTTGGGCTTCCCCATGGTGCAAGGACAACCATATTCCCTCTCCATCCGCTGCAGGAAAAGACCCAGAGTTGTGCCATTAGAACAGTTCTTTGGAAATGATTGTATTAATTTAATCAGGGTTAACCAGGGCTTTTCACTGACTTTCGGGGGCTTTTTGTTGGGTTTTTTAATGTTATAAATTGTTCACTGTCGCTCTGCATCCAGCTTTGTTTAAGATCTACACAGGAAAAGGGAACAGCATTAATTTTTCTATTAAAGTTTAAGTTTTTCAAGACAAAACCATCTTTTCTTCGTTCTGTCAACATTTCAGACACATCTCTTGTGTTAATTAAAATATAGACATCAACTGGAGTGAGATTAATCACTATAAGTAACTACTCCCTTCTCCTTGCATCAGCTTTTCTATGGAATGATACATTTAAAACCACAGAAACACTGCATTTTTCTGCAGAAATTAATTATTATTAATTATTAAGTAATTATAAGCAAAGGCTGCCAAAGCGAAGTGTAGTGTTTAATACATTTTTATGGATTTGAACTGAAAAGGTGAAAATATTCCAGGCAGAAGTTTCCTTCAATTAGTTTAGAATCCTTCAAAATGGAACCACTGCAGAGAAGGAACCTGCAGAAGTTGATTTACAGTTAAAACTCTTCCCAAAGCAGCTGGAAAGAAGAAAGAGGAGGAGGAAAAGGAAGGAGAATTCGTGGTTGGAAAACCAGTGAAGAGCAGAGTCCATGGAATCTGCTTTCCCAATTACCTGGGAATAGATTTCCAGGTGCAGTTCCCCCATCCCAGAAACAATGGTCTCCTTGCTTTCATTATCAAAGTGGACTCTGAAAGTGGGATCTTCCCTCGTGAAGCGGTTCAGGCCTTTGGAAAATTTGTCAAAGTCGTTCTGAAATACAATTAAATACACAAGAGTTGCTCAAATTCCAGAAATTATATCCAAGAGAAAGGCCTCAGCTTTTCCTATCAACTGCTGAGCACTTCTGCTCTCAGAGGTTATTTTCTGAAACGCTTCTAACTGTATTTATTAATGTATTAATTGCAACCTATTTCAAGTTCAGGTCAAAGAAATGCTCCTTATTTATGGCTCAGTGACACCATCCAGCCCAGCCACGTGCTGGGTTATCCCAGTGATATAATCTTAGGGATTGTGGATAAAACACTTTAAAACAGTGCTTGTTTTAGCCTGTTCCTCATTTAACCTGCATAAAATCTTAAAAGCAGCAAAGGGAGGGGAACTCAGGGGGAAATGTGGATCCACAGGTTCCTACCTTGTTGGAAGGCTTCATGGCCACGGAAATGACGGGATCGGGGACGTGGATGGATTCCTGCAGTGGCCACCAAGGAAGAGGGGATGGTTACAAACTTTCCCAGCAAAATCCTCGTAAATCCCAGTGCCTGAGGCCCACAGGGAAGGGGGAACTCACCATGGAGATGGCAGTGCTGGTTTTATCAGTGAAGGTGTCCCCGCTGGCACAGTCAATCCCAAACAGGGCACAGATGTCTCCAGCATAAACTTCATTTACATCCTTGGGAAAGAAAAGTTTCCTGATTAAAAAACACTGAAAGGTAAGAGAGGCTGTGGCTGCCCCATCCCTGGAAGTGTCCAAGGCCAGGTTGGACGGGGCTTGGAGCAACCTGGGCTAGTGGAAGGTGTCCCCACCCATGGCAGGGGGTGGCACTGGATGGGCTTTAAGATCCTTCCAACCCAAACCATTCTGGGATTTCTCCTGTGGTTCCATAACCTACAAACTACACCTGGTTTACAGAAGACACATAAATATATTCTATGCTTTAAAGCTTGACACTGAGCTCCTCTAAAATTCCAGCTGGGATAAAATGCTCTGTAAATCTTCCACCTCTTTATTCCAAGGACAAGAGGGAGAGCTCAGCTTGGATGTTCTAGTTTAAGGATGTGAAGCAATTTGCTGTGTTCCAGGCAGTCCTGACCCTCTGCAGGAATGTCAGACAGTGGCCCAGAGTCCATCCCTAGGGATCACTCACCTCCATGTTGTCCGAGTGCATCCGGACGAGCCTCTGCACTCGCACCCTCTTCCCAGTCCTGGTGTTGTAGATGTAATCAGACTTCTTCAGCATCCCCTGGTAAACTCTGATGTAGGTTAACTGCCCAAATTTACCAGCCTGGAAGCAAAATCCATGAAAAATCACATGTGATCCTTCTGGGAACCAAGGCCACTGTTACTGAAAGCATCACCTGCACTGACGGAATGCTTCTGGTCTGAATTGCCACACTAGAAATGGAACTGAAACGTTTTCAAGAGTCTCAGCTTCCCCTTGGCTCTGGGATGGAATTTGGCATTTCCTGGCAATTTTCTGAATTCATTTTGTCACTCCCATATCTTCCAAACAGAGACACACATTGAGATGAAACATCAAATCCGAAGTGCTGCTCTTTAGGCAGAAACAGCTTGTCTCCTTAAAACTGTGCTCTTTAATCTCTCCAAATTTCTCCTGTTCCATTGTTTTCAAACCCAGGATTTTTCTCTGAAAGTCTCCGAAATAACCCATAAACCCCTCAAATGTTTAAATTTTATCTAAGAAAACCATGAAATATTTGAGGGACATAACCCATTCTAAACTTCCAAAGTGGCAGTGTTGGACACACTGGTGGATTTTGTGGTGGGAACCAGTTTTCTAAAGGTGAAGTTTAAACTGAATTTAAATATAACCTGATTTTAAAGCTTGCTCTACGTAACTTTTGGCAGCCCCATCTGTTTGGATTCACTCTGTGAGTCGACAGGAGGGAACTGAGTGCACTCACCTCCAGTTTGAAAGCAAGGCCGATGAAAGGTTGGGAATCATCACGAGCAGAGTTCAACAGGAACTTGGATTCGTCCTCAGAATCCCTTAAAAACAGGGATGGAGAGGGAGGTGAGGTTATGAGGCAACATGGGAGCATCCTCTGAGCATCTGCTGGCTCTTTACTGGTTTTCATGTTGGGGTTCACACCTAATTGTTGGATTTCTGACCCAGGGAACAGGGACAGGAGGAGAGGAAACAGCCTCAAGCTGCGTCGGGGAGGGTCAGGTTGGACAGGAGGAATTTCTCATTGGAAAGGGTGGTCAGGCACTGGAAGGGGCTGAAGGTTTGAAGGATGCCGTCAGTTCTGATGAAGCATCTCATAATCATTTTCCACATTTAACATTTAATGTGTTAATAATACCAGTATAAAGAATAACCCTCAGGTGAAAGGAGCTGTCTTAGTTTTGGGAGTTTCTGCCAAATTCTGGGACCATTATTTAATTCAAGTGGTAAATGATCCTGGATCTTGTTACTGATGTTTCCTGCTATGTACTGAACTGCTTTGAAACTATTTCATAGAATCATGGAATGGTTTGGGTTGGAAGGACCTTGAAGGGCTTCTGGTCCCACCCCTGCCCTGGGCAGGGACACCTTTCACTCATCCAGGTTGCTCCAAGCCCCATCCAACCTGGCCTTGGACACTCTTGTTTGCTCCTGGCTGTCCTTACCCCTGGTTCAGAAGAGCGTAGTTCTCCACCTCAGAAGGATTGGGAAGGTATTCCAGGACAGCATCCAGCAGTGGCTGCACCCCTTTGTTCTTCAAAGCACTTCCCACGAGGACTGGGGTGAAGGACTTCTTCAGTGTCGCTCTTCTGATGGCAAGCTGGAAAACAGCACTGTTAACTCTCCTCCTGCACCTTCAGCAGCCCGAGATCCCTGTCTTCCCCGGTCACCTCCACTCCTGGAGCAAAGAGCTGCACCCCTCTGAAGGTACCTTTAACTCTGCAGCTGTGGGAATCTTCTCTTCCAAGAACATCTCCCCGAGCTGATCGTCCGAGTTGGCGACGCACTCGATGAGCTCCCGGCGCCGCTCCGCAGCCTCCGCCCGCAAGTCGGCTGGGATCTCCTCGAAACGGAGGGTCTGGCTGCACACACAGGGATAAACCATCACTCACAGGGAATGAACCACGTGGATCAACCTCTCCATCACTGCCATGACCAGCCTGACCCAGAAAACCTCACTGTTGACATGGATAATGGGAAAAATCCCCTACGAGTGTCAGCTTTGGTGCTTTGGCAGGAGAAGGTTCCTCGCCACTCCTGGCAGGAGTTTGAAGGCTGCAGGACAACCTGTTCAGGAGCCCCACCCACACCTTATCTTCATCCCAGAAGCCACACGTGCACTGTCAGATCCCGTTATGGAGCAAGTCTCCCTGTTTCTCAGGGTGGGAAATGTGGCCACCACCCCTTCCCACCACCCAGCTCCTGCTGCAGCCACCCACTCCAGAGCTCACCTGCACAACCAGGTGATGGGAATGCTGGAGGCTCAGCCCTGGCACCAGCCCCACCCTGGAATTCCCAGAGAGCAGGGTTTCACCTCTGCAGGAGGAATTCCTCGTGCAAAGAGCAGCTCCAGCCAAGAAAGGAGCCACTTTCACAACTCACCCAAGTGCCCCATCAAAATAAATGGCTTTTTCTTCAATAAGATCTATAATTCCTTTAAAGTTTCCCTCCAGCCCAATTGGAATCTGCACAAAAGCTGCATTGTGTTTCAACTTGGACCTGGAAAAGGGAGAAAACAGAAATTAGTTCAAGAAAAACGTTGTTTCTAAGAGTCTCCTTCAGATGGTCTTTGAACAACTTCTGACTCCCACAAAATCCCTGGATTTCATCCTTTGGGCAGTGCCAAAAATCTGTCAATGCTGATAAAAACCACCCAAGTGTGTTCCAAGCAGGGTGGCTCAGCGCTCTGTATCCCAATAGGAACACGGAGCAAATCCCATGGGAAAGAAGGCAGGGAAGACTGGTTTGAGACTGATTACTTGATTAGGGGAGAGGCTTCTCCCTTCACACATATTAATGAGTTATCTCACAGATCAAATTAGGAACCAGCAGGACTCCAGGCATCCAAACCACCCTGTCACCTCCCTGCTGGAATTCCAGCAGCACATGTGCTACCAGGATCTAGGGAACATTAAAAGGCTGCTTTCAAGGTGGCTCCAAATATAGTTCCATCAACAAAATAAATATCAAACCCCAGCTCTTGGTCCCCGCAAGTCTTGGCTGACCCCGATATTTGGGGTTTTTTGGAGACTTGTGGGTCAGATTAAGATTTGACCCCAAGTCAGGCATTCCCCAAACTGCAGCTACGAAGAGAACCCTCTCCAATACTCTTCATCTGCCATGTGAGCATTCAGAATTACTTCACAAATAGTTTTAAATGGTAAATACCTGAGTTGCTGCACAGCCCTGGCTGGGTTGGAGCCCATCCTGTCCAGTTTGTTGATGAAGGTCAGGAAGGGCACGTTGTACCTCTTCATCTGCCTGTTCACAGTGATGGTCTGGCACTGGACTCCTCCAACAGCACAGAGGACCAGGATTGCTCCATCCAGGACCCTCAGAGACCTCTCCACTTCAATGGTGAAGTCCACGTGTCCTGAAGGACAAATAACACTCATTAATCATGATAAATGAGTGCAGAAAGGAGCAACAGACAACAGAACCAAACCCTTCAGCCACAGAGTCACATCAGCTCGAATCGCTCATCATGGAACCATGGAATGGTTGAGGTGGGAAGGAGCTTAAAGTCCCATCCCCTGCCGCAGCCAGGGACACCTTCCACTATCCCAGGTTGCTCCAAGCCCCGTCCAACCTGGCCTTGGACACTTCCAGGGATGGGGCAGCCACAGCTCCTCTGGGCGAAACCTGTGCCAGGGCCTCACCAGCCTCACAGGGAAGGATTCCTTCCTTATCTCACCTAAATTCTCCCCCTGTCAGGACATTGTGACAACACATTGTCCTGTCACAACACAGAGATGCACCATGTCCTTTGTATCCATGAGGAACAGCAAGCCCCAGGTGCCCCCAGCTCGCTCACCTGGTGTGTCGATGATGTTGATGTTGGTGTCTCTCCACATGGTGTAAGTGGCCGCAGACTGAATGGTGATGCCCCGCTGTCGCTCCAGCTCCATGGAATCCATCACAGCTCCAACTCCATCCTTACCTTTCACCTTAGGAAAAAAAGAAATTGAGAAAATGTAGTCCAAGGAGTTCACTAAGAATGTGTGTCCCATCCCTGGAGGTATCCAAGGAAGGCCTAGCTGTGGCACTCAATGCTCTGGGCTGGGGGACAAGGTGGGGATGGGGCACGGGGTGGACTCAGTGACCTTGGAGGGCTTTTCCAACCTCAGTGATTCTGGGATTCAATCCCCTTGCCCTGCACTTGTTTTTAAAGGGTTATCAGGGGAAGCAGCAAGGTTTCAGGGCTCCCCCCGAGCAGCCCTGCAGCCCCACCTCGTGCATCTGCGCGATCCTGCCCGTGTAGAACAGGATTCGCTCCGTCAGCGTCGTCTTCCCGGAGTCGATGTGGGCCGAGATCCCGATGTTGCGGATCCTCTCGTTGGGAAGGACCCCCGAGGAGCAGAGTCTGCAGGAGGTCAGGAGCAGCTGGAGGGCAAGAGAAGGTCGTGGGTTAGCGGGCACCTGACCCAACACAGCAGGACAAGAGGGAACAGCCTCCAGCTGTGCCAGGGGAGGGTCAGGTTGGACATCAGCAGGAATTTCCTCGTGGAAAGGGCTGGCAGGGGCTGCCCAGGGAGGTTTGGAGTCCCCAGCCCTGGAGGTGCCCAAGGAAGGACTGATGTAGCACTCGGTGCTCTGGGCTGGGGGACACGGAGGGAGGTCGGGCACAGGTTGGACTCGGAGACCCTGGAGGGCTTTTCCCACCGTAACTGCTCCCGTGACTCACTGTGCCACTGTGAACCTCCACACGGCCTCCCCGCGGCCTCCGCTCCGTGTCGGACCGGTCCCTCGCAGCCGAACGGCCTTTCCCGGTCCCCTGCGGCTGGGCCCTCCCG
>VZRE01012316.1:0-13911 GCA_013396775.1 Cephalopterus ornatus | reverse complement strand
GGGAATTCTCCCAGCGCGCCGTAAAAAGGGGCGGATTTCACCCCAAAACGGGGACCGGGACGAAGCCCGGGAGGGAGGGAGGGAGCCTGGATGAGGGGGCAGCACCCGCGGGCTGGAGTTTAGGGGTCGTAAGTAATTAGCTGCAGCGATGTAGCACAATCAGCGATTAGAGGCAGCGGCTCCCGGCGCCAGGGGTGTCGGAGGTTCAGGCAGAAGGGAAAGGCGATGCCGTGGTGCGCAGGACGGTGTGTGCGGCACAGGGACCCACCTGGGACACGCTGTGAAATGTTAAATACGCTCTCGATACAAAAAATTTCCCCGCCGTTGGATAAAGCGGGAAGTTCCGCGTTCCGGGGAAGGCTCCAGGAGCAGCTCGGAAGTTGGGAACAGCCCATCCCTCTCCGTACTTGAGTCCCACTTCCAGCAGTTTCCTTCTCTCAAGACTTTTTATTTTTTATGGAAAATTCACGTTTCCCTCTGGAAACTGAGGGGCTTCCATAGAGCCCCAGAGTGGTTTGGGGTGGAAGGACCTTTGAGCCCACCCCATTCCACGCCCTGCCATGGCAGGGACTCCTTCCACAGCCCAGCTTCCCTCGGTTGTGTTGCCCTTACAGTCACACTGGAATGTTTGGGAGCCCAAACTGAATCATGCACAAGTCCCTCTGTGGCAGAGAATAAACCAAAGCAACCCCATAAATAATAAATAACTTTATTTAAGAACTGCAGTTTCAGATGGCTCTACAGAGAACAGCTTCTCGTGCATTACACTGGGAACAGTCTTGGCATAACACAGGGATCCCTAAGGAATATTCGCCCCTTCCCGCTGTAATTTCCAAACCCAAGGATGTGCTTGTTTCATTATTATGTGTCTGTTTCATGTTTTTTTAATCTCAGACAGAAATCCAAGTTGTCAGGTGAATTTTCCGTTGAAGAGCAGTGTCTCTCCAACGTTCCTGCTCAAGTTCCAACTTGGAAAACACCGCTGCTGTTAATCGCTGGGAAATTGAGTGACATACCTGGAAAACGCCTCCACGCTCTTATATTGTCTATTAAATTAATTGCAAGGGCCATGTTGTCTTCAGGGGAGGGAAAGTGAGCCCCTGGATTGTGCTCTCAGGGGTGTCAAAGCATCCCCTGGCCCCCCCTTTCCTTCACTGCTCATTAAATGGTTCAATAACCCAAATTAACGCCACTCACAATTGATCACATGAATTTATTGCCACTAATATTTGCTCTAAGAACAAGAAGAGACCACTGCAAGAAACAACAAATAATTGTCCTTTCCTTGTTAGAGCTCAGCAAAAGTGCTGGTGATTATTTTTCAACATTATTAGACATATTATTTCATTAAAATTAAATCATCTGGGGAAACTGCAGGAAGATTAAATATGATTTAAAGGCTTTCTGGCCAAACAAACATTACTCTTAACTTACTAATGCTATTTTATAATATAAACAGTGCTTCTTAAGGCTACACTTAATGTAGTCTTGAATTTATGTAATGTTATTTAATTTACAGAAATTCTTTATGCTACAACATGTGGGAAATTCTGTGTGACAAAACAGCACATGGACACCTGGAATACAAGGATTTTCCTGGTTTTTCTAGAACATCAGACTCAAACAACATCATCCAGGGACATCAGATGGAGATTTAGGATCATCACAAAGAACAAACTCAGCTGAGGGGAGATGGTTTCCTGTATCCAGGGCTCTCTCCTGGCTCCTTGGAACAGGAGAAACGGTGAAATCATTCCAGTTAAACTCCTTTCTCCCACATATTTTTCCCATTAATAAGTGGAGCTGAGTTTCTTAGGACACATGGGGTGATTAAAAGCTACCACAGACAACCCTCAACAGCAATGGGCCAACTCCAAAATAAACACACAAAGGATCAGAGGGACAAAATGGACACTTCAGGCACAGAAAACGAGGTGCAAGCCCAGCTTATGAACTTAAAAATGATAAAGCATTGCCATTTTAGTATTTCACTTTTCTTCATGTTAAAACAAGGTGAATGTGGGGATTCTGTAAGAATTGCCAGTATGATTTTAAAGAGATATATGTAGTGGCTCTAATGTATTCCAATACCCATTAATTATCACCTAAAAATCATGTCAGCCACGCAAAATAAAGAGAATTTATTTTCTGTGCAACTTATAGAGTGAGAAAAAGTAGCTGCACTGCCAGGCTTGATAAAGTCTGAGACTGGTGCAGTTGTAGCAGAAGAACTTTGCAAATCAATGCTTTTTTTTCTTTTAACAGAATTGGTGATAATCCATAAAGTGCTTTTAGGCAGAAAGTTGTTGGGTTTTTAGTTCACTGAAAGCAGAGCTTTTAACTGAGGGTTGAGCAACATTCAGGAGGAGCAAAGGCACAACACAAACAGAGATTGGTCACATATCCCGTGTATTTGTATGGACATGAGCACCATTATCTGCTCCGGAGAAACTCCATCCCAGCCCGGGGGGGAATGGGGCCACTTATTTCCTGCTGCTTTTGTTGAGGGGGACGTGTGTTCCTTTCACACTGAGAGACTCCAAGGAATCTTTGGGCACTCTGGAACCTGCAGTTCCAAGTAGCTTCTCTCTGGAAAAAACAACAACAAGCAAAATCACCATGGGAAAAGGAGGGATAAAACCTGCTGTTCCTCCTCAGGATGACAAGAATTGGCTGTTGATGAACACATTGGCTCCAGAATTGGATTTCCCTTGTGCTGCTGGAATTTCCTTATTCAGGAAATTACTCCTACCTTATATGGGTATATATTCTATATTACTACCTTATATAGGTAGGAAACTGTATATTTACCTTCTTGATCCATTCTCCTTGTAATTGATATGTCTGGATTTTGGAGCTTCTAAAGAGCTTCTAGTTCTGGATGGCCTGAACTTCATGACCTCCTTCTGCCACTCCTCATCAAAGCTCTGGGCCTCATCTGGAACACAGATAAATTTACATTTTATTTTTAATAAAGACAAGAAAATAAACATAATGAATATTGGTGAGTTTGAGTAGTGATTTTTTATTTTGTAGTCCATGATTCTCCACGTGGTCTGCAGCTATTTTCTGGGGAAAGAGGATTTGATGTGCAGACTTTCAGCCTGTCTAAAGTCCCTTTTAAGATGTCTCAAGCTGGAACTCCCACACTGGTGTGTGAAACAGCGTAAAGCCCATTAGAGAACTGCCTAAAAAGACCTACTTTCATCCAGGTTGATGAATTCCTGGTTCATCTCCTCATCCCCAGTCTTGCAGTTCTTGGATTTTTTGATGACATGAGCCCGATCCTGGATGTGATGGCCAATGGCCATTTGTTCCAGGCCACTTTCAGAATCTTTAAGTGCTTTTCTTGTTTCCTTAACCTGTACAAAAAAAAAGGGGAAATCAGTATCTTTCCAACCAAAACAGAAGTTAAGCCAGTTCACAGAATCCCAGCCTGGTTTGGGTTGGGAGGGACCTTAAAGCCCATCTCATCCCACGCCCTGCCATGGGCAGGGACACCTTCCTCTATCCCAGGTTGCTCCAAACCCCATCCAGCCTGGCCTTGGACACTTCCAGGGATGGGGCAGCCACAGCTTCTCTGGGCAACCTGTGCCAGGGCCTCCCCACCCTCACAGCCAAGAATTCCTTCCCAATATCCCATCTAACCCTGCCCTCTGGGAGCGGGAAGCCATTCCCCCTTGTCCTGTCACTCCAGGCCCTTGTGAAGTCATTTTCTCTCCAAATGTTTTATATCTTTCCTTTATAAAAGTCAGGTTTCACAGGCTCTTCCAGTTACCTCATTTACTGTGTTCGCTGAAAATACACCAACAAAACACAAATCAAGTCTATTTTCTTTTTGCCAACAAACAGGAAGATTAACTAGCACCTTAACTGGATATTAATTATTAGGGGAGAAAAAAAAAATCCCAGTCTAAATTTACTACCTGGCCAAGTCTTCAACATTCTCCTTGACAACAGAACAAGCAACACCCGATGGCAAAATTCCCAGTGTGAGGAACGACTAATTATTAGGTTGTGGTGTTGACTGGCCTGAAACCCAGGCAACCACTTCTCACGGTGTCCAGGGGGTATTATTAGAAGCACTGTAATGAGGGAGTGCGGGCAGGAGCTGGCACACCCCAGGGCTGCCCCTTCAGGGAGCAGTTCTAATCTTTCAGGGCCCTGCTCCAGGGGCTCAGATTCCAAGGTCTGGGCAGAATTAGACACAACAGCTGCGGGGAAGTGGCTGGGAGGGCAGCTCCAGCTCAGGGTTATGTAATGCCTGAGCAAAGGGGGCACCCAAAGGCAGGGCTGGCAGAAACAGAAGCCTCTCCTGTAGTTTAAATGGGCAGGAAAAGGATTAATTATAGCAAAGAGAAAGACGTCGGAGGCTGCCTCGGAGAATCAGCCGTTCTGGCACTGTTTTTCCAGTTTGGGATAAACATATAATTTATTTAGGTTATATTTAAAGCATATAAATTACAAGGAGGAAAAGAGTCCTTTAAGAAGTCTGTAATGTAAAGCAGTGTCTGAAAAACATGTATTTTCCTCAATTTCTACGTTTTCTTTGTGTTGCCGGGGGGGTCGGGCTCTGCTCCCAGGGAACAAGGGACAGGAGGAGAGGGAACGGCCTCCAGCTGGGACAGGGGAGGGGCAGGTTGGACATCAGCAGGAATTTCTCCATGGGTTGTTAAACGTTGGCAGGGGCTGCCCAGGGAGGTTTGGAGTGCCCAGCCCTGGAGGTGCCCAAGGAAGGCCTGGCCGTGGCACTCAGTGCTCCGGGCTGGGGGACAGGGTGGGCATGGGGCACAGGGGGGATCCGTGGGCTGGGAGGGCTTTTCCAACCTCAGGGATGCTGTGAGTTACAGGGAAAAGAACGGAGCAGAGTGTGGTTTGGGGTGGCTGAGCCTCAGCGCTGCCAGGGGCACCCCGCCACTGGCTGCCACAACACTCACACCTCCCGGGGCCGTGCGGGTCTGCGCCGAGGCCTGGAAAACCTTCGGGGCTTCGTCCCCCACTTTGGAGTAGGTCATCATGGAGGAGGAGCTGAACGTGTGTCCCTCGGGGTGCAGAGACAGGTCATCCTACACAGCAACAGGAACTCGTTAATACAGGGGAAAGCCCGCGGGTGACGGGTGTTTTTACTGTTTTATTAGCATTAAATTCACCCTCCTGGAGCCCCAGGTAAGGCCTGGTGGGCAACACTCTCAATCTTCTCTTCAAAGACTCAAGAAAAATTATAACCACAATACAGTCTGGGCAAAAAAATAATAAAAAAATATTTTAAAAACATACAAAAATATATAAAACCACAAAACTAAAAAAAAAAAATAAAAATATATAAACCCACAAAAGTAGGAAAAATATAAAAATATATGAGAAAATATAAAAATATATAAAACCAAAAATAAAAATATATAAAACCAAAAATATAAAAATATAATATATAAAAGCAAAAATATAAAATTATATAAAAACAAAAATAAAAATATATTAAAACAAAAATATAAAAATATATAAAAGCAAAAATATAAAAATATATAAAACATAAAAATATAGAAATAGAAATATATATATAAAAATATACAAAAATACAAAAATACAAAAATATAAACTGTCTCCTTGAGATCAGTAACATTTTTCTGAGTAATATTTCAAAGAACTGTCATTCTTCAACAGTTAATTTTAGGACCAATTTTAGAAGAACTTACAAATTCCCTGTGCATTTCCAGCATACTGTTCCTCATGTTTGACATCATCCTGTCCATGGCAGAAAATGGATCCCCAAAGTCTGCACCCTGATAAAAAGATATGACAATTAAAACACACTCTTCTGACTCTCCTCAGTCCTGAAGCTGTTTTTTACATGCATTTTTAATGCAACTCAGAGCATCAGAAAGGTTTTCAGACTGCAATTCACACACAGACAAGCCAAAATGCACCTTTTCCAAGGAAAACTGAAGGTAGCATGGAAGCTTGGTTGTTAAGTTGGAGAAACTGGGAAGATGGAAGTGGAAGATCGGACGCTCAGATGTCAAACTGGACACAATATGGGTTTATTTTACAAATGTTTCCATGTACTTTCCAACCTCAACAGGTTCTGCTGTAAAAGTACTGTGTGACCCTTCACACTTTAAATTGAAATAAATTCAATTCAAAGTTTAAAAACTGAATCTGCAGCTTAAGCCCCAAACTAAGTAAAATTCAGATATAGAAAATCCTAATTTCTTGAGTGTAAGAAATTGGACTCCTTCAGGGCTCTGAATTCCAGGCAGATTACAGCTATTTTACAGGATATTCCAGACCCCCAAATTACAGCAGAAGACACTCCAAGCCCAGTTGGAATATTCACCACCAAAAGCAGGTTGCAAGCACAGAGCCCATGCTTTGGTTATACACACAGCATACACCCGGTTGTAGGAGCTACTCCTGGGATACTAACCCCTATCCCAAAGCCTGCAAAGGGCATGAGGGAGTAACTTGTTGCCTGGAAGAAAAAGGACCAACATCTTTAATTATTTTACCTGTTATCGGAAATAACTTTTATAGACAGCAGGTGATATTAAACACTTCCAGTCAAATAAAACCGGCCACTCAGAAGAACTCGGTACTTAATAATATCAACTAGTCTCTGGGTACACAGAAATATTTATACTGATGATATTAGACAGGGAGAGCTGCCACCACATTTAATAAATATTGATAAGTATCTACTAAAAGCACTTAGAGAGCTGGAGGCTGAGAAACATTCGCACACCACAAAAACCTTTGTGATTTAAAACACGGCACAGAGCTCCAGACACCACCTGGAACACTCCACTGCAGTTGTGCAACCACTGAAAGCTGATTAAAATCAACAAATCAACACCTCTGACCCACTGACAGTGAGCATCCCTGGATGACAGGGCAGGGAGATCCTGGGAAACACTGGGATGTTTCCAGGAAACTAGGATGGGAGAGTCAGATAAAGGCCTGCCCGAGGACAGGCTGGGCACACAGAAGGACCAAACCCTTTACAGGAACTGTAAGTACAAAAAGAAGCAATTATCCGAGTCTGGAACATCTTCATGAACTCTTCAGATTTCTGTCAGTGCATACTAGGTAGAACTGCAAAAAATAATCTATTTTTTTCTATATATATATCCAGTGCAAAAGGAGATCCTCACAAATAAGCTGTTAGCCATAAAAAGTTTATAAACTTTGTTTTACAATACACACTGAAAGCTGTGAAATATTGGCCTAATACACAGGACAATGAGATATCCCAACAGACCCAAATAACAGTATCTCTAAAGATATTTACTCCATTCCTCCTGCTCATCCCCTTCCCTCCTCCTTCCCTAAAAAGTGTCACTGCAAACCTGCTGGTGTCAAATTTGAATGCTTCAGTGACACACATAGGAGTTTTTGCAATTTTATTTCTTTTAAAGCAGTTTTTGTCCTGCTACAGTTTAATCAAACATAAAATTATGACACTAGCAGTCAGTGTGGGTCATTTGAATGAAGTGTATTTTACACGGCAGTAAGGATTCAGCCTTTCCTACATAAAATTCTAATTCTGAGTGTTGAAATCATTTGTGGAGCAGCACTTTGAGACTGCAAAATGATCAGTGCTGAGTCTTGTGCGACATCTGCCAAGTCCTGGGTGAAACACAAGGGACATCAAAAGATCCTGGGAAGATTTTGGCAGGTGTGGAATTCTTTGGTGCTTCTCAAACTATCACAGCGCTCTTGGACCTTTAACTTCTTGCTGCAGCCACAGCTGAAGGTTTGCTGGGGCTCACGTTCAGCCCTCACTGCAGGAGCAGGGACACAACCCCCCTAAATCAGGTTTGACATTTCCTTTACTAAAGGAAAAATCCAGGTTTAGGCACCTCCTGATCCAAAGCCCAAGGATCAGCAGAGCAAAAAGCTCTGCCCTAATTACATCCAGCAGCTTCTATATTTGACAGAACTGGCAGGGGATGAGGAGGGGCAGGAATCTCACAGCTCCCCTCTGGACGTGCAGGTCACAGACCGGGTTTGAGCCCTGCTTTACTGAGCTCAGATTATCTGGGCTGCAGCAACCCCCCAAACCTGGCCCAGGGCCACGAGCCCTCGTCTTCCAACGGATTTTAAACTCCAGTGGGGTCCATTCAGTGAGGGATTTGCAGCTGCTAAATATGTAGAGGGAAAGGAACCACCTCCCAGTGTATCTCCTCTCTAAATACAGCACTCGGATAAGGCTGAGCTCCAGCAGGGCAGGAAAGAACTGTCCTGCATGCCCAGAGTTCAAAAGGTACTTTATTTTAAACACAGATCTCTGTTTCAGTTGGCAACATACAGAAATACTACATTTTGTATTGATGTCCCTGATCTTTAATTCTTACAGGCTCGTATCTAAAGGAAACATTAAGAATCAGCCTAAATACAGAGTGTGAAGCCTTTACTCACTGCTGCAAAGATGAAACTGTGTTTAAAATACCTACTTAGGTGGTGAAACACAGGGTTGTGCTAAACATAAATAACTCCAGGCAGGACACTGAAGTGCACAGTGAAGGCATAAAGATATCAGGAATGGCTTGGGTTGGAAGGGACCTTAAAAGATCAGTTCCAACCCCTGTCATGGACAGGGACACCCTCTCCTAGANAATAACTCCAGGCAGGACACTGAAGTGCACAGTGAAGGCATAAAGATATCAGGGAATGGCTTGGGTTGGAAGGGACCTTAAAAGATCAGTTCCAACCCCTGTCATGGACAGGGACACCCTCTCCTAGACCAGGTTGCTCCAACATGGCCTTGGACACTTCCAGGGATGGCAAGAGCCATATCCAGGTACCTTTTTAAGTAAAGTTAACATAAAAACGAAATAAGTGTTCAGGGAAGTCTCTGTCCTCGGACATCTTTAATGCCTTTATGTAGCAGAAACATTGACTACATAATCTTTACTAAAACAAGCATTAAATGTTTGGTTTGTCCATGAAAACCAGGGAATACCCAGGGCTGAGACGAGCCCCGAGAGCATCCTGGCAGGGATGAGTCAAAGAACCAGGAGAGGAGTTATTCCCGTTTCCCTCAGCCATGAAACACCGGCACCGGGGCTCCCGGGGCCGAGCCCGGCGCGTTCCCCAGGGCACGGCCGCTCCCTGCGGCAGTGGCACACGTACCCTGCGGTTGCCCCTGGGAGCCAGCCGGGACTCCGGGCGCGCTCTCGGCTCCAGCGCTCCGTCCGCTCTGTCCCTGGCCTCCGGCAGCCTCGGGAACGGCTCCCTGCCGAAGGGCTCCGAGAAGCTCCTCATCATCTGCCTCACGTGCTCGTGGTGGGCAGCAAAGGGATCCCTGCAAAACACATTCCACACAGCAACTCGCTCGGGTTTGTTCCAAGCTACATCTGAAGTCTTTCAAACTCCATTTTCCCAACATTCCATGTGGTTCTTTACGCAAAACCTTTATTTTCAGAGGACCTGTTCCTAATGAACTCTCACTGTCTTGTTTCTGACTCCCAATGTCTGTGTTACTTTTCCCTTGTCTTTCCCAGAAACACTCCATCCTTCTCAGCCATCTTCCACTCCAGCCTATGTTTACTCTCTGCCAGGAACTATAAACTCACCTATGTTTTATTTATCTCTATTTCCACCTCCAACATCTGATATTAAAAGAATTTATTTTTTATTTTCCCCCTTTCTTCCAAAGCCTGGCACAGTCCTACTCCCTGAACTCCTCATGTCCCACTGGATTCCCCCTCTTCACCCCTCAAATTTATTCTGCTGCCAGCTCCCATCCTACTTTTCCTCCTCCTTGTCCCAGGTGCTTGAAAATCCACATTACCCTCTAAATTCAGGCCAGCTCCATCCCCTTTAGGCACTCACTGTTGCATCTTTGCCTTCCCTCTTCACAAATCACGTTCCCACATCCCTTTTCTCTGCTGAAGAACAAAGATTCCCACTGACTTTCTGTGTTCCTGTTAGTTTTCCCCCCTTCTCTCCCAAAAACCTACAGAACCCCACTGGCATTTCCAAAGCTTGACTTGCAGGGAAAACGTTGCTCAACTTTCTTAAATTTTCTGCATTTTCTAATCTGGACAAGAATTAAATATTTCTAATTGAGGCCAAAAGAGGATCCAACCGGGATTTGTTCAGAAGCAAAACAGATGAGCAGCTGTGGCCTGAGGTCCAAATTCCAAATTAATATTTCCTGTACAAAACCATGGATTATTTCCTCCCTCCATCTAATTTTCCTCTTTGCCATTCCACTGAAAGCCACTTTATTAACAGTCACTTCCCAGGAACGTTTACTTAGACTTAACAGCACCTCATCCTCCCTCCTCTCAATCCCTGGCACTCCCACACCCTCATCTCCCCAGGACACCACAACCTTTCCCAGGATATCTCCGGAGGAAAAGCTTCAGGCTTTCAGGTCCGTCCAACCCCTTCCATGCCCATTATCTCCTGGACAGCCTTTCTGCTCCCCAGCCCTTATCTCCAGCCCCCAGTTTCCACCTCACGTGGCCAGTTTGATCCTGTGCCAAAGTTAATTTAACTACTTTTTTTCCCCCCTTTAAGTGATAAAAACATGACGCAGGATTAATTTTCGAACAGGATTTTTCATGCAAAAATATCCCTTTAAGCTACACCCAGACTTAAAAATCATCCCAGTGCAAGGAGACCTTTAGAGTTTAAAGCATTTTAGTGCTGCCCTGGAGCAGCCCCTGCCCCGACTCCCAGCTCTGGCTCCAGCTCTGCCACGATAAGGAGATGTTTCCACACTTCAGGACGAAGAACAGATGGAAAAAGTGGTGGCACGAGCCAAGAGGAGGGAAGAACACAAACACCTCCACAGGACCTGCACAACTCCATCAGATCTCCAACTTCAGATAGTTTGGTTACCAAACACAGATGAACAGGAACTGTGTTCCAGCAGGAACTGATCCGCAGCAGGATTCTCCCCAGCCCATTCCACTTCAAAAGCAGGACACTCACAAACTACCCACAACACAGGAGCGAGACAAGACTCCAGAGATTTAATGGAAATAGGGAAAATTGGTGGAATTTAGCATCACTGACATGCTGTAACACAACTCACCTGCCCCTGGAACCCTGGGGGGTTGTTGTTTGTTCGTTTTAATTAAAGATTTATGAAACACCTTGGAAATCCAGCTCCTCACTGCCAGAGACAGGGAAGCAGGATCCAGAGTGTGGAGTGACAGTTCAGGAACAGAAGTGAAGTCTCCCAGTTCCCTGGGGATATTTTAGGGAGCCAGCCCTAAAAAGATCCAGTGTTGTCAAGCTTTAAAAGAAACACCACAATTTTGGTACGACCTGGAGTGGGGCAAAACCGAAGGAAAGGGAACAGAGAATCCATCTGGGAGACAAGGATTCCAGGGAATTAAACTCTGATGACTGAAACTCAAACCACAGTTACAAAAGCAGGAGGTCACCCTTAAAAATAGAGATGGACTGGACAAGCCCAAGTCTCTGCAGTGCAGGATGCAAGACTTTCAGATCCTTGCTCCAATCACTGATTTTATGGGATGGCAGGAGGTGCAGAATACTCCGATTTTTATTGATTACATCTGACTTTAAATCTGACCTCTTTTAGGGGGGAGAAGATACTTTTGATGAGAAAGACATTTCTGTTATAGCATAAAAGTGATGAAGAAAGGGGGCTCCATAAGCATTTTGGACATCAACTTTATGACCTTCACAAGTTACAAAATTATATTATTTTTAAAATTAAATTCTGGATGGAGACCAACAATTTATACATTTGTTGTTCCACTACTCTGCAGTAACAAAATTTTGTCTACTACATATTCACCTGCCCTTCAGGTGTTTGCAGGGGTTAATAAAGGGGACAGCTCCAAAGTTTGAGGATCTATATTCCAGCTAAAACCTTTCAGGTTATAGTGAAAGTAACAGTTTTACTCCTTACTGCAGGATATGAAAAAATCAGTGTCTTAAGACAATAAATCCCTTTTATTCTTTTTGAAAAGTGTATATGGTATGAGATGTATTTTTTGTTATTAGACGTATTTCTTGTTCCTAGATACATTTATCAGATATGTTCTTATTAGATCATGTATTAGACATAAACATTAGACATCCTTTTCCCCCCTCAGGACGCTCTGTGAGGCTGCAGTTGCAGATCCCCTCTGGAGATAGCAGCTGGCACAACACCACAGAAGCTGTGCTTTGGTGCATTAGAGCCCAGGCCAAGTGCTCTTGGCAGGGAGGACCCGAGTGCTGCACCTGCCCAGGCTTCCAGGGCTGGATCCAGCTGGACACCTTGGGAGAGTGACTGGTGCTTCCCTGGGACAGCTGCTCACACGTGGGCACTCGAAGCTAGGCACTATTTCCAGTTCAGCAGCAAAATCTCTCCTTATGAGGCAACACAAGCTCATTATTACACTATTTTGGAGGTAAGATTATCTCAGTAATAAGCTCATTTCTTAATGATATGCAAAACAGATTTACAAGGATAGAGCCAAGAAAACAAGTCTCAATATCCACCTCATCTCCTTCACACACACTCCCTTCTTCTACCTCCTGCAGTCTTCTTTCCCTACCTCAGTGGCTACAATTACAACAAATAATAAATAAGAAGAAAGCCACTGATATTTCAAACAAGACTTAATTTCCATTATTACTTTAATTTCATGCACAGGGAAGTTTTCTGCAGGGAACTCATGAGTTGTTGTACCAGCAGGAATATTCCTGGAAACCAAGTGCACTAATCCCTGCAGCAGAGCTTTGGGAACCCTCCCACTGCTCGGAATGTGCTGGAGCTCAGCAGTGAGTTGTCCTGTGAGCAGCCCCGGCCACAACACCCTGTAACCAGGAGATCAGACAACAAACCCACAGCACAGGGCCTGATTCCCCTTCCCCATCCAACCCCCGGCCTCACCCCTGATCTTGGCTGTAATTAAATCCCTCATGCTTTTTCTAAAGATTAACAACAATTATTGAGGCTTCTCAGAGTTCTCTGATGCTATTTTCACCTGCTACAGATTAGATTCTGACCGAAGACATAACATGGGGCCAGAGCAGGTAACTCAGCAGCTTGGGCTGAGGGCAGAAGGACTTGCACAGGTCATTACTCAGATTTAGATTCCAGTGGCAAAAGAAGATTCCCACAGGGAATAAACTGATCTCAGACTTGAATACACAGACACGACCCACCACTGTGCTCACGGTGTAGAAACAGAATCACGAGTTTGGGTTGGATGGGACATTAAAACCCATCCAGTGCCACCCCCTGCCATGGGCAGGGACACCTTCCACAATCCCAGGTTGCTCCAAGCCCCGTCCAGCCTGGCCTTGGACACTTCCAGGGATCCGGGGCAGCCACAGCTTCTCTGGGCAACCTGTGCCAGGGCCTGCCCACCCTCTCAGGGAATAATAATTAAAAAACACAATCTGCTGAGCAAAAGCACCAACATCCCTTCGAGAAGCATCACAAGCAGACAATTTGTCCTGAGTGCTCTCACGCACATGTTTGCCAAGTTTTAACTGAAGAACAGGGTGCTGTCTGTAGTGCTGGCACTGACAAGAGCTGAGAAACAGCTAAATAAATAAATAAATAAATCCAGAAAAGCTACAACAGTCAGCCTCTGTATTTAGGAGAAAAGGACAAAACACAATGAAGAGACTCCGTCCAAGGGAGGTGACAGCCGATGCCACCACGAGGCGGGGGTTAAGCCCTTCCCTGCCGGGAGGGGACGCAGAGACACGACTCTGCTCTGTGACACCGCTGAGAACGTTTAACCCCCTGCTCGGCTGCGGGGGGGCCCGGGCGGGGACGGGGGCGAACACGGGGGCGTTAAACCGCACCGACACCGCCCTGCCACCGCCACCCGTAACCCGCACACACACCGTCCTCTAACCACCTCCACCCGTAACCCGCACACACACCGTCCTTTAACCACCGCCACCCGTAACCCGCACACACAC